>JAWWMU010000106.1:3566494-3607848 GCA_035048155.1 Cinnycerthia olivascens
CAGAGCCACCTGTGCCACTGCAGGAGGGCTGCAGCCACCATGGGATGGCACTGCCACCAACCCCTGAGCCACAGGGGCTCAGTTTGGATTCTGACTCTGGCAGGGCTTTTTGTGTTACTGCATTTTTCATTTATTTCTCCTAATAAAGTACTGTTATTCCTATCCCCATATCTTTGCCTGAGAGCCCTTCAATTTCAAAATTCTAATAATTAGGAGAGAGGGAGTTTCCATTCTCCCTTCCAAGGGAGGCTCCTGCCTTCGTTAGCAGCCACCTGTCGTTCAAACCAGGACAACACCCCATCCCTGGAGAAGTTCAGGAACAAGCTGGATGGGGCTTGGAGCAAGGTGGGATAGTGGAAGGTTGGAAGGGTTGGAACAAGATGAACTTCTAAGGTCCCTTCCAACCTAAACCATTCTGTGATTCCGTGACTCTGTGACTTAAAAATAAGAAATGCCATCTCTTCCCAGAGGTCAGTTCACAGCAGAGGCACAGGACATCCCCAAAACTGGACCTTTAACTCACCTGAGTGCAGTAGCCGTGGCTGCCGATCAGGCGGTTTGTGAGCACATCGAAATCATTGCGCACCCTGAAAAGGAAACCACAAACTCAAAACCAATTAAATTTAAATACAATTGCTTCTTTTCATTAGGCCTAACGTCTCTAAATCTCACTGAAAAACACGACTAAACGGTTTCCCAACCATAAATATAACCCTGTATTTTCTGAGTCCTCTCAAGGTGATTTTTGACATTGCAAAAAAAAAAAAAATCTCAACTAAACCTGTGGGAAGCAGAAGTTTAGTAGGGCTAGGCTTGAAGGAAACAGCTGTAGAGGAGAAAAGAAGTCATTGTCACCACTAGTTAGAATTTTAGAAATTAGATTACTGCACTATTTGTGTGACAGAATCACAGAATGGGTGAGCTTGGAAGGGACCTCTGGAAGTCCCTTTGCCCCCCCACCTCTGGTACCTAAAGCAAATTTCACAGGTCCACATCTGGATGGTTTCTGAACCTCACTAAGGAGACAGATTCCACAAAGTACCTGGGCAACATATTCCAGATAAGATCTGCTATTTGCTATTCCTATCCTAAATACTTGTAATATATCCATACAATCTATACACTATATTGTTCATGAAAAGAAAAAGGGAAAAAAAAAACCCAAACCCTCTAGGTGTACACATTTATAATGGTGCTGTGTGACCCCTAATTATATGGTGTGACACCAAAGAGAGAAAAATCTGTGAAATTCTATTGCCCATAATTATGGAGTAATGTGTCCCCAAACTATGTTCAATCTCTCATAACTACTGGAATTACTCAATTAGTGATTGGTTGATGGCCTAAACCATAAAGGTTGTAACTGTGATCAGTTTTAATCCTGTAGATATAATGGAATTGTAAAAATTATTTTATACATGAATAAATGTTTAATCTAGGTTTGAGGAAAAGCAATGTACTGTGTTCTGGGACAGTTGTGGCAATAAAACCCACTGATTAATTCTGTGGGTCATAAAAAATTATTTCCCTTCAGTATAAAATATGCTGATTTGTCAGTTGTTTTGACTCCATCCTTATTTTGATTTTGCTGCTGAGGTAGAGAGAATGCTTGAATAATGATTAATTAAAATTTAGTTATTCTACACACATCCAGTCTCCTCATTCTCATTTGACTTGGCAAATCTATGTTACATACAAATATCCATGTTTCTTGACAATTAGCACAATTAATTTTGTTTTAAAGTGAAACTATTTTGTTTCTGACAAAATAGGATTTGAATTGATGTGGTCAGGGTAAAGCTAGCTGGAAATTTCCCCTTAACATTGCTACACATGCTCCATTAAAAAATTATTTATTAAGTAAAAAGCCAGGACGTTTCCTGTCCTCATCCCAAACTTTAGCTAACTATTCTTTCGTAGGTTTTCTTTGGATGCCAAAATCAGAATGCAACATATAATTCTGAGGTCTAAAGCCCTAAAAGTATTAAAAACAATTCAGAAAAAGTCCTAATAATGGAATCACAATTCCCAAACTTTGGATAATTATTTTCTCATAGGATTTCTTTGAATGTAACATATAATTTCCAGTTTTACAGCTCTAAAAGTGTTTAAAAGAATTAAGAAAAAAGTCATAGTTGTGGAATCACAATTCCCAAACTTTAGATAATTATTTTCCCATAGGATTTCTTTGAAGGCAACGAATAATTTCAAGGTTTACAGCCCTAGAAGTATTTAAAATAATTAAAAAAAAAAGTCATAGTCATGGAATCACAACTCCCATTTTGAAAAACGCATTTCATCCCTTTTACAAAAACACATTTCAACCCTTTTCAAAACACTTATTTGAAAGACAATTTACAGGTCAGTGTCAGACACAACAAAGACCCGCAAGCGTGAATTCAAAGGAAAGGCTGGGGAAAGTGTGCCCGTGGCAGGGAAAACTCTCTCGTGCACAACTGGGAGGCACGGACAGGATGATAAAAATCTCTGGATTTTGGCCATTTCTCAGTTTTAGCAACAGCCTCCTCTCGCCAGCGCCGCGGGCAGAGTGTCCAACATGCGTCAGTCGGGGACGAGGGGACATACGCCACACACAATGGCAGGAAGCTCTAATTCCATCTGTAGGCACAAACAATCTGGGAGTGTGGAGGTGGATCCCAGCTCCTCCAGAAGAAGGACAACATCTGCCTTCGCAATCAGCCCCGCCGGGGAGGAAACCGACGTCAGGCGCGTGGCCTCGGGATTGACACCTCCGCTCAACGCATTTGGGGTTCTTCTCCCTACCTGCCAAAGGCTCCCCAGCCCCTCTGCAGGTGTGCTGCTGGTGTTTCAGGTGCTAGTGCACTTGGTGCATTGTGAAAATATCATAGACACGATTCTGTGATTGGTTTCTGCCGGGCTGTGGAGACATTCACTGGTGACGGGCAAACCTGAAGTGTTTGCTCGTTCTGCCATCCTTGGCTATCAGATGTCAAAGCAGACATAATCTAAAAATCATCAATACTAATATGACTGCCCCAGCATGGAATTTTGCATTTATAATTTTTTTAATCACTTTAGAACAGAAAAGAAAAATTAATTTGAAGCCAGGAGTCTTTTAATTATCCCAGTAATCATCACACAACGATTTAAGGCATGACCCCGTGAATCCCTTTTTAATTTACAGCCCAACACTCCATGTGCTGTTGTAACAGACACTAAAAAGCAGCAGTGTTAATGGTAAATATTCCTCTCTTTTGCTGTATTATCACTATTTTCAAGTGTTGTGATAGCTCACAATCCCAGCTGCAGAGTGGGGTAGGAGAATGTTGGCTGCTAGAGCAGAACAGTGGAGTTTGCCTCTCCTGGTAATATTATAAAGTCTGTTTAAAAAAAGATTATTCAGGCAGAAAGCAAGAGACTGATTTTTAAAATCTCCCAGATAAAGATTTTAAATCAAGCATGTGCTTCATGTAGAGTTTTTAGCAGAAATCATTCCTGTGATGATACAAATCAAAAAGTTGACAAGATTTTGCTAAATTTCAGGTCACTTTTAAGATCTCCCAGCTCGATTTTTAGTTTTAGTTGTAATGTGTGTGATGTGCTTTATGCCTGCATGAAACCAGGGAAGAGAGAGTTTGGATTCTAAAATATTTACAGAACATGGATGTGTTTTAATATGCTCGCAGAACTTAAATAACATGGTGAAACTCAGCTCCACATGGTTTATTCCCTTTGTACTGTTCTTTTAAAAAATATTTCCATTAAAGCCTTTTTTCCCCCAAAAAAATAGTATTTTGTGAAAAAAAGAGTTATTTGTGAGCCCCTGTACTGAGGCTTAACTGTCCTTTCAGTCCTCATGCAAGCAAATATTTTATTTCTCACATTATTGTCACAAGGAACGAGCATCATTATCTGGTAAAACTAAAAGATGTGTAAGGTGGCTTCAGAGTAAAAACTTAATTTATAGCAACTGGAGAAATCTCCTCATGATAGGAATCACCAAAATACAGCTGGTGCGAATTATATCTGTATTTTCATGTTTTTTAATGCTGCTGGGTTTAAGGCAGGGATGCCTAAGAGTCCTTCCAAAAACATCTTTATCTATTATAAATTCATTTTCTCTCATGCTCCTGTTGGTGAATCTGTGTTTATCTTCAGCCTGGTTGCAACTGTTTGTTTCAAAATATAAATAATGTGTTTATAAAGAATATTAAATAGTGAAGGTGGACAGATGTTCTGAGCCAAACCTTTGACTGCTCTGAATTTTCACAGCCATACTAATACCATTTGCTGAATTCCTGGGAATTATTAGAAATCTGCCTAGAAATCAATGCATTCTGAGATATAAAAACAACAACAACAAAAAAAAAATCTAAGAATTGAAGACAGATGGACAAAACCTTGATTTGATAGAAGAAACTCTAATGTCATTATAAACATTAGCACTGATGGTGCATTGATAAAATAAACTTAATTTATCTGCATGGACTCAATAGTTTTAAAAATGCATAAATAAAAATACAAAATTTCAATATTTTAAGCACTGGAATCTCCAGTACAATGTAACCTGCAATCAGATGAACTTTCCCTTAGCAAAAACTAAGTGAAATAAATGTTTCTCAAATGCTTCACCTACATTTACTCTCAATTTACTTCCAGGAAAATTCTTGACAAGTCTTCAATGGAGAATAAATAAATATTGAATGCAGAAGTCCCATACAAATGTAATAATAGCAGTAATTCCAGAATATCACAATGTGAGTCAGTTCTGCCATAGGAATCGCTTGGCTTGCTAACAGAACAAAGTAAAATAATATAAAATTTAAAAAAATAGTGCATTTGAATAAGTGCTGGCTGCTTTGCAGTCCTTAACTCTGAGGCAAAGCTGCCACAGAAAACTGGTGACCTCACTTTGTTCATGGCAACAGACAGTCACATTAACAAACACACAATTACAAGTCTACTCCCAAAATAGATTTGGGGCTGGGAGGGAGAAAAAACTCATCTTCAAGCATAAAGATTTCAAATAATTACAATGGGGATGTGGAAAATGACAGGATGGGTGACTGCCTTATTGTGTAAATGTTCCAGAATATTTCTTTTTTTTTTAATACTGGCACATGGCAAAGGTTTCAAATGGATGTTCAAAGAAGAAGGGAAGAGCCTCTCCAAAAAAAAAAAGAAAAAATATTGTTTGGGGTTCAGACCAGGAAAAGCAAGGAAGTGGCTTCATTCTTTATTTATCACTTTTGCCACACACCTGCTAATTACACAAAGTTCTTAAAACGGTCTGAGGTACTCATCATGCAGGTTAATTCATCAGCTCTACTGCTCCAGGGTGCTGACAAATTATGGGAAGTATTTATATTTCACAGGGATAGATCTGATGGGAAAAATGATTCATCTATTGGCATATTCAACCCACTATTTAATTTTTAAAAGAAATTATCTTTCTGACTGAATGCAATGTCCTTCTGAGTGCAGCAGAACAAGCAAAGATATTAAACCTGTATCCATCTCACCACATTGACCCTTCAGCAAACAGCTGAATAACCTGAATGTGTGAAAGGAACCTGCTGAAATTTGGCCAAAATCTGACAATTTATTTGTTACTGCTACATTTTGTAGTGGAACCACACCTATTCTTTCACACCTCTGCAGTCTTTTAATCAAAATACTTTATGTCCCTAAAATCAAAAGAATTAATTTCTGAAATGCTTTGATTCACTGAAGGAAAGGAAAGGGAAAAAACAAGATTGGAAAGATGAAAAAGCTGATCAATCACTTCAGGGCAGGATTCATATCATTGATCTTTATACCTACAGATGAACACATAAACAGGCAATCACTCTGGAATTCTTTAAATTTGTATACATGGAGAGAAACTGGTTCATCCTGCAGGCAATTTAGGTGACCTTGCTCAGATAATTTGCAGAGTAGAGGAAGAAACTTCAGGAAAATTCCTTTTCTCCATCTGGTGAACACAGAGTAAAAGGGGCCTGCCACAACCTGGCCATGGCCATCAAATTGCTAAATTTGCTAAATTGATAACCAAGGACTGGAGGGATAAATCACAAATATTCTGGCACTGAAGACAGGCTGACTCTATGTTTTATTTTTTTAGATTAAAAGATGAGGAGTGAGAAATAAGGTTGATACAAAAATAAAACCACCCTGTGGCCATTCTTTGAAGAAGACTCCTCAACTGGACAAACCAATTAAAAGTTCAATTTCTTTAAGTTAATTTACTACAGATTTTAGCTCAACAGAATCTGAGCATTTAGATATTTTAGGATCAGAGGAATTTTTGATGGTCAGAAGGAACCGCAGTTAAAAAGTGGAGCAGCTTTCCTGTGGGAAGAGGCTACAGAGACCAGGATCATTTCACAACAGCAGGACACAACTGATGGACTCCAAGAGATGCTCAAAATTTAAGGAGATGATTAAGGAACATTTCCTCACTACTTTTCATGACATGAATTCCACAACGTTCCTTAGACTTACTGGGCAACTCAGGGAAAAAAAATGGAAAAACTCTTTCACAAAACACATTTCTGCAGTGGGGAGCTTATTGCCACAGGGGCTGTGGAGGCTAAAAGGATTAAAGGGTTTAGAGAAATTTGTGGAGGACAGGTTTCATCAAGGGCTAGTAAACTCAGTAACCTGGACTCAACTTCCAGCTTGGGAAATCCTGGAGTTACTGCTGGAAACATGGAGATTATTCCAGAAGAATGATTCTTCCCTGCATTTCTGAGTTTCCCATCTTTTCCCTATCAAACACAGGCTTGCAGAACCTTTCCTTGATGCCATAGGGCCAGTCCCATGAAGCCAAGGGGCAGTTAAACCCAAAATCTCAGAAGAATATCCCACGTTTATGTCAGCCCTGGTGTGCATTACAGCCACATCCCACGCTGGGATAGAGCAGAATTGTGGAGAGGGAGAAGAGAGGGTGATGTTCTCTGCACCTGGCAGGTAAAACCCAGCCAATCCCAGTTACTCTCTTACACAGAAATCCACATTTCTTAGTTGTTTTCTGGGATTCCACACTTTCCTCAGTGGTAGCTCAGGAATCTCCTCATGCTTTGATGGCATTTACTGACTCAACAGGTTTTTTACTGAGGCACTTTCACTCTGTACTAACACTGATCTTTAAATTAAATAACTTTCTCTGCCTTTCTTGTTCATTTACAACCACCACCATCTCAGATTTTAGAAAATAGTAATTTGCGCTTTTTTTAAGGCTAGAAAGCATAAAAAATTTTTTGTTCTTTTAGAATTCTTTGATGAAACAGATTCCTTCTTCCCCTGGCCTGTGCTTTCCCTACACTTCCCCCAGCTTTAATGTGTGAACCCAGCCTGACATGGTGTTCCTCTAAGGACACATCAGTGCCTTGCACAATCCATTAATGTTTCTTCACCTCCTAGAACTATTTATGCTGATACACCCACAGAGCAGATCCAAGGCTATTTTTTAATGCTGGCTCAAGAGTCACTGTGTGCTCTGCTGCCATTTACAGCTGATGAACCCCCCAGCACAGTAGTGAGCAGTCTCTGTTTACAAGACCTTGCAGTTGCTGTAGTGAAAATAAATTCCTTTTTTATTGCCCTCATCATGAGGCTGAGCCAACTCTTTTTTATACATGATTTGTTTTTTGTATTGACAGGGCCTTTCAGCTTTTCACTTCATCAGCACGCCACTCCCTTTTTCCAGCATTATTGTAGGGAATAAAACATTTTTGATCCCAGACTGATCATTGACAAACTCCATCAGTCACCTTCCCCATGCTAACAACACCTTTCTCTTTCCTTATCACCTTTAGAATTCTTAAAAGATGTGTTATTTTCACATTAGTAAACAATTTTTCATTTGACATAGCAAATAAAAGTATCTTCTTAGGTCTCCATTAGCTAATTTTATTCTATTTGCTTTTTTTTTTGTTTGTTTGTTTTAGTTTATCTAACAATTCTCCATTTGCTTCTGCAACTGCAAGTCAAGTTACACTATATTTAAATAAGGCATGACAAAGGTAAGTTTTTAGGATAAGGTCCAGTCATAAAGCAAGAGAAAGCTTGAAAGTGCTGAATAAATTTAGGAATGAGGTGTAGGTACAAAGACACCTGGTTTATTTTTTCCTTCCCATTGTGCAGCTATCATCAGTTTTTCAGGTTAAATTCCACCTCCCACAAATTTGATTCAGTCATGATGCATGAATTCCAACTAGCCAGGCTGACTTTGCACCGTGTTGCTCTCCTTACTGAAAGGCAAGAGTATTAATTTAGACTTGGAGCATTCTTTACATTATTCCTCATATCAGCCACCTCCACTCTACACAGAAACCTCACATCTTTTCCTGATATCTTTGTATTAATATGATGAGGAAGTCACTTGTTTCATTTCCTCATGCCTGACCTCATCTGAACCACATTTTTTCTCCGTTTTCCAACAGCAGGACTCAGACCACTGATGACAGAGAAGGTTGTTGCTCACCACACTTTTTTCATTCCTCTGCACTATTTTAAGAAGTCAGAAAACTCCCCAGAGATCGAGGTGATCTTCCCTTTCTTCAGCTTCTCAGCTTTATGATTTACCCTGATCTGCTCCACAAGGAGCTGGATGTGTCAGGGGAGCAATCTGGCTTTATTCCCACATCTGGGTTTATTCCTGCTGCACATCCACACCAAATTTGCTGTCACTCAGTCTCTAGTCCTCCTCTTCTGCACTGTGGACCCAGCTGGTGACACAGCTGAAATTCCTGAATTTCCTTACCAGGGGGACAAGAGTCACATGTCTCAATTATCTGGGCAAACACCACAGTTCCCCCCATTTATTATTTTTGGCATTGTGTCCAGTTCCCCAATCCCTTACCTATCAAGATAACAAATAGAATCAGCATAACAACCTCTTTGTCTTCTTGATTCTTCCCTTTTTTCCTGAGTTGAGTCTCATTTACTTTTTTTTTACCACTAACCTTTGTTCCTTGTCCTCCAGAGCAGCAAACACCCTCAAGCTTAATTCAACCTTTCCTCTTCTTTGCCTTTGTGGCCACATTTTCACCTGGGTCACATTCCTCATCTCAAGGCTAAATAGCTTCCTTATATTTACATTTTATTTGGCAAATCCTACACATTTCTCTTGAGTGAGACCCTGCTCTCCTTTCCTCTATCTTGTCTTCCAAACCCCCCTTTTCCCACCCCCTTTTGTCCCTGGGCCCCCTCTCTCTCAAGCATTAGAAGGTGACATTTCACACATCAATATATTCCACAGCCTATCCCCTTTTGTAAGCACAAAGCTTCAAATCTTGGTCTCACATCCTCCCACAAACATTGCTAAGGCTGTCACTGATTATCCCTGTATTCTTGCCTTTTTTTGAAGGAAAAACATTAAATTATTTCAAACAATCTCCCTTCATTATTACCTCTTAGCTGTAAGCTGTGATTTATTATTCTGCATTAATTAATTGATTAATGTTGCAAACAGCTTTTGCCCAATAAACACTTTGGCTACAAGGGCCTCTGTCCAATTCCCACAACAGAACCTCAAAGGCTGGGAAAATCCTGAAAATTAGGAATTGCATGGAGCAGGAGGCACAGAAGTTCACTCACTTCAACAGAAATGGACTCAATTCTTCCCTACCAAGGTCTGGATCCCAGAAAATCTCTCCTATTTGCTCCTCCCCCTGTTCCTGGTAATTCTCACCTGCTTCCCTCATGTTGGAAAATCACAAATGGCTCTTGGAGAGCTCTGAGATTCTCAAATATTTGTGTCCAGCTCCTTGTTTTTCAGCACTGTAACATAATGGGCATCTGTTTCCCCTCAAAATCAGCAGCTTCCATGTTTTTTTAAACACCAAAAGCTGTAAAAACCACGATGACATCTATTTATATTACATAAGTGCAAGCCCTGAGTGAAAACTGCTCCCATTCACAACCTCCCCCTGCTGTTGCTCTCCCAGGCACTCTCAAGTGGAGGGGAAACTACCTCTGAAAAGGCTTTCACAGAAAAATCGACTTCCATCAAGAGCTGAGAGTGCCCCAAGTGACTGGATCCATCACACAAAGTTGGAATTGGAATTTTACCCCTGGCCCAGCCAAATATCTCGCAGGATATTTCACAGAGAGCCTTGCTCCAGCAACCAAGCAGCATCAGGAGGGAAGGTGAATTTCAGGGGAACTCCAAATTAGAGATTGGCTCTGGGACAGGAAAAGGTGTCAGCAAAGGAAAGTGGATTGAGGGTGGGGGACTCTTTGTTCCACCCACAGCTCAGGAGCCAGCAAAGCATCACTTTCCTTTTCAAAGTCCTGCACGACTGAAAGAGATTTAAGGTCCAGTAACGTGGCAGAATTGGGGTTATTTTACAGTAAATGACACAGAGAGGATATGAGAAAGGATGCAGAAAAAAAAAAAATTGGTTTGATACAGATTACTGCAGTAATGATCATTTCCTGCATCAATACCTCAATAAAAACTTCTCTTGATGAGTAAAAGCAGACAGAACTGTTAAAATTACGAAAAATAAAATAAAATAAAAATAGTTTGCCAGTGGACCAGAAGAGGAAGGTCCTTGTAGGATTGCTTGCAACCAGATAAATGATTCCACAAGTAAACCCAAGGTGATAAACAGATATATTTGACTGTGGTAAAGGCCATAATAATGGGCAGCATTTAACATGATTTGGTGCTTCTGCATGGTTTTATTCCAAAGATGGATTATAATGGCAAATTAAGGAGATTTAACTTCTCCAGTTAGGTAAAACAGTACCACAGGAATGAAGAGAAAGTGTACAGAACAATGTAATTTTAATAATTTGATTCCCTCAAGTGAAAAACTGTTCATTAATGGATTTCAGGGAATGAGGTGAATTGGTAATAATCAAGGACAGAGTTATTGAGTATGAGAAATCCTACACTGATAAGGAGTCATAATGTGATTTATTCGATTTAATAACAACTGGCTTTTGAAATACATGCTGGCTTTTGAAATAAATAAATTAAATAAAGAAACATATAAAACAACCAACTCCAACAATCAAAATTCCCCAACACCAAAATGGGAAGAGCACATTTGAAAGAGGTCCAAACACCCTCTTCTGGAGCAGTAAGGACTACAGAAACGTAGTTAACGGAGCTGTGGGATCACAAGGAAGATGTTGACGTGCATTTTCCAAGGTTTATGAGCAGCCAACCTTAATGAACTACACAGCCTCCTCTTGACTTGCAAAATCAGTCTTCTTTTTTTATTTTTCCCACAGCTAAAACCATTGTTCTACTTATTCTCACAGAAACACTTCAGAGAAAACAGGGAAAAGACACCCAGTGACCAACCCTGACTGGAGAGTGACACGTGACCTGGTCTCAGTACCTGATAAAGGATCCCCAAGTTGACAAAACTGATGCAAACAGTGGCATTTTGATTGGTGATCAGCTTTTGTTTCAGATCAGGCCCTGAGCATTGTCTCCAGGCAGCCTGAAAATGGCTGTACACTGTTTTTCCAAGAGGGATTCCACCCAAGGAATTTTCTCGTTCCATGCGTTCTTGGCGCTCATGGGTTCTAGCAGTGATGCTTCTATGGAGTGGATTGTTGCAGTGATTAGGAAAAATGTGGAAACAGGGTTGGTGAGGGGCTGGGATTTAGAGAAAGCTGAGGATCCAGTGAGTGCATCCAAAGGAGCCACATCCCACTCCGGGAATGGCTTTGCACAGTGAGGAAGGGTTGGCAGAGGGTGAGGCAGCACCCAGCAGGGAAAGCTGAGCTGCAGTCCCACTGCAGGCTGGAAATTCAGTCAGACTCTGGGGATCACTCCAATTGTCATTAAAACCATCCCTGAATAGTCACAGCTTTCCTGCTCTCAGTGCTGAGGCTCAATGGGGGCCTTGCAGCCCAAATTTTGAGCTCATTCTCTCTCCCATGCCTGGAAAATATCCTGCAGCTCTCATCAGCGTGAAGATCCCAGCACACATCTTGCACACTCAGAAAGATTAGTCCCCTGAGCTGCTATGATATGACTTTTAAAAAAAAAAAAAAATTCACTGGTTGGTTCTAAAAAACAAAAATTAAAAAAAAAAAACAAACCACCAAAACAACAGGTTACAATTGTTAGGAACCAGCATTCCTTCCTGTACCAGAAGCAACAACGCGTTCTCAGCAACTTCCTCAGGAATTCTCACTCCTCTCTGGCCATTTGTTATCAGCTCAGGCAGTGATGATCATTAGTGCTTGGAGCATGAACAACTCATTACCCAAAAACCTACAAAGCAGTGCAAACTCCTGCATTTCCTGGCATGCGTCCCCCTGAAATAAAAATACTTCAGATTGCCAGTGATTTTAGAACAACTGCCCAGCGGACCTGGCTGAAAGCTGGAATTTCCACTTGCAAGGGAAAATCTGTAACAATGCAAAAATGATGGAGCTGGACCAAAAAAGCAGCAGCAAAGACCAAGGCAGAACACAAAAATGGGGGGCATGGAGGTAATATCAAGGCCAGGGGGTTTAGGGATGCTGGAGCTTGCACATTCCATTAATTGCACTAAATTTACTTGAACCTCTTGATACTTTGGGCCTCCTCATCTCCCAGTACTGAAAGTTATTTATGCTGTGGAAAAAATTAGATTTGTGTTTGTTTTAACATCAAAGCCTGAGTGCTTCCCTGAGAGCACCCCCAAGTTTTTGGACTCTGAGGAATAATGTATTCAACCCTGTCATGGGTGCCTGAATTTTTATTACTTCCAAGTTATTCCTCTCTATTGATGAGGGGAAAAGATTTTTTTTTTTATCTGTGCAAATTAAAGGGAAACTTTGTTTTTGTCTTCCACTCTGTTCCAGTACTAACGTGACTTTACTGGCCTGGGAAAACAGGACTATATGCAAGATAAAATATGGAAGATCATATATTTATATGAAGTCATTAATGTGTTTTTATTCTGTTCTCAACTCTCAACACATAACTTATCTCTTGTCTATCACAGAAAATTGAATTGATGTGTTCAGATAATTAAATTTCAAGTGGTAGTGCCAGAATTTCTCTCCTTTTTTTATAACAGCCTATTTAAAGCCCATCACTAGGTGAGAAAAGTTGAAACTGGTTTTGTCATGTATAATGCTCTGCATTATTAATGTTTAATCTCCCATTTTTCATTGATCTGTCACTAAAAAACAGATTTCATTTCACAACTTGATATTTACAGTGTAAAATTTCTTTATGAGGAGGTTATTTAGATTTTCTCACTTTACAGGGGAGATAACCAAGCACTTCAGGAGATGATTTATGTCATTCTAAGACAGATATCCAAAATAAGTCAAATTAATCATGACTTTTTTTTCTCTTTTTTTTTAGTTTAAAGGTCTAAATGCTAACACTTAAAAAGAAAATAAATAAATCACAGAATCCTGGAACGGTTTGACCTTACAGCCCATCCAGTGCCACCTCCTGCCATGGGCAGGGACACCTCCCACTATCCCAGGGTGCTCCAAGCCCTGTCCAACCTGGCCTTGGACACTTTCAGGGATGGGGAGTCCACAATAAAGATATTAGGATAGAAAATTACACTCAAAATAGGAAAAATCCAAGTGCTGTCAACCCCTCAACTAAAATTAAATAATCTTTTCTCACAGCAATAAGCACACAAAAATCCAGACAACTGAAACTTCCATGGAGTTTTCTGTTGTAAAAAACTGCTGATTTTTCAGTTAAAAAAAACCCAAAAACTGGGACAGAACAATCCCAGGGAGATCTATTACTGGCTGAAAATTCCATTATCTGAACCAACTCTTATTTGTCTTCAGCTGTTCATCCAGAGCTATGCCAGTTATGCAAATAATTGCTTACCATGCTGGTAACACTCTCTGAATGGTACATTTTTCTTGAGGATATCAGCACTGAGTTCTTTGTGTAGATATTTTTAATATCCTAAGAGAAGCAGGGTGACATAGGCAGCTAAATCGATTGCTGAAGTTTACATAAACAAAATTCAGTTGGCAATTCCAAGGAAAAAAAATTGTGCAAGGGTCTAGAAACACTTTCCATTGTGTTTAAAAACAGAAAATTTCCAGTTTCTTGTAAATAAAAGATAGGTACCAATGCAGTGTCTTACACAGTACAAGCTAGAGGACAAACAGTGCTTTAAAATGAAGTTTTGTGAGAAAATCGTGACAATTCCTCAAAATAGAACTGCACTTCATAAACTGTTCTGACATTCTGGATCAGATCTGTAAAAATATTTAGATAGTTTAAAATGCAAACAGGCACCATAAGGAATTGTCATGTTCACTTTAGACACAGCTCCCCCAAATAAAACCAGATGATTGATTGGTGTTGTCATAATCCATCTGGTATGAACTGGGGGGTGATGAGGGAGAATATAGCCTTGCTTAAATTATTAAAGAATATTTATTATTTTATAGCAAGCAAAGCAGTGCATACAGCAGCAATTATGAACCTACAGATCATTACTTGCACAAGTGACTTCACTAATCTGAACCTCTCTGTTGTAACCAGCTCAGAAAAATGAGAATAAATGGCACATGCCCTGAAATTATCACATCATTTCTGTCAGAGTACAAAAGTGGAGTCAAGCTGCAGTGTTACCATAAGCACAAGAAAGGAAGAAATTACAATAAAACCAGAGAAACCTCAATCTGCAAACACTTGCTGGGATCCCAGCAGGTGAGCAACTGATTGTGGATCTCAAATTTGGACTAAGTTGCTGTTTCTTGTCGAGACAATGCAGAGCTGTGAGAAATAAAAGCTTCCATAAATCAGACTCGTGCTGCTTTCAAGTGCAGCTGCTGTCTCTGTGTCCCTTGTCACTGCAAACTGGCAGGGAGCAGCTTCCCCCTGCTCCTGGGGTTTGTCACAAAAGTGAAAATTTGGCTAAACGAAGGAAGCCTTTATATTCTGACCCACTGACACTCACAGCACCACAGAAACACCTTCAGTCTGTGTAAAAAGCTCAGTTAAATGCCACTGTGCCTGGGCAGGCCTCAGTGAGTTTTTAAAGAGGTTTTGATGGCTTTGCATGACTTAGAGCTCAGAATATTCATTACAGCAATAAACTGAGAGCAGATTTGTCTCTCATGACTTACAGCTACCTAAAAATGAGCTGCTTCATCCATTTTATTCCAGCTTTTCTTAATCATTATCACTGACAGAGAGACTGGGGAAGGCATCACAGTGAGGTTATTCCCTTCCACCTAAGATACCTCAAGTATGTGAAATAAGTAACTCTTAAAACGAGTCTTGTTTAAAATGTCAAGGTAGGGAGAACTGAAACTACCTCAGACATGGTACCTAAAATTTAGATGGAGTATTTGATATCAGATGTGGTGGACTGATCACTACAATATAAATATATATAGATATATATAATTATACATATACATAAGTCTGAGTAGACAACAAGATTAGGTGAGTAAATCTGCACAACTCCCTCATACTTATCAGAGCAAACACAGATTAAAAAGACCAGAGATTTAAGCACACCATGGATTTTTTCTCACTTTTCCCAGCTCATTTTGCTGGGCATTTCATGAGACAAGGCTAGAGAGGCACTCACAGGTTGATGGACCTTGATAAGATGACAGACACAGTCAGGAGAATGCACCCATAGGGACCAATTTCAAACTGAAAAAGAAAAGGTGTTATTTTGGTGTTATTTTGGTTGTTCCTTTGTCTAGGATTTTGGTGTTACTTTGTTTGTTGTGTATGAATTTTTTGCCCAATCCTCCAGAAATGCAAATGGAACTGAAGGCAGAAGGAATTGCTGTGATTTATGCTAAGGCTGAATTTGTTGCTGTGTTTGTTAAAATGCAAGACATGTCTATAGAGTGTTAGAAACAGTATTCAGAACACACTGTGTGAGACCAATAGACACAAATGCATGCAGCATAATTTTATGAATATATAAAAAAACATAATTTCATTAATATAAAATCAAACACAGTACCTGGTGAATATTCTGCTGTAGAAATACAATCAGATCCTCATATCTCGTGGCACTGTGAAGTATTAGCTGGGAAGAAATGCAAGAAGGAAAAACAGTGACTCAAAAAAAAGCAACTCATTTTTATAACCTGAAAGCTGAAATGGAATAGCCAAAACTTTCAAACTGCCTGGAAAGATCTGAACTAAGAAAAAGAAATAAAGATCTAATGAAATCTACCTCTTAACTGTTGTCATTTGGCATAGAATTATATCTCAGCATTATATATATTCTGAATTTCTCAATGCTAACTTTTGATGGTTTTTCTATTTCTTGAACAGACACTTTGATTCAATTTTAAGCATTGTGTTTGCAATGAAAAGCAATTCCTAGAACAGAGGAACACTGAAGGTTTACAAAACACAGGAGGTGCAAGAAGCTCAGGGGTTTGTACCTATATGGTGAGGCATTTATCACACTCAGAGAATAAGATTATTCCTATTTAACATGAAATCCAGCAGAGCTCACAGATCCAGACCCTCACTTCAATATTCTTCGCCTGTTTTTCCATCTTCAGATTTTTTGAGACATCCATTTCCCTGTTTAAGAGGCCAAAAACATTTCCTCCAACCACTAAAACCTGGCTGAAGGCACCACTGCTTGCAAAGCCATCTGAGAGCCTCAGATGGAAACAAGGCATAACTGGAAAGTGCTCTGCCACTTCTGGAGGGGGGGAGAAAAAGCAAAAGAATTCTGTGTAAGACAAGAAGAAAATAGTGCCTTTTCATGCTCATGGTCAATTGGGAGGGCCCACGTTCATTTTTACTGGGTGTCATTAAAGGCAGGCAGAGCTTTTAGCTTTGGAAGGTAAATGGAAAAAAAAAAAAAAATGGATTTCAGAGAGCCCACAGCCGCTGGGACAACTCAGAGCCAGGCAGGTTATGGGATTTTATTTCCTATTGGGTTTTGGTTCATAACTGATTTGATTTTAAAGCGTTAGGAGGGCAATGGAAATCAGATTCATTGAACTGAACCAGGGAAAGCAAGAAAGAGGATCAGGAAAATGGGAGTCACACAGAGCCTTACAGTTTCTAGGATTCCATCTGCCTTGTATTTCCCTGTGGGAGTGAACTGCTGTCTTCCCGACGGCCTGAAGGGGACATTCAGACAAAACTCATGTTGAGAGGAAGAAAATGGCATTAAAGAGAAACCAACATGTTATAGGAGCTGAATGATTTGGCAAAGATTTGCATCATTATTTTCAATGACTTTTTAAAAAAAAAGATTTATTGTAAATAAGTTTATATTGCAAATCGAATTTCTGTCAGTAAAACAAACACTTTATCTGTGCTGTGCCCTCTCAGTTTAACAAGAATTACAAGTTTCTCCATACAGAACAAGGATAAATATAAGTTTATGATATTAATGACAGTTTTTATTGAAAAATATTTTTAGAGCAATGACATTCAAACAAGCAGAAGAACATATGTAAAATATCACAGAGGAAGCAGGTTGGAGATGGAAAATATTGAAATATCATTTGAAATGTCTTTGAATTTGCTGCTTCTATTTCAAGTTTACAAAGGATTTCTGAGTCCCAAAGCCTCTGTGTTATTTTGCAGCTATCTTAGTTGATCTAATAAAGGAAATTAGTTATGGCCACAAAACCTGACTCACTTAGAAATGTTCTTTAGGTTCCAGTGCAGCCAAGCTAGGGATCTAAAAGTCACTGTTTTGTGTACAGGCAGCCTAATTGCAACACATTAACCAAATACAGGCAAATACAGCAAAAGCAGATTAATTCCAGCCACAATGGAATATCCTGCAATACAGGAGCAGAATGCTGCATCTGGAAAAATAACTCTAAATAAAAAAATTTTGGAGGATCCCTACAATCAATTAAATCCTCAGGATCTTTCACCGAACTTCAAAGTGTTTTGTCAATTCTGTCCCAGCTACTGGGGCAGCAGAAACTACACTTTGCATTGCTCCTTAGGTCATTTTAGATAGCAAAAATGCAGTTTACAAAGCATTTATATTGTAAATGATGTAGATTTGGGACAGAGAGAGGTGCAAGAGCAGTGCACAGGGACTAGAAGTGCTTCTCCTACTCACAGAGCCACCAGGGCTTTCTCGTGGCCCCCCGCGCGCCACAGAATGTCAGCGAGAGCCAGGGACAGGCACTTGGTCCTGTGAGCTTCTGAGGGCTGGAGACAACTGCAGAACAGGAAACAAAGGAGAGAGACAAGCACCAAAATGTGAGGGCAAACAGATTCAGGGCAGGTTTGTCCCTAAAGGAACAAAAGCATCTTCAGAGACAGTTCTGTAATGATTTGTAACAAGGCTCCAGCGAGCTGCGTCAGAAAATTATCATTTCGGTACCTCGGTGTGGGAACACAAGGTTTGTCTTTGGCTGCATTTAAGGTGTAGGGACCCGAGCAGAGGGCTCAGAGACCTCGGAACAGAGCCCAGAACACCTGTGCTTCGGATTTTAGCCCATGAGAACGATTGCCAACCTTAACAGAAGAATCACAGGTCACAAGAGTTTGAATAGAGTAATAATAAGTTTGTCACAAGGTGTAAAAGTAGATTTTGGGTTTAGTACACGGGGGTGGGTGATGCCAAGATGGAGGAACCTCGTGGCTTTTTGGGTTTCTTCCTTCTTCTTCACCTTCTCCATTTCTGCTGTGATAGTGGCACGGGTGATTGGTTTAGAGCAGAGACCGACTGTGTAACACAGGTGATAGGTATTGGAAAGTAATTGTAAATAATGTAAAGGTAGTTTTTAGTATAGATGATAAACACCGCCTCTGAGAGAGGAGAAGGCCTTCAACTGTCTTGCTGGAAGGAGCTCAGCAGGTCAGGGAAAGAATGTTCTAGATAAGACTAAATAAATAACCTTGGAAGCAAGACCTGAAGAGTTTCAGCTTTTTCTTTCATCTCTGGCGAGAGAAAAAAGGACTTGATTATCTCTAGAGAATTTCTGCAAAAGCAGCAAACCCGACACCTCAGTTCTTCTACAGGTGAGAAAGAGACAACCTGGATGGCCAAAAATCCTGAGAGCTGGGGAGGCAGCTGGTATTGTCACTGGGGACACATTGCAGGTGTAAAGGTACAGCTGAACCCCACCTTTCCCTGGGAATCAAGCAGCAGCAGGAGAGGCCAGGAGAGCACTCACTGCACATCTCGAGAGGAAGGTGCAGCTGATGGCACCACTGGGCTTTTTGGAACCCTTCTCTGAGGAGAGACTTCATTTTAGGCATTTAAAGGCGTTTAAACTTCATTTTAGGCATTTAAGAAGGTACCTTGGACCCTGAAGGTAATCAGACCCAGTGAAGGGAGCTGTAGGGAGAAAAACACTCTCTTCAGATTGCTGCAGAACAAACTGGGCACACTTGGGTGGGCTTCTTCTCATGCCAGAAGGAAAACAGGCATTGGAATTGGTTAATTCACCAAAGTCAAGCATTACCAGCTCTGTGCTGCTTTTTGGGGATCTCTAAGGGTTTATGTTGCTCCTAGTGATGGTTATAAATAATTGTAAACTTGCTATGTCTCTGTGGTCTGTGACACTGCTCCTGTCAGACAGGTGAATTTAAGTGATGAAATTCACAGTCTTTACTTCTAGGAGATCATTACTTAAGCTGGTGTCTGGTTTATAAGGAATGATTGAAATAAAACTGTTTTCATCATTAAAAGCAATGGATGAAAATCAAGAGAACAGTAAATGAGGTATGATCAACAACAGGAACTGTAAAGCACAGATCTGTTATCACACCCTGACCTTCTAAAAGAAAGAGTTCCTCTTCCACAAAACATATTTTTAATTGTTTGCACAAAAAAGCAGGTAAATGCTTCAGGGAACAATACCATATTGGCAAATAATGGACAAGAGAAGCTACTTCATCTTTAAATCTGTAATAAATCTTTATTCTCCAACAGGATTGTTTTATGTTTTAAACACAATTTTCCCTTTCTAAAGGCATTAATACTTAATTTCTTTCTGAACTTTTTACTTCTTAACCCTTTTAAACAAATCTACACCATAATGTTTTTACCCACCACTAAACTTTCTCCAAAGTTTAAATCCTGCTTGCATTTTTTTAAACAAGCTGTGCCCCAAAGTCAGGACTTAAAACATTACAGGACCAGGAGGCTACAAGACACAAAGTGGAAAACTGCAGATTTGAGAATAAACCCAATATCCATGAGACTGAAGAAGTGGCCAAAAGATCCCATGCCCCTGGCAGGAACACAACTGGAGTTTTCTCTAGTGGCTTCAAGAATGGCAGTCTTTGAAATTCAGATTTTATCAGTTTTAGAATGTTACCAGCATGGGAGATGAAGACAAAACCTGTTCCCACTGTTTGAGTAAAAGATCTAATAATTCAAAAGACTAAACAAGAAACACCAAACGTCAAAAAAATTAAACAGACTTTCAAGTTCAATGTCTGCCTTGAATATAATGTTCATTTAGAGAATGTTTCCCTCTCTGAAGGATGTGAGATATGGCAAATAATTGGTGAGAGTTTTCAAGTGAAAAAAAAAAAGTATAATCACAACTTTCTCTTATCTCTGCCTGTGTTCTAACACAGACACACAGAAAATCATGGGAATCACAAGTAATTTCTGTGTCTGACAGAGGTGGCAAAGGAAGGAGACATGATAATCATTTCTTGAATGTCAAAGAAGCCTGAAATCAAACAGTTCCTGTGAAGAGGTTGATAATTTGAAAATCCAGGTTAGAATTAGAAAGGAATATTTATCCTCTCACTCGAAGCTCTGAGACTTTTCTTTCTTTCTGCCTGTTGAAAGTTTCTGCCCATGGCAAATACAGCACAAGAAAAGTATGTTTATATCATGAATAAAAACAAAAAAATCATTTTAAACCATGTGGATAATAAGAGGGGGAAAAACAGGAGAGGCAAATCCTGCCAAGTAAACAGGATAGGCTGGAGCTGGCACGAGTTGGGACACCCAGTTTAAACAAGCTGGCCTCCATCCACTTATCTGGGTGCCACATAATTTTATTTCATTTATGATCTCTGAGCTATGCTGCAAGAGGGCAATTATCATCTCTATTTTCACTGAGGATGACCTGAGACACAAAGGGACCAAGGAGCAGATGATCAAAGGCTGTCCTCAGAGCTGAAAAGAATTCTTGGGTTACACAACCAGAAATAATTCTTCTGTGGAGATTCCTGGTCATAAAATCTTAGCATGCACTGAATTTCCTGCAAGAAAGTTCCTGAGGCTTTTCTTTTATGTAGGTAAGAACCTTGAAAAGTCTGCCCTCATTATAATCTGAATTAAAATCCTAAAGTTTCACAGGATAATTTCTGTCACTTCCCATCCGGGATGCTGAAGACAATTAATGATGTTCTACAGGTACCTGTTTCTTTCCAATATTGATGAAAAACAGCCCAAACAATGAATTTACATTAAGGGTAAGCCAGACAGCACTAAGGAACATCAACAGAGACCTCAGCATTTTCCTACACAGTTCCGAGCAGAAAAATGGGTATTTAAGGCCAAAATTTAATACAAGAGGAACATTTTTATATGGTAAGGTAATGGAGTTCAAGAAGGATCTCAGCATGAAAGCTTCTCTTTGGACTAAATCGAGGTCAGACTAATGGAGGTCACAAATAAAAGAAGGCAGACTTCAGAAATAAAAGAAGGCAGCACAAACCAGTAAAATAATTTTCCCTATTAAACATTTTGTTCCTTTAAGCACAAGGAGGCTTTGTGGAGTTTTTTGTTTATAATGGACTTAATGTCTTATTGAAAACAAAAGGCAAATATGTGAAAACTGGTAATAAAGTAATTTTTGAGGCATTCTTTTCCAGAATTTAATTCAGTAACCCATGTTCCTTTAGCAACGTGACAAGTACATTATTATTATAGCACTCCAAGCAATTTCCTTGTCAGCAGCAACACCTAACAAAATTCCTTTAAAGCAAGTAAAAAATACACAGAATATAAATTCAAATTCCATTAAGGAGTTTAAACAGGAATGTTCAAATACAGTTACAAGAAAATAAAAAATCATTATAACTTAAATTTTTCTACCCTGTTGAGATTCTTTGTGTCAAACACTGGATGAACTTCATGGTCTTTCAAACCTTGATTACTTATTTGTTTGAAATCCAATTTCCATGAGGACCTCGAGGCTAAATAATTTTCACTGGCCTCAATTCAAGCTGTTTGGTTTTTGTAGAGGTGCTTGGGGTTAATCACAAGCAATTACACAAACAAGACACCAACTTCTACATTCCTCCAGCCCGAGGGGAAGCAAACACAAGTAAATCAGATGCTGCTTTCTTTCTCTCTCTGAAACAAAAATAAATTCATTAAGTTCAAACTCAAAAGGCTCCTGAGTGGCTGCAGCAGAGAAATAAAGTTTTTTTTTTAATTCTGTAGGCAAAATTCCTGAAAATTCACAGCCTTACCGGGTGTCTCTGTTCCTGTTGCTGTCTGCAAAGATCAGCTGCTGCAGGACACAGGCTTGGACTGCAGCCAGAACCCCACATGGGCCACCCTGGGGGGAAAAGGGGACACTCCATCAGCAAAAATCTGAGGGATGCTGGGGAAAACCCCTGGGAGCTCCCACCCAGCCCAAAGCCATCCTTTCATCCCTCTCTTATCTCTCTCTTTCCAGCCATGACTTCACAGTGCTCTCTGTGGCTCTGGGAAAATCAGTGTTTTTAAGTGTTTTTGTGAATCCTGTCTGTTTTTCCTGAAAAGGCTCAGACATCTATAATGTCAAAAGAAATGTGGGGTTTTATTTAAATCTGGGATATACGACCTAAAGATCTCCCCATCCCTACTGAGCTGCAGTTTAATTTTCAGAGAGAAATCAAATCTGGGTGTTTTCCAAGGACTGAAAACAAGCCTTGCCCTTGCACCTCCTCTCTGCACCTCGAGTTCCCACCTGCACCACTGAACAAACATTTCAGGTTTCAGTACAGCCTGTGCACCTCAGATCCTCCCTCTCTCCCTCTCACTGGGCAAGAGAAAGAAAACCAAGTTTGAATCTTCCAAATTATCAGTCTCAGAGGAAAAAAAAATCACAACACCAAGAAATGCCACATTAAATTTTATGGAAAGCAGATTCCTAGCTGGATTGGGCTACATGCAGGACACAAGGCTGACATCACAGACACCACAGTGCCACCCATCAAACTCCTCTCAAAACCCTGCAGAAGAAGGGAAAGGCAGCCAGCACTGCTGTTTTCACACAGAAAAGTGATTAAAGGATCAGTTTAATTCCTTGATTCTCCTAAGTGCAGCACCAAGGGAAGGGGACCTGCAGGGAAATGCAGTATGGAAATTAGAATAGCTTGGATATTGACACCTTCCCATTTCTCATTTATATTGTACATACTCTGCCTCTCTAGATTTATTTAAATAACTGAGGAGTGAATAATCTGAAATATATCAAGGGAAAAAACAAGGTTTGTGTCAGTCCATCAGGGAGAGCCTCCCAGTCAAAAAAGAAATTACAGGAGTTATTCTAAATATCTTCTTATAGCACCACAAGAATTTAACATAAGAAAGAACAGAACAGTTGCTCAGCTGAATTGAATATTGGAAGTGAGGAGGAAATTCATCAATGAGGTGAAGCAGAAACAATCTCAGCAAAACACCAAACCTGGAATTCATGGTGGGGATTTAATGGAAGTGATGAGATATCCTTTCTCCAGGCTGGAAACACCAAAGTAACATTTACTGTGGGCACTGACCACCACTGCCATGGCTCCTTTTGATGGTTAAATTAAGATTTAATTTCTTTTTCTGCTAGGTTTTGTAAGATAAGCAGCTTTCTTCTGAGATCACCAGCCTAATGAAATATTTAACTAGATGAGGTAAGTTAATTAAACATCTTAATGACATGTTTATTAGCCATTGTCCTTGCCTTAAAGCCTCTCTTCCTCTCATTTCTGTACAATGGCCTACTTCTCTCAGGCCAGATAAAGACTTTCTGCACCAGCACAGAGACTTGAATGAGTATTTTGTAAAGAGGAGCCTACAAGAGTTCACTGAATTCCTCAGATCCCTGCTCCTGAGGGGAGAGACCTTGTGTGGAGACCCCCAGGGGCCCGTGCACAGCCACAGGGCTGCCACAAAGGCAACAAGCAGCTGGGGAGGAGGTTGGATTTTGGGGGCAGCTCTGTGGCACGAGGGTGGTCCCCGGGCTGAGCCTGGGACACCAAAGTGAGGAACACAGAGCAGAGAGGGGTGAAGCACTGGCTGTGAGCCAGTGGAAGGGAGAGCTCAGAGAAATCACTGAGTGCCCTGGATCAGAGAGCACCAAAAACCTCCCTGGACTGGGCATGTCCTGTCCAAGCTGGCCCAAGTCATGGCATGGTGGTGGCTTGACCAGCTGTGGCCACCACGGGCACCTGCTGGACATTCCAGCTCTGCCCACCTGCTGGATGTTGCCAGGGAATTGATGGAAACCAAGCTGGGATCTCATGGCTGTTTTATCACAGAAAGGTGGCTGCAGGAGAGGTGAGCCCACCAGCAGTGTCCTAGGGAGCCTGCAAGGTGTTTGCTCCTTTTATTTTAGGAAGGAACCTCACCACCTGACCCAAATACCTTCAGGAAGCAAAAATCTCCATGTGATTTTCCAGGCAGCTCTTGCTACATTTCGAGTCAGACCAAGCTGCATCTTAAATTTGTTTGGCTCCACATATAATTTTTCTCTTCAACTCCACCCTTGATTCACAGTCTTTTATTTTTCTACCACCACTAGCTTTCAGCTGCAGTGGCTCCTCTTCCTCCCTGTGAATAATTCCCCATCACACACACACACACATTTGCACACTTTCTGCAGCTCCTTCACATTTTCCTCCATCCATCTCAAGTCTCCCACCACAACTTGACTGGCAACCAGAGTTTAAAGAAAGAGAAAACTCTTGAGAAAACATTTTTTTTTCACTACTGAAACACACAGCCTTTGTAAAGTCAGTGTAAAAAAGCAAAGATCACTGCTAGGAAGGGATTTACAGTACCTTTTTCTGCACAATGCCATATTTTAGCTGTGGGATATTGTTAAATGTAAAACTCTGGATTTTCCATTCTTCACTGAAGCAACAAAGACTAGAGCCAAACAGAAGATTTTTTAATTCCTATAAAAGAAAAAAAAAAAAAAAATCTCATTTTAAAAACAAATCCAAAACACAGTAATTTGTAGAAAAGAAAGGAGGAGTGTGGAAGGGTGATGACTAACTCTGTACAACCACCCTCTTCTGTTTTATCCATACTGTAAATAGCAACACCCCAATGAAAAGGAGCAATATTTTCCTTTTCCTGCCATATTCCTTCCACTCATAATGCTGGGAGCTGCTCAGCACTGGAAAATATTTATGTCTCATGTCTGGGGCACAGTTTCCCATGAAAGCATCCCAGAGCACTGCCTGAAATTTAACAGCTGGAAGAGCAACCAATGGTGACATGAGGGAGAAAAGGACCCTATATGAGAGAAATGTTAATTAAATGTTTGATTTCTGTATTTCAGGTGAAACAAATCCAGACTTTGGCCCTGAACAACTGCAGAGCACGACCATCCAGCAATAACCACACTCAATAAATTTCATAAATAAAAGACTACTCAGTGCTGGTAGAGTTACTCCAAGCTCCAAGATCTAGAAATTAAATGGGAAGATACCTTCGTTATTTGGTCTGGGGTTTTTTCCTCCTCTGTCTGAATGGGAAGGAAAAGTATTTAATAATTTCATCTCTGCTCCAAACAGGGGAGATAAGCAAGGCAGAAACAGTGACAGGGGAATAATGAACCACTGCCAGTTGAAAGAACTGGAGAATAAGCACAGGAATAACTGACTGGAGGCACTAAGGGAATAATACAAGCTTAATTAATTAAAGCTATTATCTTTGCTTCAAGTGGGCTGGTGCATGAGGGTATTCTTCTGAATTTAGGCATACCTAAATTACTTTTTCACCTGGACAAGGACCATATTCAGGAATACAGCACATGTTCAAAAGCACAACACAGAACAACCCACTGCAGTTTCAGCTAAGGAAATTCAAATAACAACCTCACAAATCTGTTTGTATTTACCAGAATTAGTCTTACTTTTGCAAGAGAAATATCAATTGCCTTTGACACTATTTGAAGCATATAGAGTGTTGAAAGATCTGGGGTCTTATTAACTTCTCCAGTTGTCTCTTCATTCTCAACATCAACTGAAAGGAAAGAAAATCACAGAATGTGTTGGATGGAAAGAATTTCTTCCCCCTGGCATGCTCAGTGCCAGGGGGTCATCCACATGAAAATTAACACTTATTCTCTTTATAAAAAGGAAAACAGCTTTAGCCAGAAAGGGCAGATAAAAATACATGAGCCAGCCTTTTTCTGATTATTTCTTAATGATTTCTTTGTCTGTTTTGAAGTTTGTAGCAAATGCAATTGCTCTAAATCAGCTAAGAGTTACAAAAGCAGCCACTCCTATGTATTTATTTGGCCACAGCTGCTCTGAACAATACAAAGGATGGCAAAGCCAAACTGAAACTTAACATAACTTACTCAATTCTAGGACTTCTTTCATCTGGTCTTCTTTATATGTTGGAGACTTCCTACATGGAAATTAATCAAGAAATGAAAGAAAAAAATGTTCATTTTAAATGAGAAAAGGTGTTTGAATAAACGGTAAGAAATAGGGAGCATTCCCACACACGGATATAACTTTTACATGTGTGTGTACATATATACATATATATATATATAAAATAAATATATGGTCTAAGAAATAAATGGTCTTAGAGAAAAGCCTTTTTGAGTGGAATAAAGCTGCACTTCAGGAGTTCATCAGGAAAAGCAGCCAGAACAGAGCTGCTTCAGTCCTGTTCCAGCATCCATCTCACTTCATTTGTGTGATATTACAGATCAGCTCATAAAATAAAATTTAAATCCCTGACACGGATCAGGGTAAGATTCAAATTAAATTACTTGAAATATCCAAATAATAAAAGTGAGAATAGGTCTTAGACTGGCTCCTTTACCAGGGTATTATTTTAATCCACTAAGAGGGATCAGTTGTTCAACACCACTTGTGATTTGTGTATTAGACAATTAAAAGGTTAAAATTAATATGAAGGTTAAAATTAAAGTTAAAATAAAAGGTTAAAATTAAAATTAATAACTACTGAAAGGACTAAGCATTTAAATTTGGCTGTGAAGTCAGAGCTGAAATAAAACATCAGATTTTTGGAGATGAAATGAGTTTTATTCTTCCTGTTGAAATCACACCAAAACAAATTCAGAATCAAGGAAAAGTTTTGAATAACTGTTTCTAAAAATGGCAAAAATAGGCTTTTTTTTTTTTTTCTTTTTTTTCCCAAAAAAGCAATACTGTATCGTTGGCTTTTGCTTTGGAAAAAAGGTATTGCACTGACAATCCTTTCAAAAGTAGTATGGAATAGTTTCCTCAGCAACATTCTTTTTATGCATGATATTACAGCATGACTGCTGTCATGTCACATACTTTCCATGAGCTTAGTTTCCTTTTCAGGGGATGAAATAATAAAACCAGAGCACAGACATATCACACTCAGGATTTGCCCAGTTTAAAGGCATTTTGGCAGCTTTCTCACAGTATTTGGTACTATAAGAACAGAAACACTTTTCAGCTATAAATAAGTTAAAGGACTAAGGCAATGAAATGTGGGTGGCCCCCATTCAGGCCAGACAGAATGGAAATGAATCACCCACATTCTAGGAACTTCAGGTAAAAATAAATGGGAGGCCCAGCAGGTCAATAAAAAAAAGAAGACTGAGAGCAAATTTGTGTAGTGGCACAAGCAGCACTGAGCTCCCACTGAATATTACTGTATTTTTATGTGATACAGAATTTAATAGAGTTGATTGTGGTATATTTTACAACACAGCCAGATCTCCCCTTGGTGTTTCCTAACATAAATTTCAGCTGAGATTCCCTTCCCATAGCTGCTTGCTACTATTTTTTTTCTCTCCTGGTCAATGAAAGGGACTTAATGACAATAAATTCACCAATAAAAAGTTTTCAGCCAAGTCATGTCACTCAGG
The DNA here is from genome assembly GCA_035048155.1 of Cinnycerthia olivascens. Taxonomy (NCBI): domain Eukaryota; kingdom Metazoa; phylum Chordata; class Aves; order Passeriformes; family Certhiidae; genus Cinnycerthia; species Cinnycerthia olivascens. The sequence continues at coordinate 3,594,458 of JAWWMU010000106.1, forward strand.
CTAAACAAAAACCACATTTTTATATTGTCTGAGATTGCACACTATTCTCTCTTCTCGTGTTTCTTCCCAGTCAATCCATTTCTATCTATTTTTGCAAGAGTTTTTAACAACTTCCTAGGCCAGGTTGGACAGGGCTTGGAGCAAGCTGATCTAGAGGGAGGTGTCCCTGCCCATGGCAGGATGGTCTTTAAGGTCCTTTCCAACAAAATCACCCTGTGATTCTAGGATTCTGGGATTCCGTGATTCTGGGATTCAAGGATTCTGTGATTCTGTGAGTCTGTGATTCTGGGATTCTGGGATCCTGTGATTCTGTGATTCCAGGATTCTGTGATTCGAGGATTCTGTGATTTTGTGATTCTGCGAGTCTGTGATTCTGTGATTCTGTGATTCTGGGATTCTGTGATTCTATGATTTTGTGATTCTGTGATTCCGTGATTCTGTGATTCTGTAATTCCGTGATTCTGTGATTCTGGAATTCTGTGATTCTGGAATTCTGTGATTCTGTGATTCTGGAATTCTGTGATTCTGTGATTTTGTGATTCTGTGATTCTGTGATTCTGGAATTCTGTGATTCTGTGATTCTCTGATTTTGTGATTCTGTGATTCCGTGATTCTGTGATTCTGACACTTAATGCAGCACTACAGTTTCCATTTCTAAGTGAAAATACAGCCACCCATGGTACAATTCACATTTAGCTCACGTGGCACCAGTTTTTGTAGTGTTAATTCTCTCTGCAAAGCCTAAAAGATGTTGGTTCTACACCCATTCCAGGAAGAGCCAAGCCCGAGATGCAAAGGGCTCTGAATTCTCAAGGCTGAGAATTCCCATCAAGCTGAGGAAAGTGCTGATATCCAAGATTAATGTTGGGTGTTTTCTGCTTAAGTGGGGTATTTTTGCAGGTGGAGGTTCCCCTCCCTGAGGGGAACTTGTGTTTCTCAAAAGAGCCAGGACATTTACTGCAATTTCCATTTCAGCAGAGGGCTGCTGTTCCAGGAAAATTTATTGTAGGTGTAAAACCATTATTCAGTTGGAACGCTTAGGGAAGGGGGAAGTCATCCATCAGGGCAGGAAAATGGGACAGGAAGAAAATATATTTCATTCTAAACATACTATACAGTACTTTCTCTAAATATTTGAACATTCCTCTCTGGCCTCCGAGCATTGTAGGAAAATGGATTTACAGAGAAGAGCTGAACCCACAGAGAGGGAGCTCTTGGCACAATAATGGATGTGCCTTCCACCATTTCCTATTTATACCATCACTCACAAGAGGTCAAATAAACAAAGGGGCTTAAAAATTAAACTTCAGTGGCTTTAAGGTGACTGTGGTGGTAAAATCCACTTTCATTGCCAGATTACAATAGCTTTTTTACTGGATGCAGAATAGGCACACATACCCAATATTCTTGGAATAGTGAGTAAAATCTGCAGAGTAGATAATTAGAAAATAACCTCTACTGCTGTTTGTAAAAGGGTAAAAGGATAAAAAGGGTAAAAGGGTAAAAAAGGCCATTCTATGTGGTGCAGCTTGTCACTGCTCTGGGGCACACCTATAAAACCAGAATTATTAAAAGCAGTTGTAAAGATGCAAAAGACATGATCACAATCAATGCCAGGCAATAGTTTTCTATTGAAAAAGGGTCTTGTCATGAGAATTTAATCTAAATTCTATCATGTCGGTAAGTCTGGTTAGCAAAGGTAACAGAGGCTCATATGCTTAATTTCCCCAAATTTCCCTTTTAGTGAAGACCTGCATCTAATTTGATTTGAACATTTGCAATACAGAAATTATCTGAACAGATGACAGATTTGTGAACACTGACACATAAAACAGGCAAATAAGAAACCTGGCACAGAAAGGGTCATTTCTAATAAAAGTGGTCAATTCTGACAGAAATAGATTCCCTCACACATGAATCTGCATTTGTCCTGCTGAATTTTACTAACTGTGACAACATGAAATCTTTGTTGAGAAGGTTTGTATATAAAACAGGAATTAGTATCATCACAGGTTGAGTTACAAGATGGTTTGAAGTGCCTGGTAAGTTGGATTCACCTGAACACAAAGCTCATCTACAGGCTAAGAATGAATAATTATCTCCAGCTAAAATATCAGAATTATAATAAAATAAAATAATGAATATAAATAAAATGGAGTTGCTCTGTTCCTACTGTTCTCCACCAGAGATTCTGGACATCTTTTGAAATTTCCAAGGAACTCAGTACCACCTGTATGAGCTCACTTGATGTTCAACAACTCTAAACTGCAGTCAGCAAAATAAACAAGAAACAGTAACATTTTTTTTTAAAAAGGAGATAAATTAAATTAAATAAAAATGCACAGCACCCACAAGACACATAAAGCACAGAAAAGGGTTCCCAGATTTTGGCACTCAATCAATTCACATCAGTGGAGATGAATCTGCTCTGTTGACCATCCATGAGGTACCCATTCTGTCTGGTTTGGGCCTTCAACTGTTACATAATTTAATTTTTAAGGATGTGGAATATTCGTGGTCTTCCCTTTGCTGTCAGAAACCTCAGATTTTTAATAGCCCAAACCACTGTAACCTGACAGTATCAGCAATACAAACCATCTTCCTGAAAACTAATATCAACTGTTAAATTGGGAGAAAAAAGCTTATACAGAGGATGGAGTAATCTCTTATCTCCTCTTATAAAAAGTGGTGAATTCAAAAAATAAGTTACTAGTGAACCCACTGGGATATTACCTACTGGTAAAGTAATCTTAGGGTTAAATAGGGGTAAAAAAAAATTCCTTGTGCTACCTGCAAACAACTGATTTTTTTTTAAGGAGCGAGTAATTCCACAGAGTTGTGGAATAGTTTGAGTTGGAAGACACCTCAATGATCCTCTAATGCCAAATTCTCAACCAGCTGACTGCACTTCAGGCAACGGGCGGGACCTCACCAGATTTACCTCCTTTCCAAAAATAAAGAAATTATACAGAAGCCATTTGTCATTTCCAGTAATTGCAAAGTGCCTCTTCCTATGGAGTGCTGGAAAAATACTAAAAGGGCAAATGGCAGCCCCACAGATGTTACGCCGCGGGCTCTGCTGCCATAAATCCATTGGCACCACACAAAAGTCACAATAGTTTATAATTTTTATTTTAGGCCCTTTTTTCCGGTCCAAGCATTATGTTATAAAAGGTGTTACGCAACTCCAGGCACTTGAAGGTTTTCACTCCTGATTTGGCAGCCACAATCTCTCTTTTCATTCACGGGTGAGCTAAATCCATATTCCCCACGGGTGAGCCCGTTTGGTCGGACAGACATTCCTCTGCTGCCAGTTGTGTGAGTCAAACCCAGCCTCACTCCCTGGAGGAAGGGATCAGAACCCCTCCAGGAGGGTTTGGAAGGTGTGGCTGCACTTTTCTCACCGTGTTTCCTGCCTCCAAACTCACTCCAAGCACTGGAGATGATGCAAAGGGTGCCTGGAAGGACAACACAGAGATCCCAGACAAAGGTGGAAGGAAATGTGCCAACCTAATTTACTCCTGGGCTGCTCCAGAATTTTTCTCACCGTGTTTCCTGCCTCCAAACTCACTCCAAGCACTGGAGATGATGCAAAGGGTGGCTGGGAGGACAACACAGAGATCCCAGACAAAGGTGGAAGGAAATGTGCCAACGGAATTTATTCCTGGGCTGCTCCAGCCCCGCGCTCCTTTCCGCCCTTTCGCCTGGAACTCTGACTCAACTCCTACTTTCTAGAAATGCCACCCCAGCCCAAAGCATCCTCTTCCTCTCACGGTGGGAAAAATTTAATTGATTCCTCGGGCACTGGTCACACACCTACAGAGAATCTTGGAATAATCTGGGGCTTTCTGGCTGGTTTTAAACGAGATCAAAACGAACCCGGCCGTGGGAGCTCGGCCCTCATTCCACAGAACTGGCTACCCAGGTGGTGAGGGGCTTTCAGGAACTGCTCAACACCTCCCAGGATCAAAACTTTATTCCTCACCAAACTGCCAGGGATTATTTTAGGCACAGCCACACACCGATTTTGTGCGTAACACTGAAATATTGCAGCCCACCAGGCAGACAGTACAGAATATTCCTAGAAAACCTACTTTTACACCAAAGTGTACAGTAGGAGAGACTGAAGCCAAGCAAAACTGCTGGGTAAATAATGTACATTACATAACTTTGATGGAATGATTTTTCCTTTCTGTTGGAAATATAATTTTATTTTTTAAAAAATAGCATTAAAACTGGAACATTCATTAGTATTCCTTATGAAGTAAGACACTCACATATTAACCTTCAACAGGCATTGAATTCTCCTGTTTCACTGTGTCCAGAAATTATCACTGCAGTCCAGAAACCTCCTGGGCTGCTTGTGCTCTGCTTTGTTGCTTACATTGATTGAGGAGACACCAAATCCTGCTCAGGACCTGCTCAGAAATTCATGGCCAATGTTTTCTGCCAATCTCCTCATGCAGATCAGCCCAGATTGTGGCTGGGGATGATACAGGATAAAAAGATGGGAGAGGATATTTACAGTTTTATAATTGACAGGTATTGGCTCAGTCCTCACATGGAAAATAAGCTTTTTTATTCCTGTTAATAACAAAGAGCATGAATATCAATCCTTTAAGGATCATAATATTTTGAAAGCGTTATGGTCCTTATAATATTTATACAATAATATTTTGAAAGTGTCAGATATTTAAAAGAATAAAAAACCAAAACAACTAAACAACTGTGAATATATTTTTAAAGGATTTAAGGGATTTCTTTAAAGATCTGTATTTCTTTCCTCTAAGATTTCTTATTTCTATAAAGTTTTCAGGGCTTTTTTTTTTTTTTTTTTTTCTGGAACATATGAGAGAGAAAAAGCAGAATTTTCACTAACACAGTGGTTTTTCCTCTACTGTGATTTTATAATGCTGAGGACCAGGGCAGGAGCAGAATGTAGCAGTTCTTGCCCTGTTATCTGCGAGTTACAGAGAAACCCCTAAATACATGGAGGAAATATAAAATCAGTAAAACCTAATAGCAAAAGTTCAGACCAGGAAAGATAAAAAAATATTTAGCAGACAGTAAAGCTTCAGACAAAAAATGCCTAAAGGAACATGAGAAATATTTAGAGTATTTTAACAGAGATGAATATGTAGCCAGGAACAGAAACACCAGTCAAAAAAAATCAACTTCAGCTATGGATAACAGGGCAAAACACAGCAAATGGAAGGTGACAACAACAAAAAAAATTCCTTGTAATAACCGCTAGAAAGTGGAATGTATTATCAGGGGAGAGGTGTCACTTGAGTCATTTAAGACTGCAGCAGACAAAACCTGGAAGAAGTATTACAGCAAACATAAATATATACAGCAGTGATAAATCTCCCACAGAAAGAAATGACCCTAAAAGCTCTTTTCCATCCGTAATTTCTCAGATTCTATGAAATATGAGTAATGTTCCACTTGGTGTCTGTGGCAATTCCCTAACCCAGCCCTACCCGTGTCAGAATGCAGGGCACTGCTAGAAAAAGGCTTCTTAGCAAAGAATAAGGGATATTTTGGGAGTGGGAAGCATTGAACAGTGCCCAGCTGTGGGGCACTCAGCAGAGAGGAGAATCCCTGGCTCTGAGCTCCCTGGCACTTTCCTGGTGCTGGAGCCCAGCTGCATGGGAGAGGCTCAGCTTTGGGGTGGAAAAGGCACCTGAATCCAACTTCCAGAGGCAGAAACCACTCCCTGGTACCTGGAATTTCCCCCTGCACTGGCAGAGAGCTGGCAGGAGAGCAGCAGCACGGCCAGGCTGCAGCCAGCACCGCCGGCCAGGCACAGGGAGTCAGGCAATTCAGGGGGGTGTTCACAATGGGAGGATGAGTGCAGAATCCATTATCCTCCCTGCTCCTGGAACTGCTCACATCTCTGCCTCTGGACAGTGGGATTCACTGCTGCATCCCTCTGCTCCCTAATGGCAGCAGGAAGTTTTTGTTCTGGCCTCACGATGCTCCCAAATCCTTTGTGCCTTTCTGATTCTGAGCCATTCCCTCGGAGTTCCGAGGAAATATCCTTAACTTCAGGTCCTGATTGCAAAGTCCTTTTCTTCCTTTGGTCCACTTTTACTCTTTTGTTTTGTTTATTTTTTTCTGATTTCTGTGCTCTAATTTTCTGCTGTTTTTCTTGGAACTGAGGGGAGGGAAGTTGATTTGCTTCATATGTGAAAACCAGAATTTCAAGCATCACATGTTCTTCTTCGTAACTACCAGAAGAGAAATGGAGCTGAACAGAGCAAATCTGCCCATCTAACTCAGCAAAAGGTGATTGCACCCCACTGCAGAACTGCCAGCTCAGATTTACTCATCCAAAAATTATTTATTCAGCTGACAACTGGAGGGTTTCCGCAGCATCAGCACACTTTGCACTGAGAGACTTAATGGAAAATTAGGAAAATACTTCAAGGGAGCAATAACTGCAGCACGTCCGTGTAGTCAAGACAAAAGAACTGTTCCTCAACTGTTCTGAAGTGAGTTTTTCTTGCCTTTCCCCAATTTCATTTGCTCAAGCTATGAAATGGGGAAATTTTGACCTTCTAACCCCATGTGACCTTCCCATAAAAATCATTATTCATCGTGGCTTTTTTCCAGAAAAGCAATAGAAAGTCTTTAATGAGAGGACAGTCATCAACACCCATTTATTATTTTACAATTTCTAAAGATCATGAATTCCATACCACTCATTCTGTGTGCTGAGGTTAATGATAAATATTCCCCTCCAGGAGAGGATTCAGCACCAAGGAGAATCACAGGATGATTTAGAGGTCACCTGGCCCAACCCTACCTCAAGATATTAAAAGAAGCAGAGAACCTTTCCTTGCTGCCATTCAAGGCCCTACCCAGGATAAAAGACTCAGGAAAGTCTTTATTAATTTGCTCCCTGTGACCTGAGATATATTCCCTCAGCATCATCTCTCCCAAGTTCCTGAGAATCTTAAGAAACCACAAGATACAGCAATTTTTTAGGTGGAATCTTGGATCAGTCACTTGGACTGGGTACTTCTAAATTTAGGTTTTTATTCCCTTCAAAATCTCTTAAAAAAAAAAAAAAGAGTAGTGAATAATCTACATTTTACTTGGCCTTGCACACAACTGAGAGGAACAGGGACTCAACAAAAAAAGGGGAATACTCCTTTGAAGATGAACAATAAACAATAGCATCAAAATGACCTGAAAGGGGTTTCAAATTCTCCACTGAAGTGGCACTGAGACATAAACGTCATTTTTAATTTGTTGAGTAAATAAAATTGCTGTGAAGGAACACGGAGGAATTACTGACACATTTCTGTATAAATGTGTGTGCACTGCTTGTACAACATCACTACGACCCAGCATTTAAAGCTTGGCTCCAAATACGATGGAGATCCCCTTTTTCCAAGGAATCCTGTGGAAAAGACAAGGGGCCGTGGGTACAAATGACTCCTGGGGACATTCCAATCGGACACAAGAGGACAATTTTTCAAAAGAACAATCAGCCATTGGAAACAATCACCCAGGGAAAAAGTACTGAATTCCCAAACCCTTACAGAAAGCGCCTTTGGACACTTTTTTAACATTTGGCTGGGCAGGGTGTGCTGGGTCACCTTGTCTAGACTGTGTTTCTGCCAAGGAAGGTTGGAGCTGCTGATCCCTGAGGTCCCTTCCAGCCTGGTGGTGTGGGATTCTGTGAATTGAGAAATTAAATTGGCTGCTGTCTGCTCACAGCTGAGGATAAATGAAGATTTGCTGCCACCTATATATTGCTTTTCTCATGGATTAACTAAAAACAAAAATTCTAAGAAAAACTCCACCTGTAGAATCTGGGTAGGTATGCAAACTCTACAACATGTTGTATTTTTTTATGAAACAACCCTTCATGACCTGGCAAAACATACAATCATGACAATAAAGAACCATCACTGACACCTGTAATTTCTTTCATTAAAAGGTGTGAGTCAAAATGCTGTGCATCTGCATTTCCCTAGGATATTTTGATGGCCAGGTATTCTTTTAAAGCTTGGCAGTGGTTTTACTTCCAATTTTTTCTTCTATGTTTGCACAGGATGCCTTCAGTTTGCATGCTTTTGGCATGGGAGAAAAGAGAATCAAAAAGCAAAGTAAATGGAAGGAAAAATCAGATATATCTTTAGTTTTCTATGGGAAACAAAACCAGAAATGCAGATGCTGTGGTTAAGCCTATAGAGGTTTTCAGCTGCTCATCTAAATACTTAATTAGCATTTATTTCACATAACAGAGAATGGAAGAGGATCCAGACAAATACTTGCTCCCACATTATAATTTTTCATTCTTTAAAATAATCACTTTGGCCAGAACATGCAGGGCTCCCAAACTGCAGGATTTGGTTGAAGGGAAATAAAAGTCTGCAAGAGGCAGCCCTTATTTTGTGGGTGTTTCTTTGGATTCTCTCTTCCTCCCACTGAACTGCAGGAGTCTCAGCAGCCCTGCTGGACTCTGAGTTTCAAATGCTCTGCTGGCTGCAGCTCACACTGCCCGTGCTGCTCTGGAAACAGGCTCTGCTTAGCAAAGGGCTCCCTCTCCTGCTCCTGCTGAGGCCAAAGCAGCTCTCAGAGAAAAGGGAATTGTTGGCAGCCCCTCCCTGCAGGGATGGAGCAGGGACAGGATGGCAGCACAGTGCCCAGACTCTGCTGTGCTGTGCTGGGGGTCACCCCCTTCCAGAACAGCTTCTCCTTCTCAGCTCTTGCTGCCAAAGGCTGGGAAGTGTCAACGTGTCCAAACACATCTGAGTGAACCACGCAATTAAAGAGCTGTTCATGTTGGAAAAGATCTCTCAGATCATCGAGTCCAAGCAGCAACCCAGCATTGCCACGGTCACCACCAAACCCTGTCCCCAAGGGCCACCTCCACACAGCCTTTGAGCACTTCCAGGGGTGGTGACTCCATCACTGCCCTGGGCAGCCCCTTCCAATGCCTGACCATCACTGCAGTGAAGAAATCTTCCCTAATATCCAAACTAAATCTCCCCTGACACAGATTGGTTAAGAAATTTTCCCAAATCTCCAATCTCAATCTGCCCTGGGGCAACTTGAGGCCATTTCTTCTCCTCCTGTCCCTGTTCCCTGGGAGCAGACCCTGACTCCTCAAGGTGTCCCCTCCTGTCAGGGAGTTGTGGAGAGTGAGAAGGTCCCTCCTGAGCCTCCTTTGCTCCAGGCTCAGCCCCTTTCCAGCTCCCTCAGCTGCTCCTGGTGCTCCAGAGCCTTCCAGCTCTGTTCCCTTCTCTGAATTTGCTCCAGCCCCTCAGTGTCCTTATCCTGGGGGGCCCAGAAGTGACTCCAGGATTTGAGGTGTGGCCTCAGCAGTGCTGAGTGCAGGGGACAGTCCCTGCCCTGCTCCTGCTGCCACAGCATTGCTGATAAAATCCAGGTGCCATTGGCCTTCTTGCCCATGTGGCCACACCCTGGCTCATGGTCAGCCACTGTCACCAGCACCCCCAGGTCCCTTCCCACTGGGCAGCTCTCCAGCCACTCCTCCCAAGCCTGTAGTGCTGGCTGGGATTGTTGTGAAGCCCTACCCCTGTTTTAGGACTCAGCCATTAACAAGTGAGGTTTGTATCAGACTTTTTACTGGTTTTTGGCAACAGTCTTCCCAAGGAATTCCACCCAGTCTGCCACACCTCTGAGGCTCACCCATAATGAACTGTACATCCATGGATTATCCAGTATCAGCAATATAACTCAATATTCTCAGCTTTGCTGGGGAGCTGCCAAAGGCCACTGAAGATCTCTTCTCTACCTCAGTCAATGCTGAGTGTGAGGTAAAAAATCATCCTGAGAGTGGAAAGGATGAAGTGATGGGGCAGCATGACCTCATAGTCAAGCTGTGTGAAACCAGAGTTTAAAGACTTTAGACTGTGGTACTTTGGTCTATTACACATTAAACTTTAACAAATTAAATGAATGTGGAATGCTGGCACTGTGGAATCCTGGCAGCTCTTCTCAGTTAATTTTTGGTCCCAGATAGGAAGCAAGTGCCACTCCTGGCCCATCTGCAGATCCAGCAGATCCCCAGTTTGATAAATCTCACAGCCTCTAGTTTATAAATGCACAGAGACTTAATGTATAATTGTTTCCTTCCCAAAAAGATCTCCACATATGGTATCTCAGTAAGAAATTAAACTGGAAAACAAAACAGTAATAATAATTTTAAGAAATCTGGCTGGAGTTTTAGTGTATAAATAAAAAAACATGCCACGCCTCCCACTCTTAAATTTTACCCAGAGAAAAAAAAAATTAAAAAAACATCAATTAAGAACATAAGAGAGAGAAAAGCCAAAATTATATATTTGGAGCTCTCGGAGGGAGACACTTCTAAACTTTTATATCATGAGATAGTGCAGAACAATAATAAAAACCCTGTTTTAGCACAATATTCCCAGAAATACTCTCACCTGTGGCCTGACAACCGACTCTCAGCTTTCCTGAGGGATCTTTCCTTCTTTTCTCTCCCAGCCCCTGAATGTCTGTGAGGGGCACTCACTTTAAGGCTTTTTTCACTGCTGTCTGCACCTGAGCTTGGAAGAGATTTTCTTTCTTCTCCCTTGGCCCTCTCTCTCTCAGACAGCAGCTTGGAAAAAAATTCATCTGGATCTTTGGGGCTGCTCCTTGGCTTTTCAGGGGCAGAACTGGTGTGTGAGCTTGGCAGAGTACTTGATGCAAATTCCAGGCTGGATTTGGCTGGAGATGCTTTGCTGTCCTGCAAATCAGGGCTTGGGGCACTCAGGTCATGCTCTTCGTGCTCTTCACCCCTGGGCTGGGCTGTGCTGCTGCTGCTGCTCGTGCATCTTTTGGAAAGCCTCCTCTTTTGGGGGTCCTGCAAGCCACAGATTAAAATTTTACCATCTTTAAATAAACACAAAAAGAAAAGGAAAGATGTAGCACTGATTTCTGAGCTAACCTATTCGTTTGTTTTTTAGGGATCAGCTTATAGAGTGAATCAGATTTTTTTTAGAAATCAGTAATAAAATCAAACACGTTCACTTAAAATTTGGCCAATATTAAAGATGCTGCCTACCATTAAAACATGTTTTCCACAGTTTTACCAGGAAAAACAAAAATTTACCCTCCTAAGAGCTCAATTTTGGGATTGTATCCTGCTCAGGAAATCAAGATATAAAAGATATTTTGCTGGTTATCTGCCACTACAGGTATCTAATCTTTACTTCTAAATCAGAGGTATTTACAAATATCCAACTAATTCATTGAATTTCCATTTGCTCTTCAGTACTACCTAAATGTCATGCTTAAATATTTTAATTTCTCATTATCACACGCTTAATTTTACATTGGAGAAGTTCTTGTCATTATAGAAAAGAAGCATAAAGTTAAAAAATAGGCAAGGAACTTTTAACTGTGCTTTGAAAGCACTTCTTGATGCAATATGGTCTGATTTGATCAATTCAGAAACATATTTCCAATTGAAAGCAATTTTCAGTTCCAAACTGCTACTGATTAAATGTGAGGTCTTGGAAAAACCAGAGTAAAACAGATACTGTGAAAGTAACAAAGCAATTTGCATAGGAAAAACGAAAAACAAATCTGTCAAAAGGTTTCAAGAGTGGGAAAGGTTTATAAAGGAATTCGGTGACCTGAGAGCACAGACATGCAGGGGGAAGTTGCCTGCAGTGGTCATATCTGAAATTCTGAATAAAGCACAACAATTTCCCTAATTTATCACTTCTTTTCAACCTGCAGATTTAATGGATTAACATGCAGAAGCCATTTGAACATTATCTGCAAGTGATTTTTATCCCAGCAGGCTGGATATAAAATCCATGGGCAAGCCAAACATTTTGTAAAGTGTTGGGAATCACCTCTGGTGGACTTGCTACTGGTCCAGCCATCATTCCTCTGGCAATGAGACCAGCCCTGGGCTTTGACTTCTCCTTCCCTGTGGATTTCAGCTCCTCAGAAACTGGAGCTGCTTTTAAATCCTCTCGACTGTCTTTTAACTTCTTGTCCCAAGCACAGGGCAAGTTACTGCTGTGGGTTGTCCCTGTGTGGCATTTTTCACTTCTGTGCTGATGTTTTCTGGGTGGAGGGATTTTATCCAGTGGATTCGCAACATCACACCTAGAGGGAAAAAGAGGAAAAGCTTGAAACAGCAAAGTAATGCACAAGTAAATTAATAAAACCAGCTAATTAGAGCACTGCTGTCAAATTAAGTTACATTTTATCTCAAAATGATAATCAAATGCAGTCGCTTTTCACCCAAACATCTGGATGTAGGACTTCAGGACATTATTTCAGTACCATTATTACGTGTCAAAATTGGTTATAATATGGGTAACACAATTCCATGCTTACTTATTTTGATGTAAAAAGGGTTCATACTGAAAAAGAGGAAATTTACATTAGACATTGGGAAGAAATTGTTCCCTGTGAGGGTGGTGGGACCCTGGCACAGGTGCCCAGAGAAGCTGTGGCTGCCCCTGGATCCCTGGAAGTGTCCAAGGCCAGGCTGGACAGGGCTTGGAGCACCCTGGGATGGTGGGAGGTGTCCCTGCCATGGCAGGGGGTGGAATGAGATGAGCTTTTAGCTCTCTCCCAGCCCAAACCATTCTGTGATTGTGTGATTGTATATCATAGTAGAAAGTACAATTTATATGTTCAATCAGACAGGTTCTAAGCTCCAGCCAGCAGCTCTTGTTCCTTCTCCATTGTTTGAAAATTCATTAACACTTTTGCTCATATCCTCTGTTCTCCTGTAACTTAGACTGACTCTAGTGACCCCTCCCTCTCTTTGTTCAGCTGTAGAACACTTATTTTAGTCCAAAAACAAAAGCACTTTTGTGACAGCAATTATTTTACTGAGTAGTTCCTAGCTCCGTGTCCATTTATAAATTAATGATCTGTGTAACTCCAAAATACTCTCCCCTTCCTTAACCCAAGGAAACAATCCTCTGAACTTGTTTTTCATTCTGGGATGTTTTCCTCCATCCTAATTCATTGCAAAGCAACTCCATAAGTTGAAACATCTTGCACCACAAAAATGTTCCTTTGATTTAACCCATTTTTCCAGCAGTGTGTCTCGTGTGGTGAGGACATGCTGTTCATGTAAACTGAAGGGAGCCTGATCTGCCTCTGGAATCATCAGGAAAAGGAACGACTGCTACTCCCTACCCAGCCCAGCTCCACACAGCCCCTCACTGCCAAAGGGGGCTTGCTGGGGAAGATGAAACAGGAATGCCTTATAAATATGACTGCCTGACAAAAGATTTTAAGAATATGGGAACTATAAGGGAGATTGAAATGAAAGGGATCTTTGACATACCAAGCCTTAGTTACTGAACAACTGGAAAACAATGGAATGTCTGGCTGAAAGTAATCCCCTCTTCTTTAGACAAACA
>JAWWMU010000106.1:3615929-3628577 GCA_035048155.1 Cinnycerthia olivascens
TTTATTATATTTATTATATTATATATATTATAGTATAGTATATTATAGTATATCATATAAATCATATTATATATATCATATCTTATTATATTATATTGTATTGTATTATATCATGTTGTATTGTATTGTATTTTATCGTGCTATATGACATTTTATTGTATTTTATTGTATTTCATTGTATTTTATTATATTGTATAATATATATTATTTATTACATTGTAATGTAATGTTTTATAATACAATATAATATATTAAATATAATATAGTATGTTTCTTATATTTCTTATATTATATTTGTTATATTAAATTGTATTCATAATGAAATATAATAGAAATAATAAAAATAAACATAATAATAGTGATTAAATATTTTATTAAGGAATGCTCAGCTCTGAGATAAGGAGCGGATTTATGATGATTCCTTTCTTTATTTTTAAGAACTATTCATAGTTACCTGCAGTCCAATACTCCTGTGCTAATGCAACTTTTAACCGTGTGTGTGCGCCTGTAGAAAAGTAGCACTCTCTGAGTAAAACTGTATAAAACAAACAAAAAAAATGCAAAAAAATAAAAATAAAAATTGCAGCTGCTAAGTCAAGCTGAATCTCACACTGGCAGTGTCTGGGGTGGGGGATTCATCAGCTGAGCCTTTCCTTTTAGGTTATACCTACATCAGGCAGTAATATAATGTGACCAAGGCTGAGATTGTGGTGACATTTTTCAGCCTGGGGAGCTGATTAAAGTACCCTGTACCCCTGGCTGTTGAGATTCCCCAGGCTGGCCAACTTCTTCCAAAATCTGCCCACTCCTGTGTGGGTAATTTGCCCTGTTTGTTTCAAATTTCCTCTGCTGTAGCTCCTGGCTGCTCTGCCTTCCCCCTTTACCTGAGCCCTCCCATGTGAGCCTGGCTCTGGCTTTTACTTCACCCACATTCAGTAATTGGGCACAGCCTATAAAGCCTTTCCAAATTCTCACCAAATGGTGCCCAGACTCCATCCAAATCCCTCTGATGAACAGATGAGCAGTCAGAGTTCGAGGTTTTAGTGGCTGCTGCTCCACCATCCTGTCAGGTACAGGCTGGAGCTCCCACTGCAGCGTACCTGGCCTGGCTTGCTGTGTCCTTTGCCCTTCAGAGTTCCCTAAAGAATTCCAGGTGTTTTGTTCAGCTCAATTACTTCTCTGACTTAAGTTTAGGAATACAGTAAGGTGTTCCCAGTGTTGTCTCATCTATCTCAGCCTCCAGCCCTGCAAGCTACATCCTGGGAAGGCCCTTCTGGAGGCCACGTTGTGCAGGTTATCATCACAACTGGATCTCTTGCCAAGTTAAGCCGATTCTGAGGTGTTCATGTTTCTGTAGAGCTGCTGTGGTGGACTACAGGCTTTCTGTAGGGCTTTTTGGAGATGAGGTTCACATTCTCTGAGTTGCAATTTCTCCAAGGCCTTCAGAATGTTTTTTGGTTGCGTTGGGTAGCAGCCTCTGCCGAGGTGTGATGCTCTTGAGGCACAGGGGTGCTTGCCCACCTCATCCCTGTGGTCTAAGACTTGATTATTCTCCTCCATGTCAGTGCCAGCCCCCTCCAGTGCAGCGAGCTCAATTTGGCAGCACGATGCTCTGTGATCCACAGACAAGAAACCAGCTTGCAATGGTTTCACTGAGGAAAAAAATCACTTTTTTCTTAACCCACCTGCTCCAGTTTCCCAGCTGCTGCAGAGGGATTCCTGAGGCACATTTCCCACATATTCCTGATCCCTGTCTGAGCAAAGGGCTGCCGAGCAGCCACACTCCAGGGATGTGGCACTGCTGTCTGTGCAGATCTGTTAATCAACAGGAACTGGGGCTGCTTTGTGGCTGTCTGGTTTTAATCAGCCGTGGAGCTCACAAGTGTCCCTGTCCCAGCTCCAGGGTCCCTGTGGGTGGCAGTCCTGGCAGGCACACGGAGCTCTCCTCCTGTCACCCAGCAGATGCAGCTGTAGGACCATTTGGCTGGTTCAGCATCACCAGCTACTGATCATGTGCAGTGTTAAAACATCCTTCTGGTTAAGGGGCTAAGGGAGGTGCTTCCAGGAATTTGACAGTTCCAGCAATCCAGCAAATGGGAGGTCTGGAAAGACTCCTTAAAGTTTTCCTTGAGCATTGTGGTATCTGTAAATAACGTTATTTTCCAGAGTGGGTAACACTTAAGGAGTGTAATAGCTCTGGCTTTTAAGAGGCAGCTGTGGTTGGCTGACAACATTTTGCTAGAGAATTTGGAATACAATAAAGCCTGATTCTAATGCAAAGTAATTAGAATAAAAGTAATTATGTATAGCTTGTATAATTGTACACAGCTAGGTGCGTGCTGCAGTTTGTTGACTCCTTTGTTCTCTGCTCTGTGCTTTGGAGAACATAATTGCACTTAAGCTTGATGTTTTACACTCTTTATTTGTCTAGTTAATGTTGCTGTGGGTTTTTTTGTAGAAATGCAGAACATTTCATTGTATGTAACAGAAGAAAGTGAAATCTATTAAAAGAAATTTAAATGTGAAACCCAGCAAGTTTTTGTGAACAAAAGCATTTTTGTAAATAGTGGGGTTGGAGAGTAGAGTTGGAGGAAAGGAGTTGGCTGGTATTTGTGGTGATGAACAAAAAAGTTGGTTGATCACCTTGTTGCCAAAACATTTTTTTTGTCCATAGTTCTTTCTTTTTCCATTGCCTCTCCCTTTTTTTCATCCTGTGAGAAATGGAGGCACAGAGAGCTCCCAAGGCTTCCTGCATTCAGGCTCAGAGATAGAAATGGACACAATGTTTGATCTAAAGCCTTGGAGAAAGCTCGGAGATTTAGAACAGCAAAAATAAAACTGCCACTTATAGTTTATAGAGAAATATATAGTTTACATAGAAATATGTTTAAAGCCTGTAGAATTATGCTTTATATCAGCAAGTAAATATGTTAAGCGAGATACTAGAAAATATTAAAGCTTAGTAATAAAACCTGTTATAGAGTTGTTAAAAGGTAGAGCAGTAAATTTTCTTAGAATTATACGATTGGATAAAGAGAAGCATCACAGCAAAAATATAGCAAACGTAGCAATTATTAAGCTGCTAGAGAACTTTGTGAAAGTAGTTGATTGGATAAGAAATTTATAAAAGCGTCGTAACTAGAATTAAGACGGTTTTCTGGCGTCACGGTTCCAAATGTAACAACCTAAAGGTAACCTTCCATGAGACTGATTTTGCAATAAATCATCCTTTAATCACCACATCAACCTCACCTCTTCTGTGTCCCAGACATCATCCCTCAGCCTGCTCAGAGGAGTTGGGGGGGAAATGGGGAAATGAGTTAAAAGCACGAGAAAGGAACAGATGAGGCAGACCTGTGACTATACCCAGAGGCACAGAACAGAGAGGAGCTGACCTGGGGCAGCAGCTGGAAATGGAGCTTAGTGAGGAGCCAGGACAGACCTGGGGCACAGAGACAGAGACGCTGGCCAGCCCTGGCTGTGCACAGCCAGCCTCTTCCAGCTCCGGCCCTTTCTGTTCTCCTGGTTTCTAGGCTATCAAAAACGTGGGTGACATTTCCTGTCAGGTGAATTTTTTGGTTTTATTAGGTTGTTATTTTTTAGGGTTAGGATTAAAAGTGTGAGAGATAGGATTTTTGTTTGGATTCGTATTGTTTGTTATTTTTTATTTATTTTATAGTTTTATTGATTGTGAATGTTTTATATACTAAGTTAATAGAATAGAAATGGAGTACAGACTTATGTTTTTAAGGCTTTTTAAGTTTGAATTATTTAATTATGAAATGTAAATGGGGTTTTTTGATTTTTAATTTAATAATTAATTATTTATGTTTTGCATTGTGGATTTTTTTAACTAATTATATTAAATTGTTTAAATTTGTGCAGAAGAAGGAGAAGATGATTGTGTTTTAATTATTTTATTTTATTTTATTACATATATTATTATATTTTTTAATTTTTAATTTTTTTATTTTGTGAGGTAATATACTTTTATTTATATATTTATGATTTTAGTGTTATTATTTAATTTTGGAAGTTTTTTCTATGGTTTCAGGTCAAATGCAGTGTATCTCTGAGGATTAGTTTCTTTTAGCACAGAAAGACTGAAATCTTCTGTCTCTAGTGTTGGAGCTCTTCCACTCCCACATATCTCTCCACTGGTAGGGAAAGCCTTTTTCTCCAGTCCTTGTTAAGTAAAAAACTAATGTGACTCTTGGTTGTTCTCGTTCTCCACGTTATTTATTCTTTCCTTATCAGCAATTTCTGCACACCAGGCTTTACACCAGCCTAGCACAGAGGAGAAATGACATCAAAGAGCCTCTAACAAACAGATTCAAGGTTCTCCTAAAGATAATTCACCCAATTATCACCCAAAACGTGCATTATTTCTACTTTTCTACCAATTACTAGCTACATTTCTATTCACATAACCCTGCACTGTGGCAAATTCTGACCAATCACCCTGTGACCCCAACATTGCAGAATTTGGAGGAGATGAAGAAGGAGGAAAAAGCCTAAAAACAGCAAGGATCCTCCATCCTGTCTCCATCTACTTACCATTCTAACAAACCCAAAAATCTACATTTCTCACCCTGTGATAAATTACATATTATGCTACTATCTAATTTACATTCCTGATAATTCTGTCTCATCCCAAATCCTAGGAGGCCCTTTCTATGGACAAAGGTTAAAAGCAGGATTTGTCAGAGGGTTTGGATCCTTTAAAACATGCAGAGAAATATTCTCTGCATTTTGGGTTTGACCAGTCTAGGGTTCTGACAATTACCCATGCACAGTTCATGGCGATGTGACCTGGTGTGATCTAAACCCCTCAGAGCCAAGGGGGTGAATCATTCCCCTCAGGCATTTTTCCTCAATGACCAGGCCATGTTCCTTGTAGATGGTGCCTTTGCTGCCAGGGCACATCACTTGCTGACTACTGAGACCTCCACATCCTTTCCCACAGATTATTCCCAATAACCACCATTTCCTTCATGCACCCACAAATCTGTTCTGGGAGGACTCATTTCATCTTTTCCCCACAAACTGAAGGGAAGTTGAGCATTTTGGGGGTCCCTAGGTAGGACTTTTGGCCTCTTTTTGAAGCAGCTGAAACATTTCTTTTTCGTCTGTGGCTGAGGACCTCCCTGGGTGCCCACAACTGTTGCCCTTGTTTTTCAAGTTTTCTGAGGCACTTTCTAACTTGATGTTTTTCATAGTTCTTAGTTTTTTCTCACACACAGGTGTTATAATCAAAAGTAAGTTTTTGATACCACGAAGTTGTTTACACACTTTCTCTTGGTGTGAAGAACAACTGATGGACAGTTGTCTTGACCAATGGGATGGGAAAGGTGTCAGCCTTCTTCTCCAATCCCTGGCCTTTGTGGAAATACTATAAATTTAGAGTCAGATGTTTTAATAAATAGTTCTTTAACCTTCTCATCTAAGAGTGTCCTTGCGTGTCCCACAGTGACACACAACTCTTCAAAGATGCTGGGCAGCAGCCTTGCTATCATCCCGGTCATGGTGTGAGAGAAGCAACACCTCTTTGAGCCCTTAAAATCTCCTACAGACATGAAATGTGAGGGAACTCTGGCTTTTCTGACACCATCTCCACGTGCCTTGGCAGCGTTCCTAAATTCCTTCATTGCACCCTGCAATCTATCACAGAGCTCCAGTCGTTCAGGCCTCTTGTGTTGATGTTCTCGTGGTCTCCCTTGACCCATGTGAAGGAGCAGAAAATGCCCAAGGGCTGGATGAGCCTGGCAGCTTCTCCTCAGCATCCCTGATCCAAGGCTGGGGGAAGCAGCAAAATCTTCCTGGACAGGAAGGTGTTCCTTTGCCATCTGGCTCTGGCATCACACCCAGATTCCAGACCCCAAAGCAGGAGCTCTGAAATGATTTGGAGTCCTGGTCACCACTACTGTGGGCAAATAAGTGGTTTGATTCTAGGCCACCTTCAGGAAAGTCTTGCAAAGAGGATGAGACTGCCCTTTGAGGCCTCATGAGAGCAGCTGGAAGAGGTTGCCCAGAGAGCAATGTGTCTCATCCTTGGAAACCTTTCAGGTCAACTTGAACAAGATCAACCTGATCTGGTTGAAGATGTCCCTGATCATGACAAGAGGGTTGTTCTTAATGAGTTTTAAAGGTCCCTTCTAACCCAATCATCCATGATTCTGTGATATCTATATGCCTGGAATTGCTTGGGACTGACCTTTCTTTGTGTGATAGTTACAGAGGTGGGTTCTCCTGTGGAACCTGGAAGTGTTTGTGTGCTTGTGTGTGTTCTTTGTGTGTGTTCTTGGTCATCTGAGATCTTTGCAAGGAAGGATTGGGAGCTGGACTTTGACAGTCTTTGTGGGTCCCTTCCAGCTAAGGGGATTCTATGATTTTCAGAGTGTGTATGGACAGTAAAGATGCACCTGAGTGGATTTACAGAGGTTTTTCGGATGGTTTGGTAGCACCTTGACCGATTGGACCAGAGTCTGTGGTGAATCAGATTCTTTGCTGCTTAAAAAAAAAATGTAAATTACTGCATGTATCTATAGTTTCACCCTACAATTTAAATTTCCTTCCTTTGTGTCACCTTGTATAAAGGATTGATCTTTGCATGTCTGCATTTTATAGATATAATTTTCTCACCTCTGTGATTCATGTTCTTTATTCACATGAATAATTTTCTCCTTGTTCTTTATTATTTAATGCAACAGTACTTGAAATGCTCCACTTCAAGCCTTAAATTAGCCTTGGATGTGAGACATAGATTGGCAACATTTTACTAGGGAAGAATCTCTATTAAATAATTGACAGAGTCTTTTAAAGTGGTGCTTAAGCTCTTGAATGCTGTGACACCCCTTTCATTTCATAGAACTGGAGTTTGAGCAAAATGATGCATTTATCTTGAACTTGGCTCATTAGTGTGGGTGTTGGTTAGAAAAAATTCCCTTTCTGTTTTGCAATTGTACATTTTATTTTAAAATGTACAGTAGTTTGTGCTGACTGTGAACAGAAATACAGGAAAATACTGCTGATACACTGGAAAAAAATAATTAAAAGAGGGAAGATGTTTTTGGGGTGAGTGACCTGTCCTTGCCCAGCAGCTTTGCAGGTTCGCATTGCAGAGAAGGAGAATCAGTTCTGGAGGTTTATTGACAGCTTTGGTTTGGTCCAATATTTCTAGATTCACTATAAAGTATGTCAGAGATATGGGAATCTCCCCAAGGTCTGTGTCACAAAAGCCCAGTATAGAAATTCACTGAGGGGGTCTTGCTACATTTTCTCCATTGAGAATTCCTGGGTATTCCTTAGCTGGTCTCCTGCTTTTATGCTTTTCAAGAACTTCTTACCATGAAGTTGAGTGTCTACTGTAAGGTGCTGTTCAAATTAATTTCCACCTTCTTAATTTCTTGTTTAGCTTTGATTTGCCATGTTTTATGCTTTCTGAATGTGGGAAAGTTTTCCACTTCTTTAAATTCTGACTTTTTCCTTTAGACTACTAAACTCCATGTTGAGCCAAGCAAAAATAAATTGAATTTTCTTTCTTCTTTTTTTCCCTTTGGTCTGTGTTTTATCTAGCCTTCTAACCCAGTATTCTGTGCAGTCTTTAGTGTGTTCATAGATGTGACAGTTCCTGCTTTTGGAGCTGTTCTTTTCATCATTTTCTTGTCTAATAGCCTTGTTTCTACATCGCTCCGTTTCTTCACTTTTTTTTTTTTTTTAATCTTGTGCTTTTTTCACTCATCAGCTCCTTTCTACAGCAACCCAATTTTGTTGTGAACATCACTAGAAAACAGTTTTTCCAGTGATTCCACTTGAACCATTTTCCAAGCATCACTTGAGTCTAAATCCAAGGCAGCATCTTTCCTGTGGATTCCTGTATGGGTTCTTTGAGAGGTTTTGGGTTTGCATTTCATCCTGAAGAATTGCAGATCTATTTTGGGTATAGGTAATTTAACTGCTCCCAGTCCAAAATTTGCATTTTCTGTGCTCAGCATTTCCTGGTCACTGTCATTGCCCTGGTGGGGTTCCAGTTCCAGTGCTAAACTGGGACTAGATTATGGGATTCCTTGCCTCAAGGGTTCTTCCACACTTTTCTTTACCTATAACATCTTCATGCTGTTTGTTACACTGCAAACATCATTCTCTAGTAATTCAAGCAGAGCACAGATTGCCTGTTTGAGGCTGCTGCAGTCCCAGCCCTGGGAGCCTGCTCTGGCATCTCCCTCCAGAGAATCTGCCATTTAAAGAGAAGATTTTCCAAGTATCACCTTTTTGCCTGTGTTTACCAGACCTACCCTCATTTAAGTGTTGGAAATCAAAGGTAGAAGTGACTGGAGGAGTGAAACAATAATGGCAAGAAATTTCATAAAGCTTTTCAAGGATGAGCTGTTAAGGTGATTCTTGAAAGCTGTTAACACTGCATTTTCTGCTCAGGAATGCAGCTGTAAAGCAGTTCTGCAAAAATTAGTCTGGCACAATGAGATGTGAAGAACACACTCTTAAGGGAAAAAGATACTAAAATTTCCACTCACTGAATGCTTCAATATCAAGGTAAATTTCTGCTGCTGTGCTGACTGAAACCAGCAGAATCTGCCTGGGCCACACATGGATTCAGTTTATCTTGCTGTGTGTTGTTTAGTCAGTGTTGAATCATTGAACCACAGGATGGTTTGGGTTGGAAGGGACCTTAAAGCTAACCCAGTGCCACCCCCTGCCAAGGGCAGGGACACCTCCCACCATCCCAGGTTGCTCCAAGCCCCATCCAACCTGGCCTTGGGCACTTCAAGGGATGGGGCAGTCACAACTAAGCAGGACCCCTGATGAAGCCTCACTGTCTGGAGTGGCTGGAATTCCTTTGTCCTGCTCTTCAGGTGCTCCTCTGCTGGCTGTAATCCCTCTCCACATACTGAACATCTTCTGTTGGATGTGAGGAATGGGATGAAATGAGGTTCTCCTCTTCCAGCAACTTTATTTTAAAGCCATTATTACTATTATTATTACAATTATTATTATTATTATTATAGCCCCTATTATTTTAGACCTTATTATTAAAACAAATCAATAGACCTGTTTTGATAACTGTCAAGTTGCTTTGGATTCCTCCACTGTGGTTTTGGTTAATATTTCCTTAAGAACTGTTTAGATGCTGGATTAAAAAGCTGTTTCAATCTGCAAAAAAGAAAAGGCATGGCACCAGGCATTTTTTTTTTTTTTATCCCCACCATTCTTCCCTCCCCATCAATTTAAGGAGGATTGGGAACAAAGGACAGGCCTTCCAAAATCCTTCATTTTCACACTGCCTGGTAGCCTTGGCTGTTTCTCTTGCAGTTCTGAGTACTTCAGAATAACAAACAGAGCAAGTAATCTCAGAACTGCCAGACACAGTTTGAAATGCAGCATCACCATCCATTGTATAACTCATAAACTGTGAGCTGTGGCATTGTTTCAATCTGGAGCTTCATCCATCTTTTTGTCTCGCTCCTCTGGTGAAGGAGGGCTGGTTTAATGGGACTCTCAGCTTTCTATTACAGAAAAGTTGTGAAACACAGGTAAGAATTAAATTTCTTAGAAGAAATGAAAGCCAACAATATGTACTTGCCCACCACTGAGTTTTATAATTGCAGCCAAGGCCTTGAGAGGAAGCAGCTGTGTAATTTATAACATTGTTGTAGTATTTCCAGTAGGAATATGATGGATGCTTTGTTCTTCCCGAGCTCTGTTGTTAAGGAACTGCTGGAATCCTGAATCACTGTTAACCATAGCCTGTGTGTAATGACAAGTGTGGCTTTTGGGTACAATGCTGTTATAGTTTCCTAATATCAGGTTGTCATATCCCTGTGAACATTGCATTTTAAATCATTAAAAGCTAATTTAGCCAAAATCTTTGGGACTATTTGCTAAAGCGAGGTGTTAGGGAGCAGGAGGCAGAGACCATTGTCTCACCTCAATGCTTGGAAAAGAGTTATGAACAAATGCTGGCCATTATCCTGTTGGAAATACGGAATCGATGCAGCTGTGCAGCGGGGCTGTGCTTGGAGCATTCCCTCAGCACCTGCTAACAGCTGGATTTGCTGCTCTTTGTGCAACCCTTCCATGGTGGCTAGCAGCCTGTTTTTCTTGTATTCTCCCCATTTTTATTCCATCCTGTCTTATGGGTGACTGTCCTGAGGCTCTCACAGAAATCCAACCATCCCTCACAGTGCTATTTCTCCCCTTTCCCTCTGTTATTTTTATTCAGCGGTTTCTAATGTTGTATCCAGTAGTTTTTCATGCTCTGTTCATCTGGCTAAACCTCAACCCACTGCCCCAACTTCTTACAGACCTCACCACAAGCACCCTGAGTTTGGTGGTTCACATAATTTTCTTTTTCTACAACATTCTGCCCCTCGAAGATCCACAGAAACTTTATGGGAAGATTTCACTGCTCCTGAAATATCTCCAGTACCAGCCAACGTGGCTGTGTGGAAAATCAAGAGTGTATTTTGGTATTTAAATAGGAACTGGTGCTGCTGTCAGGAAAATAATTAACTCCAATCCAGCAGTGAACAATAACATCTTTTGGCACATAAACTGAGATATAAACAAAATGCAGAATAAATTAGAGGGCTAGAACACACGCTCTGCCTGTCAATTTGGATTTCAAACATCTTTTTTCTCTTTTAGGATTTTTTCCTTCAAGATACAAGCTATGTTTAATACAAGAATATGAATCAAAAGAATACAGGAGATGTTTTCTTTTTCTGTGCACATCACTGTCAGCAGGATAAGATGGGATCTGTCAGGCCCCCACTCTGGACTAGCCTTGCTCTTTTATCTCCTCTGTAAACCTTTATCCCTGAGCATCACTTCTTACAGTGTCCAGTTGTTCCGACTGAGATAGAAATAAGAGATTTTGATCTGAGATTTAGTTGTTTTTTTTTTTGTTTTTTTTTTGCCTTTCAGAGGGGTTTTTAAGAAGGGCTTAAGATGGAACAGCCACCTGCCTTAGTCACAGATCATGAATGAATTGAGACTTTCTTATAAATCCCACATGGGATGCTTCAGAGTTTTAGCTGTTGCTTTTCTCCCTCTCCTTTCTTCTCTCTTGTGTCTTAAGCTATAGAGTAAAATCCTCATTAACAAATTTCTAAGGATTGTCCATGGCAAATGCTGCTGTCTTTGGAGCTGCAAATTAAACTGCAGTTTACTGATTTGCTATTAATTAATTGACACAAAAATGTGCATCAAAACACTGTTAAGAATGAACCAAAGACCTCTACTTCTCAAAGTTTTCACTCAAATTTCTGAGTCCATCTCAAACTTTTCCTCCTCCTGTAGGTTTTGAATCCAGATATGATTTATCATCACCTTATGCCGAGTTGTTGCTGTTTTTCTGTTGGGTTTATACACAGTAACACCGAGGCATTGGCACACTGAGTGTTTTTCTTCCTGGCACCATCCTTTTGTCCCTTTTCTAAGGGAAAGTACAAATTTCCTGCATCTTTGGAGCAGTTTTGTCTCAGGAAAATGCCAATATTCCCCCACCATCTCTGCAGGGTGGCTGTTCAGTGCTCTGCATGCTGCAAGACACTCTTTTCTTTCCCTAAAATGTCCAACCACTTTCTGGCTATTAAAGAATTCACCTGCTGTGGACAACGTGCACAATGCCTCTTTTTTCTCCTTTTTTTTTTTTTTTTTCCTCTCAGCAATGAGCAAACTACAGAAGATTTTACATCTGTCCTTAAAAAGCTTTCTTTTCTGACTGTAGTTTTCAAAGGCTTTTTTTCAGTTTTCAAAGGCTTGACACTTCCTTCTTTTCCTTTTCTCTCACAATTTGCAGCTCAGTGCACAGTTCTGTTGGAATTGAAGTCTTTGCTGTCCCATTCCTCCTGGTGCTTTCTGTGGTCTTCCTGAAGAGTGTCACTTTGCCAATTTACAGGGGAGAGGCTGTGTAAAAACCATGGGTGTATTTTTATTTATTTTCCTCTAGGCTGGAGTGCATGATCACAGAATCGCAGAATGAAAAAATGGGCTGGGTTGGGTTGGGCTGGGCTGGGCTGGGCTGGATTGGGCTGAGTTGGGTTGGACTGCATTCTGTTGGGTTGGGCTGGGTTGGGTTGAGTTGGGTTGGGCTGGGTTAGGTTGGGATGGGTTGGGCTGGGTTGGGTTGGGCTAGGTTGGATTGGGTTGGATTGGGTTGTGTTGGATTGGGCTGGGTTGGGTTAGGCTGGTTTGCGTTGAGTTGGGTTGGTTTGGGTTGGGTTGGGTTGGATTGGGCTGGGTTAGGTTGGGATGGGTTGGGCTGGGTTGGGTTGAGTTGGGTTGGACTGGGTTGGGTTGAGTTGGGTTGGATTGGGCTGGTTTGGGTTCAGTTGGGCTGGGCTGGGTTGGGTTGAGTTGGGTTGGATTGGGCTGGTTTGGGTTCAGCTGGACTGGGCTGGGTTGGGTTGAGTTGGGTTGGATTGGGCTGGTTTGGGTTCAGCTGGACTGGGCTGGGTTGAGTTGGGCTAGGCTGGGCTGGGCTGGGCTGGGCTGGGCTGGGCTGGGCTGGGCTGGGCTGGGCTGGGCTGGGTTGGGCTGGGTTGGGTTGCGTTGGGTTGGGCTGGGTTGGGATGAGCTGGATTGCATTGGGCTGGGTTGCGTTAGGTTGGGTTGGGTTGGGCTGAGTTG
>JAWWMU010000106.1:3628677-3641470 GCA_035048155.1 Cinnycerthia olivascens
TGGGTTGGGCTGGGTTGGGATGAGCTGGATTGCATTGGGCTGGGTTGCGTTAGGTTGGGTTGGGTTGGGCTGAGTTGGGTTCAGTTGGACTGGGCTGGGTTGAGTTGAGCTAGGTTGGGCTGGGTTGGGTTTGGTTGGGTTGAGCTGGGTTGCGTTGTGCTGGACTGGACTGGGCTGGGTTGTGCTGGATTGGATTAGTTTGGAAGAAACTTTAAAGATCACTCCATCCCACCCCATGCCATGGGCAGGGACACCTTCCACTACCCCTGGTTGCCCCAAACTCTGTCCAGCCTGGCCTTGGACACTCCACAGCTGCTCTGGGCACCCTGTGCCAGGGCCTCCCCAACCTCACAAAGAACAATTTATCTCTAATCACCTTGCCCTCCTTCAACTTAAAGTCATTCCCCCTTTTTTAGTCCCTACATGCCCTGGCATTGACCTGTCTGCCTAAAACAGGATATTTTATTGGAAATTAACATTTAAAAGGCACAAAGAGGAAGAAAAATTAGAAAGACAGCTGCATGTAGGCTGTATTTATGTAAATGGACTCATTTCACAAAACCAGGTCATGAATGAATTGAGAATTTTGTATAAATTCCACATGATATGCTTCAGATTTTAACTATTGCTTTTCTCCCTCTCCTTTCTTCTATCTTGTGTCTTAGAGTAAAATCTTCATTAACAATTTGCTAAGGATTGTCCATGCTGCTGTCCTTGAAGCCTGCAAAATAAACTATAATTTACTGATCTGATATTAATTAATTGAAACCAAAATGTGCATCCAAACACTAGGGTATATCCATTTTATGGTAAAATGGGAGAGCCAGATGAGGAAGCATTTGTTAAATACCAACAGAAAGATATTAGAGCTCAAGCAAGGAATTATTTGGCTTTTATACAGACAAGGTGCACAGCTAAAATGATTTATGAAAACACCAAGTAAAATATGAAGGATTTTTTAGTTCCTGCAGTCTGGTATTGAAACACTAGGGAGAGCTCCTGGTTCATGGTTTCATTTTTCCAGAGGCTTTTTTGGAGAGCCGAGCCTCCTCATGTTCTCCTAACTGTAAATAAAAGAGAAACTTTCAACAGAATATTGCCTTTTACTCCGTATCACAGCAAAATTGTGGCTAGTTAAAGTTGAAATGTAATTTAATACAAGAATTAAACTATTTTCTCAGTAATGAATTAACAAAATGCTGATTTTAGATCTTCATCAGCTGCTTTTTTTTTTTCTTACCAGTAACTGTTGCAGGTGTTGGGAACCCACTTAACACAACTTCTTTCTTTTATCCCACTCTGAGAACAGCACAGGAGTTTTGGTCCAGTATTAGAATTTTGATCATGCATTTTTGGAATATCTTCCCTGCCGCAGTGGTCCCAACTATTCTAAATTTCCTTTGTGGTATTTGGGAGCATTTGGGTAAATGAACCACAAGCAGTAGCAGCATTTCCGTTCCTTGATTGGATGAGCAGCTCTGGCACGAATCACATTCTTGTGTGTGTACAGATCCTCTCTGGAGCCTCAAACATGCACCCCTGAGATCTCCAAACTAATTTCTTATGAGTACTTCTGCTAAAAAAAGGAATGCCTGGATGTTTGTTGAGAGCCAAGCTAAAGACTATCTGTCCCAGGCTCCTGCAGGAATCCCAGCCTTTTGTTACACAGTAATTTGAATGATTTCCAGTCCAGCAGCTTACAAACTTGTTTGGGTTTGGTACCCAGGCTGTGTGACAAATTCACTTTATTAAGAGCTGCAGAACTGCAAACTAATTGGAAATGATTGATGTTTGGATTGAGAAATTAGGCTGAAGTCACACATAAGTGTGCAGGCCTTGTGTATGTGGTCATGTGGATGTAAATATATTTAGAAAAACCTTTTGTGATTTCTATCCTGGCCATTTTTTCAGACCTCAGCATTGCTGCCATCAAAACCAAGGCAATTTTACTCTATATTTGCACCCTAACCCTGGAGAATCGCAAGTTCTGACATGGTCTTCTAAAATATGCTTGACTAAGAATAAGATTGATTAACCTAGAGCTTACCACAAGTTTGGAGTTCAACTTTTGGAGTACCAAGAGTATAAAATCTTGGGATTTAGACTAGATCTACCCAGGTCTGGTCTAGTAAAAGATGTCTCTGCCCTTGACAGTGGAATTGGAACTAGATAATTTTTAATGACCCTTCCAACCCAAACCATTCTGTGATTCTGTGTTTCTATGATGCTGGATATTTCAAAAGAAGGAGCAAGAAAATCTGCAGTGCACAGGCCTGCCTAAACCTTGCTTCACCTCTCAAATTTTAATGGCACCCATTAAACCTCATTTCCATTGGATTCTCTCTTTTTAACAACAGTTCTGGTGGTAAGGACCTCCATCTATGACTTAAAAACAAAGATTCAGAGAATTTAAGTGAGGAATGAGTTTAATGAGATCCACGAAGGGTACGTTATTTGAGCTGGAGTAGAATTTACAGCTCACCCTCACCTCTCCTGCACCAGCCTGCCTCACACAGGTGTTGCTGCACAGGTGAGCCTCAAGAAGAGGTACCTGGTTTGGATGTTACCATTTCACCAGTCACTTTCCCCATGTTTTAAGTGGGAGAAATCACCACAGAGCTGAAGCTTCCAGTGACAGAGGCTTCCCAGGAGCAGGCTGTGAGCGCAGGAGGCCGGAGAACAGCACTGCTCACGTTTTCCAAAGAGGTGTCTCTGGCCTCTTTGTTTTCTCCTATTGTTTGTGGCTGTTCTCAAAAATTAATCCTTTTTTTATTGAGGCACGTTTCCCTTCTAATGTTTATGCATGAGCAAATATCTATTTACTCCAGCATGACTGCAAGGTCACAGTTGTTGTGAACATGAGTGTCACTTCTTTTGATTGCTCTGTTTCCCGGGGTGTTTATTCCCCTCTAACAATGCTCTTCCTTTTTTTGAACAACTGCTCTCATTAGCCTGATGTTGTTTAATGATAATATCTAATTGTTAGAGCCTCTTCTTCCCCTTTCCAGATGTGTGGGGATGTTTTGTTTGTGGTACAGGATTGTTCAGTGAAAACATTCAAGGGAGTGATGTTGGATTCGGAAATGGAGCAGGGATTGATTGTAACAGGAACATTCAATTGAAATTAGGTACAGTGAAATTGCAGGAGAAAGTAAAAATTATTTTTAGTGGAGATTCTGGAGAGAAAGTAAGGCCAAATTTTCCCTCTACAGTTAACCTACAATTAAAATGTTTGACTATTAAGAGCGTTCATCTTCTGTGACATTAAACTTGTGTTGTCTCCAATGTCAGTTGTGTCCTTCCCTCCTGTAACAGACTGTCCCTGAACCTTAAATCTCTTTCAAAATTCAGAGGTATTTAAAATTTGGATTTAAAATGTATTGTGCCTGAGGGCCGTTCCTACTTCACATGTTCATCTCATTTGAATGAAGACCTTGAGGTCTGCCCAGCCATCAAAAGTATTGGAATTTGCTCTTCTGGAGAAACATTAAAATTTTTC
Organism: Cinnycerthia olivascens; assembly: GCA_035048155.1. Lineage (NCBI taxonomy): Eukaryota > Metazoa > Chordata > Aves > Passeriformes > Certhiidae > Cinnycerthia > Cinnycerthia olivascens. The sequence continues at coordinate 3,632,177 of JAWWMU010000106.1, forward strand.
ACTGGGGGGAATGGAAAGGTAAAATTCCAATGGAAATTGTGTCCAGCAGCCCTAGCAAGCATTTCTCATCCTGTTTCCCTTCCTATTGAAGGCATGCTTTCCATATTAGAAGCCTGTTGTAAATTACAAACGTCCAGAAGGAAGCTTTGAAACATTTGTGGCTCTAAGATATTCCTGTACTCTCTTTAGGATCATCACTCAAACTTTATCAAAAATATCTACGGTCTTATGTTCATGTTTTTTGAGGGGAGCTAATTATAGATACTAAAACTAGCTGAAGTGGAGGAGGGGTTTTTTCTTTTTTCTTTTTTTTCTTTTTTTTTTTTTTTTTTTTTTTGGTGGAGGCCCCAAACCAAGCTCCTCATACAAGGCTGCACAGTTTGTTGCCTGTGTAGGCCCGGGGAGCAGATGGAGGGAGGTGTAGGGACTCTCTCAAGTAGAGCTGGCTGGGAAACTGTGCATCTGCTTTGTGAAAAATAGGGACACTTTGGAATACGTGCGGCTGCCAGTGTGGAGCTCTAGGGCTGGTGCTGCCGTGATGGATGGGGGGGACAAGGCAGCTTCCTGCAGCAGCAGCAGCTTTGCTGTCAAAGACAAGCTCTCAGTGATGTCAGATGCTGTTTTTGCAGCAAGATTTGAGCCCAGGAGTTGTTGACCGAACACCCTACAGAGGGGGGAATAAGGAGAAGGGTGTTTGCGTGTGCATGTTGCTCTAAAATGCTTTTAGTTATTTTTCCTTATTTTCCAGTTATTTGAAAGCATGATACGAAAGCCTAAAATTTCACAGGGGCCTGTAGGGACAGGACAAGGGGGTATGGCCTTAAGCTGAGGGAGTGCAGGGTTAGATGAGGATATGATGAAGAAATAGTAGGAAGAAATATTAGGAAGAGATATTAGGAAGAAATTCTTCCCATTGAGGGTGGTGAAGCCCTGGCACAGGTTACTCAGAGAAACAATGACTTTCCCTGGATCCCTGAACGTCTCCAAGGCCAGGTTGGAGCACCTGGGATAGTGGAAGGTGTCCCTGCCCATGGCAGAGGGTGGAACAAGATGATCTTTCAGGTCCTTTCCAACCCAAACTCCTCTGTGACCTGCTCTACCCATGGTTTTGGTAAATTCTGGTTCAATGTTAACTTCATCCCAGATACTGAAGGATTTCCACAGTCTCCTGTGGTTTCAGCTTGACACAGCAAAGGGTCTTGCTTGGATCAACCTTGCCTCTGCTTCACAAGGTTGTAAGAAGCACAGAATTACAGAATTATAGAATTACAGAATTACAGAATCACAGAATCACAGAATCACAGAATCACAGAATCACAGAGTTGTGTCTTTGCTGGTTAGAATTACAAAGCCACTTAGGTTGGAAGGGGTCTCTGGAGGTCCCTGGTCCAACCTTGGCTTCCAGCAGGATACACTTCCCAGTCAGATCATGTGGCCTGAGGATTTTATTAGCTGAGTGCTGAAAATCACCAAGGACAGGGATTCCACAGACACTCCAAGCACTTGTCCCAGTGCTGCACCAGCCTCACATTGAAAAAAGCTGTTGTTTATTCCTCCCCAAATTCCCCTTGGTGCAGTTTGTTGCCTCTTGTCCTTTCAGTCTGGTTTTGTCTTCCCCATAACCTTTGTCTAGACAGCTGAAGGCAGGAATTTGATTCCTTGCAATAACCTTTCTAATTTGGTGCAACTGGGACAGGAAAGGAGGATGTCTGCAGCCAAAGGATCACTCATTTCAAGTTGGCCATATATTCACAGATATTTCCCTGCTGACCCAACTCACCCCATGGAACAGATTTCATCAGCACATCCCTATCCCCCAGGTTAATTCCTCTAAGCAACACATCCCAGAGAGCAGAATTTTCCTGCCTTTTTTATTTTAACTGCTCCAAATTAGATAATTACTTAGAGCCCTGACAGATTTACATGAGTAATTGCCTAATTTTATGATGCAACACTACCAAAAACAAAGATTTCTTGATTTACATCAGGTCTTGAAAAGGGAAGTCGCACTGGAAGTGTTTGAATAATGCCTGAAAAATACATTTCAGCTGTACCACAGTTCCCTGAAGTTCAGCTGGTCACTGGGGAAGAATCAGTTTAGACTCTGGCCCAGCCAGCTCCAGGGATGCAGCACAGGGAACTGGAGATGCTTGGAATATAAAACCCCTCAGTGCACAGAGAAGTGTAGGGCAAGTGGGAGGACACCAGTAAGGAGATCCACAAAAATGATTTAAAGACCTCGATGAACCCTTTATCAGCGAGCTAAGTTCAATTTTCAACCAATTTCTTGGGGTTTTTTTTTCTGTTTTTCTCTCCACTTCTAGTCATTCAAAACTGTTTGTTCCAGCAGTATCGACCCTGGGTTGAATTTGATCCACTCTGTCCTCTTCCATTTTGACTGGCAGCTTTTCTGGGCTCTCTAAACAGTAGGATACTCTAGAATAAGTGCATATACTGGAAAACAAAATAGTAAAATACAAAATTACAGGAAATTTGCCTCTTGCCATTGTTACATTCTGCTCAAGCAATTTTCTGACTCTCCTCACAACTGTAAAATGTCAAAATGTCTGTTGTAAATCAAGCAGCAGTGTTTTGGCTTCTCTGTCCCTTCCTGATGTGCAAGTGAGGGGTCCCAGTTGCTCCCTACATGTGGCATTTTGTTCCCCTTGCAATAAAATCAGCCCCCAGCTTAATTTCTCACTGTCTTTAGTAATAAATATTAAAGTAATAATAATAAAAATAAAGTAAACATTTCTCACTGCTTTCAACACATCAAAAGGGATCCTGAGGCCGGGTGGGTTTAACAAAGCTGTGATTTTATTGTGTTAGATCACTTCAGAATCCCTTTTTCATTGGTATGCTGGGAGAACCAATAATGGGCTTTTCTGCATGTCCATGAGATCTGTACCAATACCAGCCTGCCTTCAAATCAAACGGGCTGTTTTTCCAAGAGCTTCTACCCCAAAATCTAAGATCTAAGAACTGTGCAGGTGCTGCATTTTCCCTGCAAAGTGAACCCAGTGGGTTGAGGACATCCCAATTCATGAGGTGACTTCGGGAGCTGGGTGAGTTTCTTCCTGCATGAGGAATCATCTGACTTGGAACAAGGGGCTGGATTTCTGGGTGGCTGAGCTAGGCTGCCTTGCCAGTGCAGGAGGAAGGTGGGATTTGGTGAGTTGTTTGTGCCATCTTGTGGGAACCAGGGCTTGTCTCTGACTGCCCTGGAGGCTCAGGCACCCAGGCAGGGGGGGCTCAGAGACCCTGGTACAGAGCCCAGAACACCTGTGCTTTGGATTTTAGTCCATGGGAACAATTGCCAACCTTAAAAGAAGAATTACAGGTCACAAGAGTTTAAACAGAGAAATAACAAGTTTGTCACAGGGTGTAAAAGTAGATTTTGGGTTTTAGTACAGGGGGGTGGGTGATGCCAAGATGGAGGAACCTCATGGGTTTTTGGGTTTCTTCCTTCTTCTTCACCTTCTCCATTTCTGCTGTGACAGTGACATGGGTGATTGGTTTAGAGTAGAGACTGACTGTGTAACACAGGTGATAGGTATTGGAAAGTAATTGTAAATAATGTAAAGATAGTTTTTAGTATAAAAGATAAACACCACCTCAAGGCAGGGGAATTTGCCTTTGTCCTGCTGGAAGGAGCTCAGCAGGTCAGAGAAAGAATGTCTTAGGTAAGATTAAATAAACAACTTTGGAAGCAAGACCTGAAGAGTTTTAGCTTCTTTCATCTCGGGCATGAAAAAAAAGGACCTTATTAGCTCGGGAGAATTTCTGCAAAAGCAGAAAACCCAACACCCAACGTTCACTCACTGCAGGCAGAGCGTCCTGCCAGTCCCATAAATTACTGAGAACAGAGTGGATTTTGGCTGAAAGAGAACAGTCAGTTTAAGGACAGGGTCTTAGAACAACTTCTGTTGGCAGATGCTGCCAGTACATCAGGTCAGCACAAGCTGATCCAAGGAGATATAATTTACTTTGCACTGGAATTGCTTTCTCCCTTCCATGGCTTCACCTTCCCTGAAGACTGTTTTCAGCTTGTGTACAGTTTCAGGCTGTGCCAAAGCTCCAGGGAAGGTCTTCTGGCTAAAAGCTGCTTCTCTTGAAGTGTGCTGCTTCAGAATAACATAAGCATTTCCTTTTGTTTTGCCATAAAATTAAATATGAAAATAATCTGTGACTTGGCTCTGACTGTCTGGTTGTTCTTTGGAAGGGCACAAGCGCAGTCTGAGCCACACCAGTCAGGGCAATCCCTCACAGGAGACATCTCCCTGTCCTATACAAATGATTTGTGTAAAGAACAGGCTTCAGCCAAGGAATTTGAAAAGGTCCAACTTCACTGCAACACTTGGCACAGCTTCTGGCTTGTCATAAAAAGCTCAATTCTGTTCTCTTGTACCCTTCAAATTTTCACGAGTAACAATTACGCACTTCTTTCAAATGCAGTTATCAATCCATTTCCCACCTTTTGCCCTGCATAAAGAATCTCTGATATCTGTTATGAACATAAATTCAGTCAAGATGTCTCAAATTTGGGCCTGAACCCAGGTAGCTGCAGGCAGGGGAGTGGGACATTCACACAGTGTTGTCCACCAAACATTTCCATGAGCAGAACAAACACAGACTTTGCTCTTTGTTTATTACTGCAGCTGCATTCATTAATTAGTGAAAAGTAAGTGGTGAAGCCACATCTGCAGGAAGGAGAAATGGAGCTCAACTCTGCCCAAAGGAATCTGCTCAGCTGTTTCCTCCACTACAGTAACCAGAACACAGACCAGAGCCGGTGAGAATCCAGCTGTGCCTGAGCCAGCACCTCCCCACACAGGCACCAGGGAGCAGCTGTAACTATTTTATAAAACTCCTTAGGAAAGCCATAATCCCCAGGATTAAAATCCTTTTGTTATAAACTCAGGAAACCACCTGAGCAGCTGCTGCATGTGGGCTCAGACCCCCCAGTTACCTTGGGATGCTTCTGGAGGTGCTCCTCGAGCGTGCGTATCTTGGCAGTCAAAATAGCAACTGGAAAGGACAGAGAGAGAAGCTGTGTGAGAGCAGCAGCTTTCCCAGTGATCCAGGATCATCTGCCTGGCCTCCAGCTGCCACCTGAGCACTGCTGCCCCGGCAGGTACCCACAGCAGCACAGCAGGGACTGCCCATGACAAAACAATGCCCATGAAAACACACTGCCCACAACAAAACAAACATTGCCCACAGCAAAACAATGCCCATGAAAACACACTGCTCACAACAAAATTAACACTGCCTACAACAAAACACTGCCCACAGCAAATCACTGCCCACAGCAAAACAAACACTGCCCACAGCAAAACAATGCCCATGAAAAAACACTGTCCATGAAAATTCACTGTCCACAGCAGCACAACAAACACTGTCCACAGCAAAATACTGTCCACAAGAAGCTCCTGCCCAGAGCACAACAAACAAAAACACACAACCTGCAGAGCTGTGACTGTTATGAGGCTGCTTAATTTGAGGGTAGGAGTTTAGCAATACATCATATAAATTTATCTATGAATTCATTGCTCTTGCACTCATTAAATTCCCAGTGATTTGACATTTTTTTTCACCTCATGGGATTTAAGCTCTGGGGGAGCAGACAGCAGTAAAGGGTTTTTTTTTCCAAGGGCAGCAGCCAGGTCTTTGGGATTTTGGGCTCTGGAGGGAGGGGATGGTGGCATCCTGGGGAACTGAAGGGCTTTACTGATGATAAAGGAGTTGTCAGTGTTGGTCAGTGCAACATGGCCCTTGTTCCTGCACTGTCCCCACTGTGCTTCAGTCACAGCTCTCTGATGCAGAGAAAAATTTGGGTTCTGTGGCTGAATTTGGTTCATTTTGGTAACAGCTGTAGCTCAGTGCTTCATGTCCCAGAAGCACTCCAAGGAGAATAATGCACACACTGCCTTTGGAGGGTGGATGTGGAGCAGGAATTTGGAAGCACTCCAGCAGCCTCTGCAATGCTTCCAGACCTGGAGCAGTCCTACAGGGCATCCTGCAGGCTACCTGCCTCTCAGCAGCTCTCCTGGAGGAGATTCTCCTGAATTATACAGCAAACTGGAAGTGCTGGGGTGGGGACAGCTGAATAGAAGCAGAGATGTTTCATCTGCCAACAATGCCCTTCCCTTTTTTAACTTGCCTTGCACCTCAAAGGAGCCATTGTCACTGGGAGACCTCCTGACCTTCTCCACCAGCTGCTGTTTCTTTACCTTCATCTTCTCCTTCTGTAGGTCACAGAAAAGAGGTTGTCACTGTCTCAGAACACTAGAGGTCAGAGACACTCAGCCCTCCTCCCAAACACCCAGATAAAGGCTTTGCAATTCAGACCTTCATTCAGTGCTTTTACATCTTTTTAAGCTGAAGTGGCAAGCACAGAGGAATGGCATAGAGATCTTTGTGCCACTTTCCTCCCTGTTTGTTTCCTGGGCATATGGAAAGTAAAAATAACTTGAAGGACATCTGCTGTCCAGTGCAATGGTTTCTGGAACATAGGGGGTCAGCCAAGAGCAGCAACAGAACAGCTCATTGCCCTGCCACCCCTGAATACTTTCTTCTCTCATTTTAATATGCAATTGTTACCACTTTAGTGTGACAAATTTTAAGAGCAAACTGGACTTATAAGTGTATTTCATCACTCCATATTTACAGTCACTTAAAAATACAGTAAGTGAAAGATATTTAACAACACAGACAAGTCTCACATGAAGGTGTTCATTAAATCTGTTTTTTAATCAAGCAAGCAGAATGACACTGACCTGACTTGCCATTTCCAGGGACAGTAGCCGTTTCACTACATCATCCACACTGCAAGGAGATGGCAAATTAGTTTATAAATTAGAAACAAGTTTATTTAACAATAGAAATGAATTCAGCTTCTCAGAACACACTCACTTTTCTCAGCTTTAATTTACCCTACAAATTTACAGGGACTCTCCTCCCTTCCCAAACCTGGCAGCCATAAACTGGTGCTCACTTTCCTAAGCAAAATCGTGGCTCAGATTACAGGAGTATTGAGTAGTTTTGCTGCAAAAATATTCAATTTTAAGACTGATTCCTTCAGAGAGCAGTGAAAGTCACAGTCGGGCCACTGGGGGCCCTCCCTGCACCACACATGAGCAGCTCTGCCTCAGAGCACAACAGAGCTGAGACCCAGAGCCCAAATTCTGCAGCAGCTGAACTCATGTTGAGTTGTTTAACGACACTCTCCATCACCTGAGTTCAAGACAGGCACAGATTATTTGCAAGATGACTGTTTCTAGTATTTCAAGGTTATTTCCTCTTTTTTTTTTTTTCCTTATGGACTACAAAGCCCACAGAGGATGTGGGCAACCAGCACTCCATCTCACACGGAGTGAACAACCAAGCCCTGACCACTGCCAGTGTCTGGAAACGTCACTTTCAAACTGACTGTGCAATTTTTGTGCCCACATAGCATTAATAATTAACTAGTGAGCAGGTAACAGCTTCCACTTACCATGTAAGGTACAAACCCCTGGAGAGAGCAGCCATTCCCTCTCCCTGTTCATACCTGCTCATTACTGGGAGATTGGCATAATCCTTCTTCAGCATGGTGGGAGGAAGGTCATCCAGATGGCTGGGGATGTCTACAAAGAGATAAACACGTGAGGAAGAGCAGGAAGAGCTCTGACCTTGTAAATCAGATCAGAGGAAATATGTTCTGAAGGAGCATGTCTTGTGTGCTCCAAACCAGAAGAACTGAGCAGATCCAGCCAAAGGGCAGGAATTGAGGGAAAAAATAGGTTCAGTCTCTTTCCTTCAGCACTCTGAATTTACAATATGGTGTACATTTATTTACAGCAATCCACCGAGCCCAGAGATCACAGAATACCAAAATAATTTGTGCTGGAAGGGCTCTTAAAGCCCATCTGATCCCACTCCCTGCCATGGGCAAGGACACTTTGCACTATCCCAGGTTGCTCCAAGCCCTGTCCAGCCTGGTCTTGGGCACTTCCAGGGATCCAGGGGCAGTCACAGCTTCTCTGGGCATCCTGTGCCAGGGCCTGCCCACCCTCACAGATCTCCTGCTGCCAATTGTTCATTTCCCCACATTCAGAAGGAGGGGAATCTTCTGAGCAAACTCCTGAGCTTGCAAGGAACTATTCCCAAAAGGATTTCAGTGCCATGAGGGTACAGCTCTGAGCATATCAGCAGCAAAACATTTGCTCCTGTGGATCCTGACATACCTTTCCTCTTCTTTGCCACAGGTCTGGCATAGCCCCTGGCTGCCTGGAGCACATGACTGCAGGCTGGGTGGGAGAAACAGAAAGATATCAGATTTGTATACACTTTTCCAGTTTTTACACATCAAATACTGCCTGGTCTGTATGGGCTCAGAGCACTGAGGCTCTGGGGTGATCAGTGAGCAGGCAGATCTTTAGTCCCAGAGGAGCGTGGACAGTTCAGCGTGGCTCTCACACGGTGCTAAAACAAACAGACTGCACACGCTGAGCAGAGCAAGGGCGCTCCCGGCAAATGTGCTCATTTAGAGGGTTCACACTGCTGAATTAACTGCTGAATTAACCTCATTAGTGACACGGAGGGGCTGCTCTGGACCACCTCAGTGTCAGAGCTCGGGGACAACGCGGGGACAATTTCTGTCTGACACGGCTCGGTACACACGCGAGTCCTCGTCATCAGCCGCGACTTCGTCATTCTTTGACCTTTCAGGAACAAACTCTTTTAGCTGCTCTTTCCAGGCCCTGCTGCTGGAATCGGGCCCCGCTTCAGGCCATTCTCCTGTGTCCGGCTCGGCCACCCGCGCTGTTCCGAGGGACCCCCGGGCCTCCTGCCCGCGCCCCCCGGGCTACCCCCAAGGTCACCCGGCCTCTTGTCTCTGTTCAGGGGGGGACAGACCATGAAGCCGGTGTGAGTCTCCCCCACCCCGAGACCGACCCCATCCCCGCGTCCTCAGCTCCCACCGCGGCCCCGCTCGCCCCCCAATTCCTCCAGCGGGCTCCGCTTCCCTTTCCGCCCTCCCTCCTAGCGGCCTCTCGAACCCGCCGTGCCCCTCACCGGGCTCTGCCCTGCCCAGCACGGCGGCCCCGGCGCGGGCCGGCCCGGCCAGGCCGCGGCCCAGCAGCGCCAGCATGGCCCGCGCTCACCGACACGCCGCCGTGGGCGCCGCCATCTTGCCCAGGCGCGACTGCCGAGTGCCGAGACAGGGCGGAGGGAGCGAACGCCGAGCGCGTCGATGGCCGTCCCGGATCCTGGTGCCCTCCTCGTCCCTGCCCCTGTCCCTGTCCCTGTCCC
>JAWWMU010000106.1:3645491-3677347 GCA_035048155.1 Cinnycerthia olivascens
TGGAAAAGGTAATGTTTTCTTAATCACAGAATGGTTTGGGTAGGCAGGGACCCTAAATTCACCCAACTCCATCCACCTGCCACGGGCAGGGACACCTTCCACTGTCCCAGGGTGCTCCAAGCCCCATCCAGCCTGGCCCTGGGCACTTGCAGGGATCCAGGGGCAGCCACAGCTTCTCTGGGCACCTGTGCCAGGGCCTCCCCACCCTCACAGGGAAGGATTTCTTCCTAAAATCTAAACTTCCTCACTTCAGTTTAAAGCCATTTTTCCATTGCCTTGTTAAAAGTCCTTCTCCATCTGTATTGTTAATGTTTTTTCTCCTTTTTTTTTTCCATTTCCTATCTGTTAATCCTTAATATCCTTATTAGGGTGATGTGATTTGGAAGATGATGTAGGAAGGAGATCTGAAATCTTTAACATTCCTCCAAGTTCTGTGAAAATCTGTGAAAAGTGCTGTCCCCAGTGTGGGTGCAGAAGACCAACTCCATTTCCAGCCCCAGGAGATCCTGTGTGGGAGAGGAACCGCACGGATGCCCTGACAGCAGAGCTCTGCCAGAGCTGAGAGAGCTCCAAGCTGAGCCTTGCTTGGAGCAGGACAACATGGATGGAAGATGTAAAAATCACAAAGAATATTTTCATGTAATATTTTCATATCCTTGTAAACTGCTTCTCTTTCTCCTTCAGGATGAAGTCAACACAGCACGTTGAGAGTTTGCAGGAATCTTCTCTTCCCATCTCAAAACACCAAAAAAAAACCACCCCATAAAAATGAATAAAGCATCTACCCGGGGACAGACACTTGCATTTCCTCAGCTGTTGTAGAAGCATGCCAAAAAGATGCTGTGCAGCCTAATTGAGGGCAATTCATTTAAAATGAGTAAATAGTCCTGCCCCTCCAGTCAGCTGGGTGTGCTTGGAGGGCTGTGGCTGGCCAGAAACCAGAGCCTGTGTCTGCAGCTTTCTCTGGCTGCTTTCATAATTAAATGAATGAAATAATGCAGTCAAAGGCTGCGATTGTGAGTTGCTGAGTGATGCCTTGCCAAGCATAATGTAATAGTGATTAAGACACAAAAGGTGGTAAAAATGTGTATAATTACATCATGTGCAACATGGCTTAATTGTTCTCTGCAAGAGCCAGAGGAAATTTCCCTTGTGAAGTGTTATTTCCTTGGATTGGAGACCCACTCTGGTTGTCTTCTTAGCAGCATATTCTGATCCCTTCAAGGAGGGATGTTAGAGAACAATGACTCCTCTTGGGAAAATCACATTTTTGAAAAGCGTTTCTGTGCCCTGCTACACCCAGAAAACAATTCCTGGCCTCAGTCCTGAAGCCCTTGGGATGAAACATCCATTTTCCAATATTTTAATAAGGTCAGTCATTAGCGAGCCTTCCTTGGGTTGAGGGTGAAAACACCAGACTATTGTTTTCCCTCCTGAACCATGTCCTTCCATGATATATTTCCTGTCACTGCCTTGTGTTGATCTTGGCAGCTTGAAAGCCAACAGCAGCTTTGTGCTGCTACTGCAAGTCCTGTAGTTGCTCTTGTCAGTGAAAGCCGTGTGAGCAGTTGGTTTATTAGCCACATAACACAATAAAAGAATTGCTAATAGACACTCCAGGAGCTGAGCACTCAGGCCACGGGGCAGGAAGCAGAGGAAGGTGCTTTATGACTCGTAGCTGCTTCCCGAGCTGCTGTGCAGTGAGTGGCAGCAGAATATGGATGTCTAACTCCTGCAACTGGCTGAGATCTGATCCCCCTGAATGCAGGGAAGAGGAATGCTCGCCCTTTAAAAGCCTTTCCAGAGCAGCACTCATTTCCAAATGGGATAATGGGATTCTGGGTGAAGTGCAGCAGCAGTTTCTGGAGTGCTGCTTCTCCCAGGCAGTCTGACCTCAGCTGGGGCACAGGGACAGCAATAGGGCAGGGACTGGGATGCTCAGGACTGTAATTCCATCTTCCTTTAGTCCAGCCCGTGTGCCAGCAGGCTGCCAGCTCAGTGTGTTATGGTTGAACCCTGGACCTTGCAGTTTCTCTCAGAGTTTGGTTTTATGGTCGCTGTTACAGCAGGATTTAACTGGAGCTTGGAATCACAAGTAATCGACTCAGATGAGTGAATTATTTTTAATTAGCTGTAATTGAATTTGGGAAGGATTACATCAGCGGTCTGAGATGATGCATCACTCAGAGCAGATAATTTTTCTGCTCTCCTGACTACGTTATCAGAATTTGCCTTCTCTCTACCACTTTTTTATAATAATTGAGATTGGGACAATGGAGAATATCCAGTTTGTGCCCTGGTGAGAAGTTGCAGGAGCTGCCTGACACAAAAACCAGTCTGTACCTCAGGAACCGTGTTCTCATTCTTGATGTGTGGTTATTTGGTGTGAAAACTGCCCAGACTGGGATTGTCTGGCCCATGCAGCTGGCAGCTGAGCACCACGAGCACAAGGGGAGCTGGAAGAGGTAGAAAGTGAGTCAATTGAAAAGAAAAAAATAAAACCAAGGAAAATCCACCCCCAGATGCACTAACTTCAACAGAAATTCTCTCTCCTTGAGATCTGCACTTCTTCATCACCCTCTAAAATGGTGGCATGGCACAGTGGACTACAAATTGTAAGATTTGGGCTCTCTGGTGGAACAGTTCTCAAGGCTGCATGAAAACATTCTGTGGATAACTCTCTCTTGCCCTTGGGATAACTTCTCAGTGAGAACAAAGAGGGAAAGGCAGGTGTAGAGAGAGAAATCTATTCAATTAAGTTTCCGCAGCTTGCTGGAGCAGAATGGAACTGACACTGCACCCTTTCATTCCCTGGAGCTTGGGAGGGATGCAGGAATATCAGCCCTGCTGAGGAGCTGCAAGGATCACAGGCTACCCCAGCACAGCCTCTTTCTCTCTCTGTTTGCCATCCTGCCCTAGCACAGGGATTTTTTGACCTCTTCCACCCTGCTCTGCTCTCAGCCAGGCACCACTTGGGAAAGGAAATGCGGGTGCCTCCATTTCCCCAAACCCATCAGATTTCTGTACTCTCCAGTCTCTGGGAGCCTGGGCAGGCCACGGGAGGCTCCACAAAAGAGCTGCTCCCCTCCAGTGGCAGCATGAAGTTGTTTTTCACACCAACAGGAGTGTGAATACACCCATGTGCAAGAGTGGGAGAACAACCAGTCACCCGAGCTGGCCTCTGTGTGCTCAGGATAAACCATCTCCGTGCTGCCCTGGTCACTCGTGGCTGGGGGCCCTGGAGCAATTGTCCCTCTGGGTTGTGCCCTTTGGAATGGGCTGGCCAGAAGGGAATTCTTGGCTGGGCTGTGACACGCTGGACGTGGTGCCAGGACTGAGCTGCACCCTTGGGGAGGGTGGGTGGTCTCTGGGGTGGGTGCCCCACAGTGCCCTGGCAGAGGTGTTTGGGGGCTGTGGTGCCTTGGAGTGGCTACCTGAAACAGAGGCTAGACAAAATTTAGAGAATAAAAGCAGGTATTTATTAAAGGCCTTCAACAGGTGCACCTTGAGCAGGCAGAGGCCTCTGAGAGGGGCTGCACCCAATATGAACTACAGTCACGAGTTTTTCATACAATTATAAGTTTGGTCCATTTACATATCAGGGGTTAATCCTTCAGTTACAGCTTCAGGTAATGAAGTCATTTACTCCAAGTTTTCTCCCCCCTGTTCACTGTTATTTACATCTCTCAGGGCCTGAGAACGTGAGGTGTCCTTGAGTTTCAGGCCTAGAGAGGAGCTATTTTATCTGAATAAAACAGAAGAACAGCAGTTGAAAGGTTGTGGAGCTTTAGAGTTAAATACTAAAGCAGCACAGGAGCTGAACAATATAAAAGCTAAAATCCTACAGCATCAGCTGCAGTGTCCTCCTGCTGTTCCTCCTGCAGAAAACCCATTGTGCATCCCAACAAACAGAACAGCAGCACCTTAACCCACACACAGGGAAAGGGCCTGGGAGTGGGAATGCAGCCCTGGAGAGTGGAAAGGCTCACTCAGAATGTCATGTTTTCATTCCATTATTAGCACTGAAGGTTTTAACAGCAAACAACTGCTTGGATGCACTTCCATCACCGGGTAATGATTTTACTCTTTTGTCTCGATGGATCTCGATTTTCAAGCACTGCACTGAAAGCAGCCACTTGGAGCAGAACCATTTCGTCCTCTCAATTATTTCTTTTGTGTGAGGCATAAGTGCCATCAATTTTGTCATAAACGTAAAAAAAACTTGTTCTTAGGAACTTAGGAATTACAGAAATCACGGTTTTTAATGTTTTGAAACATCAGGCTTCATCACCCTTGTGGCAATTTTCTTTGGTTGTAATGTTTTTGTCTCAATGCTATTTATGTCCAACAGTGTTTTGAGAGGGAGGAAGGACATTTTTAAAAATTGAGGGGTTTTTGGGGTTAGACTCCTTGACATGTCTCATTTCTTCAACTCCTTCCACTGTTTCACCCCCAAATCTAACATTTCTGTTTGAGAAACACGTGTTTTCTGAATATTTTGTACCTTGGTTTGAGTATTATCATATATAAATAGGAACTACTAGTGGTATCACTTTAAAACAATCATGTTTATGGTGGGATGTGGTCAAGTGAGATGCTAGTGCTTGGCCAAACAGTTTTCTTGATGCCACATGAACTCTCGTGCTGCTCTAGGGCTCGTGTGTCATTTTTCAGTAGATGCAGAAAATGAATGTCTGGGTTTTCACTGAGGAACACATTAGATATTTTTCTGACTATAGTTGCTCAAACCATTCTGATGAGGGAGCAAATAATCAGATTTTTAGTACAGTTCTGTGGAAATAGGTTGTTATAATTGAAATTTCACTACAATTTTGCTTTTGTGAGATGAGAAAGCTCTTAGTTGGCATTAAAAGAAAAAAAAAGTTATGGGGCAACCCAGTTGTTTTTGCAAGGATGAATTGGTGCCCAATTTCTGATTGAATCTGGAAGATCAAATTCCAGGCTGCATGACCTGAAAAATGACTATAAGGAGGAGAGAAAATCACCAGCACTAATTCAATTGCAGCTCACTTTTAAGGGTGGGTTAGCACCAAATCAGTTACAAACCTTTCCTCAGGCTGTTCCAGGCCTCCTAAAATCTCAGGGGTCACAGGGTGGGTGCAAAGCTGTTTTTTTCCTGCAGAGAGCTTTGAGGTGAGGCTGTGGCTGGTGTGAGAAGCAGCACTGGGGTGATGATGCCGCTGGGGTTGTGATGGGGAGCAGCTTGTGGGTCGTGGCTGTTGCCACACACTTCCATGCATTTTATGGAGGCTTCAGGCTGTGAAAAAGGGAATTTGCTGTCTGACTTGAGCAAAAATAGAGTAAAAAAGCTTTTCCAGATTGGTGCCAAGGACAAAGAGCCTGTAGCTGTGCTCTGAAGAGACCAAATGTGTCTGGACTCTGTTCTCATCCTGAAAGATTTTTTGGTGACCCTTTGCAGAAGCCTTTCAATCATTTTGTCCCTTGAGTCTCTCAGCATAAAACAAGAAGAACTGTCCTTGTTTCACTCCCCTTCACTCTTTCCTTTGGGCACCATCTCCAAAGGATGCTACAGCAACCCGAGCAACAAAGTCCCATCTCAGCAAGGCTCCTGATGCTGACATAATTAAGAGAATTAATGGATATTTTCATCCTTCCCTGGAAGTGTTTAAATTTTGCAGCACACTTTGGAAGAGACCTTCAGCCAGCAGTGATTTGGTTTAGTTTTTTTTCTATCTTTTTAATTATATCAGTTGTTATCAACTTTTTTGCTTCAAAAGAGGTTTTGCCAGGTAACTCAGGGCACCAGAGCTGGGTGTAAAACTGACCAGCATGGGTGAAAAACCTTGAGGCTGAATGAACATGGAAATGATGAGGTTTTTGCTTTCATGGAAAACGTGCTATTTATTGCACAGAAATTTCTAAGTAGCTCTAAGAGCAGCTGTTGAAGCACTTATTGAAAGCTCAGTGTTACCTCAGTGCTCCTGGTGCTGAAAAATCAGCCCTTCTACCACAAAGTGTGCTGGACAGACACAGAAATGATGCAAATTCCAGGTATCATCCTCTCAGCAAAGAAGGTTAAGTAGCTTCTAAATATCTAGAAAATGGAAAAAGAATCAATGCAGTGGCTTTGTCTTCAGCAGATGTGTACAATTTTGCCTTAGTGTCAATATACTTGTGATAATGAGCTTCTCTGAATTTCATTTCTATTCTCTCACAAGTAGATACCTAAATATATCTTTTTTAAATTGCTTATTCTTTGGGAGTGAATGCATTCACAGCTGTAATAACGTGTGGGGTCGGTATAATTTCTTGTCCTTGATTTAAAATTACTCAGAAAACGGAATATTAGCTCCACCTTTCTACAAGGACAGGCTGAGAGAGTTGGGGTGGTTCAGCCTGGAGATGAGAAGGCTCCACAGAGACCTCAGAGCTCTTTTCAGTGTCTAAAGGGACTCCAGGAGAGCTGGAGATGGACAAGGGCATGGAGTGATGGGACAAGGGGGGATGGCTTTAAACTGAAAGAGGAGAGGTTTAGGTGAGGTATTAGGGAGAAATTCTTCCCTGTGAGGTTGGGAAGGCCCTGGCACAGGGTGCCCAGAGAAGCTGTGGCTGCCCCTGGATCCCTGGAAGTGCCCAAGGCCAGGCTGGACATTGGGGCTTGGAGCAATCTGGGACAGTGGGAGGTGTCCCTGCCCATGGCAGGGGGTGGAACCAGTGAGTCTTTAACATTCCACCCAAACTGTTCTGGAGGGAACCAGTCAATAATTCAAAGATGGTCCTGTCAGTGTTTCTAGAGAAAAGCTCTGGTACTGACACAAACAAGACAGGTGAGGGCCACCTGAGCCACTCTTCCAAGAGCAGCTGGTAGCAGGGACGGAATTAAGAGCTTTTATGTAGAAGTCAAGCTTTTTCATTGTTATACTCACCATAATTTTTCACAGCAATCCCATTTTACAGTGCTTTTGGGTCATGGTGAGTCTGAATCCAGATGTTCACCCAACCTTACCCTGGTTACATGCACAAATTTAAGGTTGTGTACCCCTCCAGGTGGTTCCTCACAGTGGGACACACGTCAGATGCAGGACCTCAGCTGTCTGCTCTGCATTATTCTTTTACTTTGCACATGTTTCTCATCCATTTCTGGTTTTAAAAAAATAATATTGTGCACTTACAGCTAAAAGGCACAGGGGAATTTGGAGTTCATGAATTTAAACTGATACAAAAAGTAGGACGGAAAGTTAAGAACCAAGGTGATGATGGGGAAGTTGCTGGAGTGAAATTTGGGAAATGGAGCTAATTCTTGATCTTTTGCTGCCAGGAATGAGTGTAGAGGACTCCCCCAACCCTACATTTTGTGGTTTTTCATAGCAATAAAAATGCCTTATTTTATTTTAGCTGGAGTCTGTCTTATCTAATGGACTTTTGAATTCATAAAGCTGGAGCCTTGACACATCTGTGGTTGTCATTTGGAAAATCATGAAACTCTTTGGGTTGGAAGTGGCTCTTAGACTGTCTATTCCCAAAATCTTGCCCAGAGCAGTGCTGGCTTCTGTCCCAGACCAGGCTGCTCAAGATTTTAGTGCAGTCCTGAAAATCTCCACCAATGGATTGTTGGTTGAACATTGTGGTTGAACATTGGAACACGTTGGCTCAAGAGGTTGTGGAGCCTTTATCTTTGAAAATATTCAAAACCCATCTGGACATTGTCCTGGGAAACTTGTTGTCACTGACCCTGCTTGAAAAAAGGGGTTGGACTAGAAGATTTTGAGAAGTCCCTGCTAATCCAAACCAATCCATGATTCTGTGGGGTTTCACAGCCTCTCAGAGGTTCTGCTCCCATGCTCCACCACTGTCATGGCAAAACCAGTTTTCCTTTTTCAGGTGGGAATTTCCCTCCCTTCACCCTGTGACTGCTGTTTCATGCCCATCTGCTGTGCCCTGCTCAGCAGTCTGGCTCCTCAGCTCTATTTTCCCTGAGTTGAGAGATAAAAGAAGCAATTTAGATCCCCCTTGGCCTTCTCCAACCTGAAAAAAAACTCTCCCAGACTCTCCTCATGCATCACATCCCCCAGGTGGGTAGACCCAAACCTTCATGCCCCTCTCTCAAATTTCTCAACATCTTGCTTGTGCAGGAGGACACACACAACATTCCAGAAGTTGTGTGCCACGTGGAAAGGAATAACAACTTTCCACAGCCTTTCCAAAGCAGGCAGCATTTTACCTGAGCATCATTTGCTGTCACCATACCTGTCAAATCCTGCCAGCAGTCTAAGATGTGAGTTCAAAGGTGGCTGAAGCGAGGTGAAATTAATCCCCATCTCCATCTCAAAAGGAATAATTGATGCTGGGCTGGGTCCAGTTTCTCCTCAATCACTCTGGCATCTCTCTGGGTGTGCAGGGTTTACCTAACACACATGTGCAGCCCAAGGCAAAATCCTGCTGCTGTCCTGCGACAGCTGGTAAAAAATCCGATATATCCGGAAAACTTGGACTTAGTGTTGGCATGAGGAGCCAAAGGGGAATTGGAGACAGAGGGAAATTGCTTCCAGTTACAGGAAAGATCATTTGTGAAACATCTGGGGGAGAAGGAAGAGTAATTTATTGAGTTATTTCATTACTATTATTATTACTATTGTTGTTGTTGTTGTTGCTGTTGTCGTTGTCGTTGTTGTTTCTACTATTACTGGTTTTTATTTGGCTGTATCACAATGCTCATTTCTACTGTGCACACCTGAACCACTCATCATTTTTTAAGTACACCTCACAGTTGCTCCCAGAGCCCACTTTGCCTGGGGTGAATCTGCTTTCTGGGCTAAGCCTTCTTGTCCTGGGAGAGAGAGGAAAGACCTGCAGGAGGGAAATGGAGAGATTTCAGAAAGCCAAGCTTGTCCGGCAAAGTAAACTTTTTATATTGCTTCTGGTGTTTCAGGAAGGAAAATGTTTGGAGACAATTCAAATTTTTCCAGCTGGAAAGAATAGCTGCTGAGCTCATGGAGGAGTGAGTTGACGAGAACAGGCTTCCTCTGGCAACTGGTGCCCATTGCTTGGCTGAACACAGAATTTTTGGAGTGATCAAACCAACCTGGAGAATAAATCAGGATGCTAAAACCCAGTGGATCATGGTAGACTTTCACTAGCCTGGGTGGATCTCGTTCCAACCCTCATACCATGGACTTTTTATTAATCATAAATCAAAGCACTGAGGAGAAGCTCAACTATTTCAAAATTCATTGAATTTGTAGAATTTTGAAACTTGAGTAATGCTGAAATATTGCATAATTTACTGTATGCAGGGAAAATGGGGACCTCATGCCCATTGGGAAAACTGAAAGCTCTTCCTCACATAGAAAAATCACATTTATAAGCCTGTTTTCTGCATGTGTCCCCTCAGGACTGTGCTTCCTTCAGGGTATCCACGTAGGAGAAGTTAGATCAGCCCTCTGGGCCAATATATCAGAATACCATTGCAAAAGGTGACACAAGAAACAAACCCCTGAATTATGAACAGTCTGGAACTGTGGGCAAGCAGGTTCCTGACAGGGCTGCCTGTGTGGTTCAGGCTCTTGGGGTCACACAAGGATTTTCTGACACCTTAGGGCCTTCTGAGGCCAGTGGCCCTTTTCTAAAATTAATGTAGAGTTCAGGATTAACAAGGTATCCGGGGGACTAAAGATAATTTATTCTCCCCCCACATCTCTCCTGCATACTGACACAAGTCCCTGCCACCAGTCCCAGGGTCTGCCCCTTCCACACAACAGTTTTAGACCCAGAACCTGTGGGGGAAAGATCATAAAGACACCTGCTGGAAGGTAGACCTTAGCTCCCAAGTGATTCCAGCATTCTGGACTTTTCACCTCTTTCTTCTTCAAGAGTGAAAAAATGGAGTCCCACCCCCTCCCCAGATTCCAGTGGGATTTCATTCCTGCTGACTGCTGAGATGAAAACAGGCTGCCACGGATTTGGCTGGAGCTGGGTTCGTCTGTCATTAAGTCTAAATCTGCCCAGAGGCATCTGTGGCACTTAGAGCTCCGTTTCTGTCACAGTCTACTTATTCAGAGATTGGCCCTCAAAGTAAAGTTAACTGATTAGGAACGGGTTTAAATACTCATCCATTAGAAAGAGGAATTCAAACGGAATGTTTTGGTGCTCTCAGACGCCTAAATTATACAAAGCCAGAAAATTCTGCAGTCCTTGACGTAGGAATAATAAAAGATTAAGGAACACTTAGAAGAGAAGTGGTGAATTGCAGGGATACATTAATATGAAATATAAAGGACCTGATATTCGTCGGGCAAACCTAGATGTGGCTCCATTGGGTTTTGGGGAGCTGCTTCCATCAGCTAAGATCCAAATGAGGTTTGACAGAGGCTGGGGTACAGGTTTTGTAGCCAGGAGGTGTCTGAGGGGCCACGCTGGGTGATGGTGAAAGCAATAAATTTAACCCCACAGTAACCCATTGTGGTCGTGGCTCTTCCAAGAGCAAGGTGGGAGATGCTGCACAAATCAATGGTGCTGCAGCTTCTGATCTGTGTAAATCAAAAGATGGTGCCCTTTGCTTGAGGACTGTCTTTGAGGTCTCCTGATAAAAAGACGGTTTATAAAAATTAAATGACATTATCATCTCTTTCTCACAGCGTGTGAACTTCTACAAAACTTCACACTGCTCTTTGTGAATATCACATGTGAATCTTAAACAATTGCTGTGTTTCTAAAATTCATACAAAAGGCAGGAAAAGATTGAACAACTTTAGGGGCTAGAGCTCTTGAAATTAAGAAAACTCAAAAAGATTTAAAATCCCCGACTTTGTCAGGCTCTCTTCTTACATCACACTTGTGTATTTTGTGCAGTTCTGTACTTACAGTGCAAATTTGAGATGACATTTAAGAGATCAGATTGTTTCATTGTTGCTTTGGGTCTTTTTTTCACTAGTTTATGGAACCTGTAGTTGCTCTGACCATAATTACCATGACATTTCTAAATACACTTCAGCTAAATAATCCTGAAAACAATATGTTCCTGGTGCTGATTAAAGCCAAGCTCAGGTAATCCCAATTAACCCCGTTACCAGAACCTGCAGAGCACTGCCCTGTGGCAAGCAGGTCCCATTTTTTTTCCTTTACAGCAGCCTCAAGCCAGCTGCCAAGAGCAACTTCAGTCCCCATCTATCAAAGGTGAAATAGCAGCCCTCTGCCCTTGGCGTTTTGGCTCTTCAGCTGTGCGTGGCATTGAGCCAAACCTAACAAATGGAAAGATTTGAGCCAGGAAATAAAAACAAAATAGACCCTGCTGTTGCTACAGAGGGTGGAGGTGCTCAGCCATCCCAGCCAGGTGTGACACAGTGGCACCGTTGGGGACAGCCCCCGAGCTGCCCGGGCTCTGGTTTGGACAGGGGTGGGTGCCTGCCTGCAGGAGCAGGTTTGGGGGAGTGGGCAGTGGCTGTCAGCTTTGAACAACACCCAGCAACTGTGCCAACCTGCTCCCATCACCATCAAATGTGTTATTTTGGGGCTGAGGGATGCTCTGATGGAACCGTCTGTCCCACGGGTGCAAACGGGGCCATCAGCCTGTGGGAATGATCACTGGCAGAGGGAGCTGGCAGTCTCTGGGTGGGAAATAGTGTCAGGAGGAGGGTGTCAGTGCTGGCACGGAAATGTGCCTGCAGTGAAATCACCTCTCCCCCAGCTGGGCCAGGGGGGCAGGTGGCTCTGTCCATGGTGGTGCTGCGTGGAAATAATTAGCGGGAGGGTTTGGCCACTATGGACAGAAACACTGACAGGAAAAGTGCCCTGCTGATGGGAATGAGCAAGTTAAACCCCAGAAGATGCCCTTGGGTGTGTGTTCTACCAAGTGGCTGCTAATGCTGACACATGTCAGCAGCTGGTCTTGTGCCAGGGCTTCAGCTGGTCCCTGCCCCATAGCAACTCTGACCTCCTGCCCTCATCTGATCCCTCTGTTTTCTGTGCATGTTTCATCTGGAATTCTTCTTGCAATATGCCTGCATCCTTTAATAGCCCTCTTTTCAATCCTTTATTCCCTAAACTTCTCTTGGTTTCCCGTTATTTCCCTTGGTAGTTCTCTTTGTAGTGCAGAACTGTTGTAACAATGAGGGATTATAGATGCTGAGGAAAAAAATGTGCTGGAAGAAATGGGGTCACGACATGGCAGGTGTGGAACTCTATTTCCAAGATCAGGAATAAGGACCTGGAGTGTCTTTCCTGACCAAATGATGGCAGATGGTGCTGGATGTCTCATTTGGGCCATAGTTACAGTGTTCAGAACTCTAATCCATGTTTACAGTGGTTCAAAACTGTATGTTGGGGTCACATGTTCAGTTTGGGGAGTTGGAATGAGGTGGTCTGTAATGTCATCCCCAACCCAAACCATTTGGTGATTCTAGGAACCAAGCTTTGAGCCAGCTGTTAATCTGGATTTCTGAACTGTAGGAAGATCTTCCCTTTTCCAAAACCTGCTGTTTCCAGGACCACTTTTGAGAGGAGGTCACTGGCCTGGGCGGGGTTGAAGAACCAGCAGTTTGCCCAGAAATCAAAATCCAGACCAGGGCACAGCATGTTCTTACCCACAGGGACTGACACAAAGGGCAAGATTACAACTTCTGAAGGGCATTTCTTTCAGTTTAATGTTTCACTGCACTCCAGCCAATACAAATTATTTAAAGTGTCTGCTCCTTTTACTGGGAGCTTTTGTGCCTTCTTCCTGCTCTGTATAATTATGCAGTCATGCAGCCTGACATTTATTTATATAACTGCTTGCTGGAGAGGTACTGAAAGCAGGATCAAAGGCTATGCACAATGAGCTCTGGAGCAAGGGCATGGTGTCTGCAGGGCATGGCTCAGAGCTTGCCTAATCCTCACAGCTTTGTCACACAGTGTGTAAGGCTCTTTATCCAGATTTTACAGATGTCAGGAATTGAAATTCTGCCATGAAATACCTTGACTGAGAACTCCTGGTAGAGCGTTTTGGCTTAGCTGAGGATTTGTCTTCTCCCCCTGGTGGATGTGGGTGTGCCAGCTGTGTCTAGACTGGGGGAGATGAGAGGATGACTTATGTTCTGCCTCTTTATGTAGGATCAAATGCATTTCTTAATATTTGATAGAGAGGAGTGTAGGGCCTAACTGAACCCTTCCTGGATTCTCATCCTAGTTGTGACTCCAGTGATGTGTGTGCTGTTTGCCTCCCTTTGGAGACACTGAAAGGTTATCTGTTGATTCTTGCATTTTCCTCTCTAATTAGCCAGAGGCCACATTGAAAGCTGCAGTTTGGATCAAGAAGTTTAGAAACGAAATGTTCCAAAGATTTTATTTCTTTCCCCCCTTCTTTCCTTTTTCCTAAGCCTTGGCTTTTAGTCACTCTTGGTTTTCATGTGGGTTTTGGGGCTAGTGGCTTCTGAAGATTCTCAGTCCTTGTGATGCTCTGGGGACAGGATGAGGGAGTTGGGGTTGTTCAGCCTGGAGAAGGTCCCTGGGAGAGATTATTGTGGCCTTCCAGTACCTAAAAAGAGCTCATAAAAAAGCCGAAGAACAGCCTTTTCCAGAGGCAGGTAATGGTAGGATGAGGGGGAACAGTTTTAAACTAAAAAAGGAGAGATTTAGGCTGAATTTTAGGAAGAAGTTCTTTACCCAGAGGATGCTGAGGCCCTGGACAGGGTTCCCAGAGAAGCTGTGGCTGCCCCATCCCTGGAAATGTCCAAGGCCGGGCTGGACAGGGTTTGGAGCAGCCTGGGACAGTGAACCAATCCCCATGGAAGGGGTTTGGAACTGGATGATCTTTCAGGTCCCTTTTAACTCAAACTATTCTGTGACAATCTTGGCAATAATGGCCATGAAACAGTAGAGTCCAGGACCCTAATAGAGCACACTACAAACCCCAGATTTAAGGAGAGTGGAATTCAATTATAGTAGCATAACTTTTTTTGTACCATCTCTAGCTCTGAACTTTATCGACAGCTGAAATTTTTCTGTAAAAAAAAAAGAAACAACCAACAAAAAACCAACCAAGAAAGGAGGTCACAAGCACTTTTAATTTCCCAGGATGTGTTTCTGCACTCATGAGAGGGAGTGTGTAAGTCCCGAGCTGTGAGCAGAGCTCCCTAAAGCTGTGAGACAAAACTGTTCACAGTGAGAGAAGCGGGCTAACTCATCCATAAATTCAAGTGGTAAGCATCAGATATTTCTTGAAACCTATTCTGTGGCTGTGAGTTCACACATTTGTGCTTCCTTGAGCTTGCAGCCTTAGTGTGAAGTGAGTGGCCACGGGGATTAATGCAAAGCTAAGCAGGGACATTTCTAGAGGAAAGATTTCTTCCAAATGCAGTATGCCGAGGGGATCGTATTCTGGTTGCTATGGTGATGAGAAGATTATAGAATTATATAGGTAGATAAACAAAGTTAGGTTTGTGTTAAGGTGTTTAAGTGGCTGAGGAGCTGGGAGCATCTTTTATTCAATCTCAGCAGCTCCACAGCAGCTCAGTCTGACAGAGCCCCTGTGTCAGAGCATCTCTGAGAGTGGATTAAGCCCAAACAATTGGAAATGTAAAATTTTCTTGGGATTCAATGGGATGTGTCGCAGCATTTTTTGAGAACTCAGCGAGGATCTAATTTTAGAAGTTTAAGTATCAAATAATCCAGTTAACTACTTGCCAGTTTATTGGATTTCCAGCCCTGGGCAGAGTTATGGAAAAGCTGATATGGGATTTGATTAGTGAAGGCACAATGCAATTATCCTGTGTGCCAGCATGGCTTTATTGAACATGGGTCTGTTGGACACTTGATCAAGGGAAATTGGAAAGATTTGTGCATAAATACTCCAAAGCATCTTTCAAATGTTTTTAATTAATATTGAGCAATATTTTGGGCAATAATGAGCAATAGATCATGCGAATAGATATTCTTATCCATAGAAACACTTTCAAATGATTAAGGACAAGGGTGACAGCATTCCTGCAGCTAATGAAACGACTTTTTGAGATGCTTTACTGGCACTTTACAAGATTGGCTCTGAGCCCAGCACTATCAACAGTGTCATTAATGATCCCAAAGTAAATATGCAATCACAGCCGATAAAATTTGTGGGTGTCAAAATGATGAAGCACCTATAAATAATAATGAAGACAAGACATTTAGAGAGGGCAATTCTGACTGCTTGTCAATGAGGCTTGTGCAAAGGGTCTTTTTATTGCAGACAAATGCAATCTGCTGCCTCTAAGAATGCAGGTAATTCTTGGAGAATGGAGAGTGTTTTGAAAACAATGACTCTGAAGGCAATCTTGAGGGTATAAATCTGGGCAGTTCAGTCTGCCCTGGTAGTCATAGATTGAAAGTTGTTTGTGTGGTTTGGAGGGAGGTGTCTGATCAGCCTTTTAGGTGTCTGGGGAGAAGAGCAATTGGATAAAAAAACCTTTAACTGGTCAGACCCACATGATATCTTTTAGTGTCAGCATATGAATAAAGTAATCAGGGAGGAGAAGCAATACATAAGGTTGTTAGAGGCTAGGGAAAGCACTTTTGGTAAGTGATTTAATGAATTCAGTCTCTTCAGTTTGTCAGAAAAATGATTGAGAGGTGACCTGAGTGCTACCCAGAACTACAAGTCCCAAAATAATGGGCAAAGTATTTAAGAGATTCTTTAAACTAACACAAAATAGTAAGATCCAGTATTGGATGACAGAGAAAAACTCAGGCAGCAAGGCCTCTGCTTTTTTATCCCAGAAGAAAAATGTTATCATTGTATCGAAGGAGCTGAGGGACTGAACTCCTGAAGTCTCAAAACTAACTCCAGACACTCTGTGTGAGAAAAGCTGCTCCCAGGAGCTGCTGGGCTGTGACCCAGGGCAGCAGTGAACTGACAGATGCTGGAAGTGACGGGTGATGGGCGACGGGTGACAAGCCCTGACTGCTGTTCACACTTCCAGAGCCTCTGCTCTTCAAACCCTGCTTGAAGTCCTGGCCCAGGATCCTAAGACAATATGAGTGGTTTTGGGCAATGTCATCACTGCTGGAGCTGTAACTTGTACAAAGAGTTTCCACAGATCATTAAACTGCTTAGAGGAGTGCAGTAAACAGTTTTATGATCACATTTCATCCTGAAACAACTTCCAAACCCACAGAGGGGGAAAGCCGTGTGTGAAACACCTGCCCACAAGGAGCAAGCCAGACCTGGGACGCTTCTTGCCCAGACAAACCCCCATCGAGCCTGAGTGCACCCTCTGCAGGGCTGGCTTGAGGCAGAGCTGCTTTGAGGCAGAGCACTGCAGCCCTGGCCTTTGGACATCTTTCTTCTGCACATGTCCAATCCTGGTGCTCTCTCACCAGCTTGGTGCTCATGTGCTGCTGCCTAATCTTCCCTCCAAAAGCAGAGAGGCTTTTAGATGCTATTTCGTTTTATATATCTGTGTAAAAGGCTTCTTTTTATAGCTGAAGCTGCTCAGCTTCACAGCAGTGCCAAGCTCCATCCTCCTGTTTCCTTGCTCGTTCCCCGGAGCCTGGATGAAAAACCTGCCTGTGAGCTGCTCTTAATGTAGTCCCAGTCTGTTGCACTGTGTTAACTTGTGAATGCATTGTCTGGCAAGCTCGTTTTTTGTGCTGAAAGAGGAGAGGAAGGAGCGGGGAAAGGAGGGGAGGAAATAGTGTTAATGGAAGCAGCAAGTTGGGAAGGGCAGAAATCAGCACAAGCGATCTTTATTTGCTGCACAAAACTCTGGCTTTTGGCAAAAGTCCAGCTGTGGTTCAGGTCAGATTTTCAGTGACTCTGGTGACCTTTGGATGAGACTCTTTGTGCTGAGGTTGGGTCCTACATTCCTGCAGGTTAATCAGGTATTTGAAGCATCCACTCAAGTGCACCTCTGCTCCCCTGAAGGGAGCTGGGCACAGCTCCACCTCCCAAACATAACCTGCTCCAGGTCATGGGGGATAAAGGCTGTGCTCTTTTGTGCTAGAGATAGCACAGAATTGTGGAATCTCCTGAGCTGGAAGGGGGCCAGGAGGCTGAGTCCAGTTCCTGGCCCTGCCCAGGACACTCCAATAATCCTGCCTTGTTCCTGGGAGCATTGTCCAAAGGCTCCTGGGGCTCTGGCAGGACTGGGGTTGTGACCATTCCCTGGGGAGACTCTTCAGTGCCCAACACCCCCTTGGGGAAGAACCTTTTCCTGATATCCAGCCCAAAACTCCCCTGACACAACTTCAGGCCACTCCCTTGGGTCCTGTCACTGTCACCAGAAAGAAGAGATCAGTGCCTGCCCCTCCTCCTTCCCCTTGGGAGGAAACTACAGACAGGGCTGAGGGTCAAGGTCTAAAACATGGGTTTGGGGAGAATTGCAAGAGGACAGTGAGCAGGACACCCTTGATGGTGCCTGTTGTTCCTCACAAGCATCCAGGGAGCCAGTTGATGCCATCCTGTCATCACCTCCATCTTCCTCATCTGCTCTCCTCCTCCTGGTGCGCAGAGGACACATTTGCCAGGGTTGGGCAGAAGCCAGTGGGGTGATATCACAGCTTTGGGTGGAGAGGGGGTGAGTGGAGAGGGGAGGGAAGCAGCAGAGCCAGCATCAGAAGTTCAGGGAGAAGCCAGAGAAAAGAATCACAGCTGGGAACATCCAAGGTTTTCAACCTCAGTCAGCAGCTGAACCCTCTGTGACAGGCACCTTCAAGTGTGGAGGTAAGAGGACAGCGACAGTTCAGAAGAGGCCAAATCCTTCCCTCCATCCCCCAAAGAGACACTGGGCCATGTGTTTACAGCTTAAAAAAGAGGATGGAGGAAATGGAAAAAGCCCTGAGTGATTTCAGTGGATCAGTCCCAAAGGTGGTTTCAGAGACACATCATCTGCAAAGACTTCAAAGAGCAGCGTTTAGGAGGAGCACAGTGCACACAGCTTTGGCCCCAGGCTCTCTGCAGGCTGAGCCAGCAGCTTTATTGCCTCTCTGGGCTACCAGGCAAGGCTATAACCCATAACCCATAACCCAGCCCAGGGTGGGCTTTATGTGCACCTTGTTGGGAAGGGACCGGCTCTGCCAGCACAGCTCCAAAATGAGTCCCTTCAGCAAAAACTTGGCTCTTAGCACTCTGTTATTTTTATTAGTTTCCTAAAATACTGAGCACTTCAGAGGAGAAACAGATGGGCAAAGATACCCGGCGCTACAAGCTCTCATTTTAATGTTAAATATAATGCATATTTTGGAGGATGAGTAGAAAAGACAGCTTGGAGGGTGCAAAGGACAGTCTTTGCAGGAACATAACAACATCTGTGTGCCGTTGCTGCTCTGTCATTTTATCCACTTAACTACCTGCTTTGTGTTTTTCTAATTCACTTTAAGCCAAAAACGACAGGATTTTACATTGAAGGCTTAAGGTCAGAGAGCTACTAACAGACACAGCTAATTTATATCCTCTAAATATGACCTTAACGTGGGAGCTCTGAGACAGGATACAGTTTAGCCTTTAGGCACTTAATTTTCCCCAGAAATC
The DNA here is from genome assembly GCA_035048155.1 of Cinnycerthia olivascens. Lineage (NCBI taxonomy): Eukaryota > Metazoa > Chordata > Aves > Passeriformes > Certhiidae > Cinnycerthia > Cinnycerthia olivascens. The sequence goes on from JAWWMU010000106.1 coordinate 3,663,952, forward strand.
TTTCTAAAGCTGGGATGGTTATAAAGGTATTACCAAGGTTCATGACCTTTCCTAAGAAAGCTGCATCTAATTTGAAGCACACCTGGGCTGTTCAACAGGTTTGCAAAAAAACTGGAGCTCAACAGAAAGTTCCTGGTTCTTATCAACATTACTTTTTGTAAATCTACCTCTAAAGGAAATCTTAGTAATTTTTTTTGGTGCTAAAAATCAAAGAAAGTGGTAACACCAAAACCAGGTGAGTGTAACTATAACTTACATAGTCCAGACCTCCTGCTTTTTAACTTTGGGAAACAAAGTTTTTAGTGAAGTTTGACTATTTCATAATATTATTTATGAATCCACTACAGTAACATGTGTTTAACAGTTCAAGGAAATTATATTCTGGGCAATACAGAGAGCTGGCAAATCTTTCCGGATGGTTCAAGGCACCAGATGTGGCATTTCCTCTGTTGAGATAGAGGGCACACAGAGATGAAGTGAAGCCTCACAGGGTCTCACACAAAAATCTGTCTTTGGTTTGGGGGTTAATTCCAAGTCTGGTGTGTTAAATCCACGGGGTTGTTGCCAGCTGGAGAGTTTGTGGCAGGCCAATGTGTGAGTCTGTGTACAATGTGGGGAGTCTGACATTTTCAGGAAGGATTTGGCTTAATTCTCACCTGGTGTGGAGAGATCCAACATTTCTGGTTGTACTGAGCACCAACAGATCCACGGCTGTGATGAAGCCTCACATTCCATTCGATCAAAAAGCCCAGGAAGAAACTCAGGGCCAGTGAAACCTGGGCTTGCTCAGGGCCCCATCAAACCTTGAGCATCCTTGTTTGCTAAAGCAAAGGCATCAAGATGTTACAGGGGGTCACTGATGGGGCAAGATCAGCCACATTCAGATCCCATCCGTGGCTGTGCCTTGCTGCTTCACCATGGATGAAGTGTGGATGCTGCAATTCAGAGCACTTGAAGCTGCCAGAGCACTCGAAGCTGCCAGAGCACTCTCAGTGCTGAGGTACTTCAAGGACTCATCAGCTGGGACTCTTCTCTTTAATTGGTTTTGTTCTGTGTTTAAACAGTTCTTTGCCAGGCCCTGGCTGTTCTCCCTCCGAGGTGGAAGTTCAGCTCTCAGAGACAAAGGCAGCAGCCTTGTTCTCTCACTCACAGGCCTCTCTGTTGGCTTCAGGCAGTGCTGGAGATTGGCAGGCAGAAAAGTGCTGGGCTTGACTTCACAGCAGCAAAGGCAGCAGCCTCTGGGGGCTCGGTTCTGTCCCTGGCCCTTCCAGGAGTGCTGCCCTGGCACCTCAGCAGCCTCAAGGCTGCAGCAGAGCCTTTCCCCATCACAGTAACCCTGGGATCAGCACAAGCCCCACAGTCCATAATAACTCCGGGAAGGATGTCAGAGAGTCAGACGACTGTGGAATGTTTTGGGTCAGAAAGGACCTTAAAGATCACCCAGTTCCAACCCCCCCTGCCATGGTTTGGCAGTTCAGCTGATCAGATTTAATGATCTGGTTTAGGGTGAGCTGAACAGAGCTGCAGGTTGCAGAGAGATAAATTCCATTACAATCAGTACAACCCGAGCTCAAACACGAGTTAGGGCAACCTGAAAGGTCTTCAGGAGTGAAGTGGAGATAAAGAGGAAATGGATCAAACATCTCTGTCTAATCTACATGCTTAATACCTTCTAATCCTGAAGTAAACCTCCTTAAGGGATTTCAGAGGGCTGCATAAGGACCACTTGAGGGTCAGGGATGCCTTTTAGCAGTTCACCACATCCCTTTTAGCAGGTCAACACCTGCTAAATTCGAGTCTGAGCTCCCTGGGTGCCTCTGGTCCAGCTCTCATACAAGTGTCCATTTGCATGGCATCACTTCCACTTCATGGGGATAAGGGAGGATGAGGACGAGGCAGCTCTGTGCTTATCCAAGTGAAAACAAAGATCTGAACAGCAACAGGGAGCTGAACTGCCTTCCATTCTTGGATTGATTTTTGCTCCTCTTCAGGACTGCTGCTCCTAAATTCCCTGAGCTCTCACTGCACACACAGATTGATGCTCAGCCCTTTCTTACCTGCTGTGTGCCAAAACCCTGGGGGAGCAGTGGCCGTGGAAGGGAGCAGGGCAGTGCTCTGTAACCCCCCTCATGGAGCTGTTTGATGGCCACCTGTCCTGATGCTGGGTTTGCCCCTTCATGTGACCCTGATGGGGCTGGGCAGGGTTTGGTTTGTGCTCTAAAAGCTGTTTCTCCCCCAGATTCTCTTTCTTTTGCACTGTTGAGCTGGTTTCTTGTTATTCCAGCAGCAGTAATTATGAGACAGATATTAAGGAATCTCAGGGGAACACACCTTTGGGATAGGAAGGAATAAGAAAACACAAGTTGAGATGGAGCAGTGGTACCTCCACAAGAAATATTCCTTTTTCATAACAATCTTCATTTTCAAAAGAGATTTATGATGCTGGTGTGTGCTGACAAGAAAAGAAAAAATTCCAAAAGAAATTCAGCTGTGGTTTATGATGATAAATCTATGAGTACAAATGTTATTTTCCTGCAGGACACACTTGGGAGGAGAAAGGCAGGTTGTTTTGAGGGAGCTGATGGCAAGTGAATTTCCCATCTGTGTAAGTGCAATATAATTGTGTGTTGGAATGCACAGAAGGAAGGGCTTTGCACTTAAAGGTGTTGTCTTGAGGGGTTAGAGCATCCAAGCACTCTGATCCTCCCACTGTGGCTTTCTGGAATTAACACCCAAAGGGACAAATGGTGACTTTGATGCCTTAGGTTTTAGCTTTTATATTTTTTAGATCCTGTGTTGTTTTAGTGGGTAGTTTTAGGTTTCATATTAAGTGTTACTGAGTTCTCTTCACAGAGTAGAGACACAAAACAATTCCTTCTCCAGCTCCATACCGAGGACAACTTTCAGACCCAAGAACAAAAACAGCAGTGAAATGAGAAGGAAAAACCAGGGGATGGAGCTTCATAACCCGAAGCTCTGGTTGGACAATTGATTCTAATGTGTCAATGGACCAGAACTTATCAAAGTGTGGGACCTCGTGATCAGGCATCCATTTTGTGACCATTTTGGGGCATCTTGGGTGTGGCCCAGCTGGGCTCTTGTGCTGCCCAGGTGTGCCCATTGAGGCCTTTAATAAAAATCTTTTTCCTCCTGCTCTGCCGGGTCTCTGTTCCAGGTCAACCTCCAGAAGGCATCAGTTGATCCTGTTTGCTGTTTTTTCTTGTTATTCCACTGACTTGACCAAGAGATAATTTAATCCAGCACTCATTATGCCTGAAATCTGTGCACTGTAGAGGTATAAAAAGATGCCATATGGGTCCTTTCTCACTTTATGACCTCTCTGAAGTTCTGTGCTTTGCACATGCATCTACCAGTCAATTTATTACAATTACATTTTATAGATGTGAAATCCAGCACAACATCAAAGAGCTGGAACAAAATGGCTTGTGGTGATTCTGGTAAAAACTCCAAATATGTTACAAATGTGGGTAAATTCTGCCTCAAAGTTCATTCAGTGAGGAAATCACTCAACACATGCATACTGATGGAGCTTGGATAGAACTGGAAGGAGGTCTAAAAACTGAAATTGCTGTTGTTAATATTACAGTTGGGATATATTTGCAAATACAAGTGAAGCTGACTCCCCTTCTCCCTGTCGAGAATATCACCTGGTTTAGGAACACAAATATGTTTAAAGTGGGAAAGAAGGGAAGGAAATCAAAATCTCTTTCTCTTGGAAATATGAACTGACCATGGATACTGATTGTCTTAGTTTGAAGACAGGTATGCCTGCTAGAAAAAAAAACAAACCCAACCCCCAACACTGATCCAATCTACTAAATTCTGAGTTCTTTGGGGATCCTGCTGTGTTTGTTACAGAGGCCTTGTCACAGCCACTCCTGTGCTGGCAGTGCTCCCAGGAGCTTCAGAGCTGTCTCAAACCAAACCAGAGCAGGTCAAGGCAATCTCCACATCTTGCTGTGTCCATGGATCCAAAAAGCTTCATCCAGCTGGACAAGAGGAAGGTGGTGATGGGCAGACAGCTCCTGGAACCCAGTTTCTGAGAATGACCATCACTCTGTTCAGAGCCATTGTGTCTATTTTGTGTGGCACTGGTTGTTTCTCCAAGGGAACCTGGCCGTGACACAGGAGATCTCTGCACCCTGTCATCCCCTGTGGCCTTTCCAGAGATGTTCAACCCTCTCTCTAATAAATTTTTTATAAGGGAGACCCCCTGGTTTGTCCTAAAGGAGGATTGAACCCACACTGCAGGTGGGCTGCCCCACCCAGTGCCATGGTGTGCAAATTTGGCTTTTGGCTCCACTTAGAAAAAAACCCTGAATTTCACCTGTCTCAAGTGGAAATGTTTGCTGCCAGCACCAAATGTGGATACAAGGCAAAGTGACAGCAAAGAAAATGCCTGCTGCAGTTTAAATCCCCAATTTAAATGCACCCCAACTGTTTGCAAGCCCACAGTTAATGGGCTGACGTCGAGAGGTGATGATGAGTGTGCCCACTCTGCTGAAGGTGCCTTGTTACTCATAATTTGTGTGTTTGAAACCTGAGACAATACCACTTCAGTTAAACATGTTGATTCAGTGGAATTTGGTGCCCAGCAGAAATGCATCTCTTGGATGAAGCTCTACAAAAATAAATTAACAGCTTTTCTTTGACACTGACATTTCCTGCTGGCTAATAGCAAAATCCAAACAATAACATTGGGTTTTGTCAGAGTGAAATAGCTGGCACCAGTGCAGCCTGAAAAAGAAATTTAAAAAATGTTTTTCTTAGGATGAGAAATTCTAATTTTCAGCGACCTCGTTCATACTTTTTAATGATAACTTGAATGAAAATCAGAATGTTGCAACGAGCCCTACATACAAAATCTCTATTTACCTGGTGAATATGAATGTATTTGAATACCATAATGGAATAATCTGATTTTATTAGTCACTCTGTGGAGAGTATGATAAATGCTGAAATCCAGCCAAGTACTGTTAGTGCTGATAGGCTTATCTGGGCTTAGGCTGATCAATGTCTTAAATGAGCCTGAGAGATGCAGAGAATTCCAGGCTCTGACCTAATTTGGTCTATTCCACCTGGACTGCACCTGCATGTGTTTGGGCTTGGGGAAAGATTTAACAATTTATCAGTGTGCCAATTAGAGAGAGTTTTGCAATGCCCATTTCCATCACTTTGGACCAAAATGTTGTGAGATTTGCACAACTCTAAGCCTCGATTCAGCTCAGAGTGAAAATTCACAATCTGCTCTGGGCCCAGATGCTTCCCTCTGCCTTTGGCACCGAGAATTCCTTCTCCTGCTTAAAATACTTCCCGTGTTCCCACAGACTCTTGCAACTTGTTAAAAGTTCGTTGAAATCTGGGTGTCCCAGAATGCTCAGGCAGTCCTTGAATAGTCCCCAATTCAACTCAAGGAGTGGAATTCCATGAGCTCCAGGGCTCTCCAGGGCTGGATTTGGTTGGCTGAACGGAGGCATCTGGTGGCACTACCCCACATGGGGACCTGTGGGTGGCTACCAGAGAGGTGCCAGGATTTAGGAGAAGCAGCAGAGGCTCCCGAGGCTGGGCAGGATCCACCCACAGTGCCTGAGATTACAATAGGTGCTAAACTGGGAGCTGAATAGGGCTGCACATTCCCACACCTTCCTGTTAAAACCTTCCTGAAAAGGTCTTTTCCCTCCCATCTCATGTTTTCTCTTTTCTTGCTCTTGCAGAGTTCATGCAGCCAAATTTTCCTTTCTGCATCCCCTAACAGTAAGATTTATTTTCAGAGCCTGTAACTGGATCTGGCTGGGAACAAAGATGTTTGTGAGCAAGTTTACACTGGAGAGCTTTTTCCAGGTTTGTTTTTGGGCCTGTCTTTCTTAAATTATCAGTAGGATCAAACCAAACCCCAGAATGAGGATATTCATGGTAAAAACTTGACCAAATCTGGTTTTCACTCATAACTATGTGACTCATCTGTAATTCTCTGTTCTAGGTGAGGTGGCAGCTCTGCCACCTGTTCTACCTCAGCCAGCTCGTTTGTCTTGGTTTTTTTCAGTTGTTGTGAGTGTTAATTAGAGGCAGAGAGACACTTCCAGTGGGTGATTAATTCTTTTCCCTCCCATTTTAGCATCAGCTGAATCTCTCCTTGGAGAAAGCTGCCCCTCTCCATTGCCTGGGAAACTCATTTAGGCCAAAGTTTAACCTCAGGCTAGATAAATATCTTTTAAGTGACTTGACCAGGGTTTTCTAGGGGGGCAGTGGCAGAAGAAGAAGTGAAACTCTTGCCTCCTGCAATCCAATGCACTTTATCAACCTTGAAATCAGCCTAACTTGCATATAGAGCATGATCAAAACTCTTGGAAAGATCTTTCCCATGGCAATTCTAGTCTGGAGAGTGAAAATTAGAGAGGATCTTGGGGTATATTTATCTATTTGTTTATCTATTTATTTATTTATGTATTTTTTAGCATGCCAGGATCATTTAATGGAAACAAGTCAGTGGCAAAACGAAGGGGAAATTCCATTCAGGGATGGAGTGTGATTCTGTGTGGTATCAACACCTGGGTAAAAGACACCTGATGGAATATCAGGTAGTTTCAGTTCATTAATAATGTATGTGCACCCTCCAAAAAATGCTGCCATGGGAAAATTAGCAAATATGTCAACAAACTCATCAGGAGTGCTGCTGTAATTGAGTAAAGGATCCTGTTGTTCATCTGAAACACAAAACTAATTCAGAAAGAACCGTCACAGCCAGGCACTGAGGATGGTGTGATTAGCACATCTAAATGTGCACTCAGACTCATTTCTGGGCTGACTCTTTCAATTTAAACACTCTCAGTCATCCCCTCATTCCTCAAAGGTGACATTCACACCTTCTTATTCATGTCTGGTTAAGCAAGAGTCAATGTTAAGGTGACTTGCCAAAGCTGTAAGGCAGGAGAAGGATCCATTTTGTTACTTGCTGCAGTTCTCCCAGGCTGGCCCTACAGCCCAGCTCAGCTCTGATGGATATTTTCAAGTGTTGGATATTGTCAGGTGTTGGATATTGAGATACCACAGTTGTCCCTTTTCCCTTGTAGAATTCATGACTTAATTTTCCAACTTTTACTTAGAATTACAGAATCCCAGAATGGTTTGGGTTGGAAAAGACTTTAAAGATCATTCTGTTCCAACCCCCCGCTGTAGGCAGGGACAACTTCCACTATCCCAGGTTGCTCCAACCCCAATGTCCAACCTGGCCTTGGACACTTCCAGGGATCCAGGGGCAGCCACAGCTTCTCTGGCTACCCTGTGTCAGGTTCCCATCCTCACAGAGAAGAATTTCTTCCCAAAATCTAAAGTAAACTTGGCCTTCCTCAGACCCATGACTCCACAGGAGTAAATTAAATTTCCCCAGACATGGCTCTGCTGTGGGAAAGCAGCTTCTAATACCCAGTGGGTTTTAAACTGGTGGGTTCATTACTCTTTATCCCTCAGTGAGCAGGTTTGGGAATGGTACTGTGAGGTGAGCCAGTGTAAGAGCCACCCTGGAGGGCTCTGCTTTGTGCTTAAATTACTAATTGAATTCCTGCTACGAGTTCAAGCTTTAATATCTAGAATCACAGGATAGAATCAGAGAATCATAGGCTCTTTAATGCTGGTAAGGACATCCAAGATCACCAAGTCCTTCCTATTGGGATAAAGCTCTGCCCGGTCCTGTCAAGAGAGTTGCAGCCCTGTAGGAAAGCTGTGAGCTACTCTTGAAGTTCCATGGGAGATGTTGCCCTCAACTTTTATTGGTGCCTGGTGGGATTTTTGCAAACTGCTTTTGAAGCTCTGCAGAGGCTTCACACAGTCACTAACCAAGATTTCATCGCATCCAGTCCAAATTCTCACCACTTCTAAGCAAAAAAGGCCTAATTGCAGTTCCTGCCCATCAGGCAAAGAGTCCTGTCCCTAAGAGAAACAGTAAATAGCCCTAAAAATGCCTTGTTAAGGTCAGCTTTTTGGCTGCTGGAAATTAGCACAGCTTGATTGTTACTTACATGCTCGGAGTGTCAAACACCAGCTGAGACCCTGTAGCTGGAAGCTCCTTGTTCTCCTGGCTTTTCCTGGGCTGTTAGAGATGTGAGTGTCAAGCTGAGCAGAGCCAGCTAATGAAGGCATCTCTCTCCAGAGGGGGTGATGACTTTCTGGGGAAAGAAATCTGTTCCTGTGCTTGGAGAGAGCCATCCTTATTGCTTCCTGATGTCCGGGTGAAATGGGTTCACCGGAGCTTCCTGAGCCATTCATGCATTTGCAAATGCTTCAGGTGGAGAGACAGCAAAAAAAAAAAGAAATGCAGCCAGGAGAATTCAGAGGGGAAGGAAATGAGCTGCCACCACCCCTGCATGCTCTCCATGAAGTGGGACACCTGAACAGGTCTGTGTCCCCTCTGAGGGGATGTTACAATCCAGCCACTGCTTCCCTGGGGAATTAATTTTTGGGGTTATTTTTTATGCTGGGATATACTGAATGAAATAACAGAAGGTTTTTTGCCTGATCACAGCCCTTGAACTTGTGTTATCTTACCACTAACCTTGTTTTCTCATGATCCTGAATCACCCTATGGAGAAAGATCCAAAATTTTCCTGCTGCCAGTATCTACAGCTCCATACTGCCTCACCTCCTGTACATGGCAAATCTGAGTCCCTGACTGCATCACCCATTGAATCTGAAAAATGACTGAGTCTTAATTTCCCAGCTCACCTCGTTGATTCCATCTTAATTAATTAGACCAGTAAATCATCCCATTGGATGCAAAAATGCCAACACATGTAAATCATGATGGTTTTTAAATATTAACCCATAGGGGCAGTTAAAAACCCCAAAAAACAGCTCCGTCCACCTGAAATTGTCTCTCCCATCTTGAAATGAGCTCTTTTCTCCTCCCCTCTGCTCTGGCCTGGCATCGTGCACAGTTTGTCACCTGCTCTTGCAGTGTATTTGGGAAGAAATCAAATGTTTCATGGGCAAAGAACTATCTTGTGATCATATTTCCTATTGATTGGGAATTGCTGGAGCAACATTCAATGGAAGGTGTCTGAATGAAGTCCCCTGCTGGTGACCATCACAATTAATGCACCACTGGAACCACAGTAATTGGGAGGTGACATGAGACAATGCAATTCTGTGACCCAAAAGGCTTCTGGTTGAATTCCACAAGTGGTCCTGTTTTGTCACTTGAGTGGAGTGGCTCAGAGAATTGGGAAGGGGTGGTGTAATTATCCCTTCTCTCTCTCACCCCCACTCCTTCTGCTCATAATGCAAATTCAAAGAGAATGACTGGAGCTGTCATTTTTTTATTGATTTATTTCATTTATTCCTACTGTTTAGCATCCAAGGCTCATACTGTATCGTAGAAATATGATCCAGATTGCTTTTTTGTCCAAGAATTGATTTTTTTCTGTTGCATAGGACTGCTGTCCCGTGGGCTTTTTCCATCTTTGATTTGTGATTAGATTTGAGATCCAATATTGCAGATAACAATCCCCAGTGACACCATGGCTTGACAGTGGCTGCAATTTTATTAAAAAGTCTTCAAATCCTTCCCAGTTTTCCTAAGGTCACTCCAGTCATAGAAGTCACTTCTTGTTTTCATGTCCTCCTTCTGGAAAAAGAAAGGACCAAGGCAACCATAAAGCAAACAACTCCAGTTTTCCAACCCTGTGCCTCCTCCACAGAAATGCTCAGGTCCTTTTCACAGGTATTTTTATTATCCTGTGTTTTACATCTGGCTAGTAGTTTTGAGCTGCTCCACTGAAGGGAACAAAGCCTAAAGAAGTGACTTGTAATCTGTGGTTGCACCATTTTTTTTCTGGCCACTCTTTGACCTTGACTCTCTCCTGTAGCATTGCCTGATAATCAGCAGCAGTGCTCACACATCCCAGAGACTCAGCTCTGGGGCCTGCAGAATTGCTGCTCAATTGCCTTAAAAGAGTTTTGAAATGGATTTTTGGTCTTTATAGCCCCGGAGAACTCTTTGGTCACCAGATAGAGCAGGTACATGAGCAGCTTCCTTTGGGTTTTCCCTCTGTAAGGGGCTCCACACAGCAGGGTCACCTTCACCCTGGAGCTGTTGGGCTGTACACAGAGGAAAAATGCTGGAATCCAGAATGCAGAGAATATTTCTCTGCATGTTTGAAAGGATCCAAACCCTCTGACAGATACTGCTCATAACCTCTGTCCATGGAAAGGGCTTCCTAGGCTTTTGGATGAGACAGAATTATCAAGAATGTAAATTAGATAGTAGCATAATATGTAATTTATCACAGGATGAGAAATGTAGATTTTTGGGTTTGTTAGAACGGTAAGTAGATGAAGACAAGATGGAGGATCTTTGTCATTTTTAGGTTTCTTCTTCCTTCTTCATCTACTCCATATTCTGCAGTGCTGGGGTCACAGGACCATTGGTCAGAATTTGCCACAGTGCAGTGTTACATGAATAGAAGTTTAGTTAGTAATTGGTAGAAAAGTAGAAATAATGCATATTTTGGGTGATAACTGGGTGAATTATTTTTAAGAAAGCCTTGGATCTGCGTGTTAGAGGCTTTTTGGTGCCTTTTCTCCTTCATGCTAGGCTGGTGTAAAGCCTGGTGTGCAAAAATTATAGATAAGGAAAGAATAAACACCTGGATAATGAGAACAACCAAGAGTCCAGTTCATTTTTTACTTAATGAGGACTTAAAGGACAATCTTCCCCTATCAGGGAAAAGTCATGCGGGAATAATAGAACTCCTACAGAAAACCTCAGGGAATTTGACTGGTTAAGGCATCTTTAAAATTTATGACTCCTCAGTTACCTTATTTTCCATGATTTCTGCTAATCTTGAGCTCACAGAGGCCACAGAGAGACTTTGCTGGCCCATTCCTCTCGTGGTCTTTGTGGTGCCCCTTTGCCTCTGAGCTTGGGGAGATTAACAGCAGTAGGTCTGTGAGGAAGCTGGGAAAACTTCCCTCAACCCAGCAGCATCTCCAAAATTCTGCTTTCTAGCAGACATCTCCAAGGAAGCAAGATTGTTGTGGGTGACTCACTGTGAAGAGGCTCTCAAGAAGTCCCAGGAAATGGTCTTTGAAGAGCTGGGAGCATCCAACAGCTGCAAGAGAAAATGAGCACATTTAGCTTTGATGTGTTTTGATGCAGGACCAGTAATTTCATCTTTGGCATTATTATGGAAGCAAAACTTGTATTAACAGGGTGTAATTTATTTTTAAAAGGAGGGCAAGAATGTTTACTGCCTTCTTGATAATGCAATTGGGCTGTCCTATGATCATCTATCAGGCATGACAGCATCTCCCAGTTTTATGCAGATTTGTTATTTAAGCAAATTTTCTGTAGGTGCAGGAGGGGAGGAGGTATTCTCTCTTTTAGTGTACACCTATAATTTATTTAAATCAGAGCTTTCCCGCAGGGAAGTAAAAATAAAATCTTTGTTTGTGCTGCGTGACAGGAGCAGAGTTTGCCAAGACAAAGTCTCATTTCTTGTCTCCTGAGAGACAGCACTGGCAGGGTGGGACCTTCTGTGGCCCTCTCTAAAATCACCACACAACAAGACTTTGATCAGCAGAGCTGTAACCAGGGTTTGGAGGCTTTTTCCTCTGAACTTAAATATTAACAAAGGCTGTTCCAGTTTCTGACATCCCTTTCTCTTGGGAGGGATGGCGAGGAGCAGGCAGAGGGCTTCGGGACACTCTGGGATTACAGAGGCTTGGAATCATTAGGGTTGGAAAAGACTCCAAGACCATTGAGTCCAGCCCTTAACCCAGGACTGCCGTGTTCACCCCTAAACCCTGCCCCCAGGTGCCACATCCATGTTTTTGAACAATTCCAGGGACAATGACTCCACCAACCCTCCTGGGCACCCTGTTTCAATGCCTGACCAGCCTTTTAGTGGAGAAATTTCTCCCTGTTTAAGAGCTGTCCTCACACCCTGCTTGCTCAGGCTCAGTTACCAAGCTAAATTCCCATAAAGCCCAACAAAGACTTAAATAATTTTCTCTCCAACTTTTCTCTTTCCCTGCATCTCTGCACAAAGCCATGGAATAAAATCCTTGTGCAATTAGTGACAAAATTCCCATTGACTTCAGAGGGGCCAGGATTTCACCTTAGACCTAAAATTGCCTGTAAATTCCCTTCTAATTAGATTAGGGGGCTGAACTGTTCTCAGTGGTGCATTGAGAAAGAAAAGTTCTTTCCACTGCAGGAAATGGCAAGTTCAGTCCTACGTCCTGCACTATTTATAGGGGACCCACATCCTCCATCCAGCCTTTAATGCTGGTGAACTTCCATAACTTCTTACCAATGGGAATCTCTTTCCACCTCAAGCTGCTGGAAAGGATTAGCCCACAATTAAATTTCCTCAGTGAAAGGCCATCTTCAGCATATAAAAATCTGCCTTTTTGAGAACTAATAATTTCTCTGCTCAGTCACGGCGAACCCACAGACACTAAATCAGAATAATTACACTGTGATATACACACTCCTATTTTTTTTTTTTTTGCCAACACAGAGTGAATTAAAAGGTTTAATTTTCTTTTGTGGCTCCCAGTCTGGCTAATTGATGTTATCTGGGAAGCTTGCCCAGAGGTAGCATGTAAGACATTCTGCATCTGTCAAACAAGAAATACCTACAAACAAACTCATCCCCCTCTGTTCTCTGTATCTGAGCTCACGCTGAGAACCTGTTCAGAGTGAGTATCCAGAAATCTGATAAAGAACACGAGAAGCCTGAGCCTTAACCATCCAGAACAGGGGAATTCCACAGATTTCTTCCTACTTTTTTTTTCCCCTCCAGCAGATGAAATATTTATTGCTCAGACATTGCAGAAAAAGAAAGTGTTTTGCATGTTTTGCATCCCTAACATCTATTTCCCTTGGCACAGATTAAGAGGGCAGCAGAATTACCAGGCAGTTCTAATGAGTAAAGAGGTCATAATTTATAGATCTGCCTCATGAGACACAGGCCTTGCAATCTGCACTGCACTTTGCTGAGTGTGAAACTTAGCTCAGGAAATCTGATTTCAGAATGCTTCAAGGTAAGTAACTGTTGGAACCCTGGGCACAGAGGATTTCAGACTTTCTGTGCTGACAGGGAATGATCCTCACAGACACACTGCATTTGACTTGAGGCCATGGAAAAGGCTTCCAAAATTGAGTGACAGCACTGAAATCGTGAGTGTGTAGTTTAATAGAAGTGTGTTATATCACAGGGTGAGAAATTTAGAGTTTAAGGTGGTGGGTTAAAATAATATATAGGTAACAAGATGGAGGGTTTAGGGCGTAAACTTTTTCTTCCTCTTCCTCTTCCTCTTCCTCTTCCTCTTCCTCTTCCTCTTCCTCTTCCTCTTCCTCTTCCTCTTCCTCTTC
>JAWWMU010000106.1:3682166-3697483 GCA_035048155.1 Cinnycerthia olivascens
GGATGATCTTTAAGGTCCCTTGCAACCCAAACCATTCTGTGATTTTATGATTTAGGCAAGAATGGGAGGCCTTAAACCACTCTCAGTTTTTCACATCTGGCCTAATTAAAGTCTCAATTTTCCCAGCATCCTCCCAGAGGAGTATGAAAAATTACCTTGGTGAAGGCCCCTGATGCCAACAAATCCTCATGATGGTCTGGCATGGCAGATGCAGCAGCCTTGGACTGTCAAACTCTTGAGGAATTCCACCCACTGGCTTGATTGCTCTGCACCATGGGACTTATTTGCTCACATTAGCAGGAGCAACTTGTGACTTTAAAATCCAAGTTTTGCCATCTAAGCAAAGGAAAAGAGGTTTAGGTCCCACCGTGGGAGACCTTGACCAAAGAGATGAATTCTCTAATCTTTCCCAATTCACACAACCGCACCTCTAGGCTCCCAAGCTGGCCACAAATATTTGAAACAACTGATTTGTCTCCTCAAATGAGTCATGGTGTTCATTTCTCACCTACATTTTTTTTAAATATGTGATTTAATTTCATCAAACAGGCAAAAGACAAACAATATTGAAACAAAAGGGGATGGAGCAATGTTTGCTGAGAAAGCTTTCCCAATGCAAATTGCCACAGCACAGAAATTAATCTGGCCCACTGTTCACATCTGCTACTTGTGAAATGTTTTAAAACCATTCCCACTAAATCAGTATGATAAATGCATTTAAATCTTGAATAAATAATTCTGAGGAATAGCAAGCATCTCATTATTAATTATGACACTGTCACTTGGGAGCCTGAAGGCTTCAATGCAAATGCACTTCTTCATCACCTGCTCCACACCTGTCTCAGTGCCTGTCTTTGCCTCCCAGGAGACAGTGACAGTAAACAGGAGGTGTTTTGGATTTCTCCTTTCCTAAGGGATGAACTGCCTTCTGTTTATACCCCTCAATGCTGTGCTCAGGAGCATAAACACCCAGACAGGGCAGACAGTGTGCAGGATCTTGCTGGTGGGTCAAATCCTTGGAATATCAGTACTTGCAGGACCCAGATCTTCAAAGGCACTTGACTCCTCCTGATTGAATTCGATTTTGGGGACCCGAGACATTGTTGTAAATTGATGTTTCACTCCCACGCTCCTAAGCCACAAGTGAAAATTTGATTTAAGGTCTTATAGAACGTAACTCTTTTGAAAATGTTACCACTCAGAAACATGACTTATCTAGGCTAAACAGCCTTTAAAAATGATCACAGTCTGGCTCCATGCCTGGCACCAAAATGAAAGGCAATCTCTTGGCCTGGGAAGAACCAGACAAGGCTTGCAAGGTTATTTTCCAGCCATTTTCATCTGCTGTGCAAAGAGAAGATAAGGGAAAGACAGAAATCAGGACTAATAACAACTTGTGTTTTCCTGAAGCTTCTAATCGCCCTGTTAAGTAAATTAATTTTTATATAGGGGGATTTATAAGAAAAGCATTAATGTTTAATTACACTTAGTGCTTTGCTGCGAAGGGCAATGCCAAAGCAGATGTTTTTGTTGATGTCTGGAGTTTTAATTGCACACATCTCAGACAGGAATATCTGAGGGACATGAGGGAGAAAGAACAACCTTGCTTTTAGAAAAAGGAGAAGAACTGAACTTCTGGGGGTCCATCTGCAGTGCTTGAGGTCACCTGAGTTTACCTGGACTGTGCTTTAGGAGCACCTGGAGTATTCAGGGTGTGATCTGCCCATGTGGTGACAAATCTCAGTTAATTTTATTTACTGCTAAAGCCCTTTGCCATTTTGCCTATTTTGCAGCAGGCAGAGATGGCCAGTTACTCTGCAGGGGTTAGACCTGAGTGCCAAAATGGGTGAGAAGAACCAGTGTGGACAGTGGTTTTTTTTCTGTAGCTGGGACTGGAAGCCATGGGAAGAGTGCTCCTGAAACAACACCTACCTGACATGAGAACTACAGTAAATAAAGAGTAATTCTGGGGGAAGAACTGGGATAAAAGGGCATGAACAGATGGATTAGCCTGGGAAAGAGAGGCTGAGGGAGCTAGGAGGGCTCAGCCTGGAGAAAAGGAGGCTCAGGGGGGACCTTGTCACTCTCTACAAATCCCTGCCAGGAGGCTGTATCCAGGTGAGGGTTGGGCTCCTCTCCCAAGTCACCAGCAACAGGACAAGAGGACACAGCCTTAAATTGTGCCAGGGGGAAGTTTAGGTAGAACATTAGGAAGAATTTCTTCACAGAAAGGGTGATTAAATGTTGGAATGAGCATCCTAGGGATGTGGTGGAGTCACCATCACTGGTGGTGTTTAAGGGAAGACTGGATGTGGCACTCAGTGCCATGGTCTGGTTGACAAGGTGGTTTTAGGTCACAGGTTGGACTCAGTGATCTCAAAAACCTTTTCCAACTTATCTGATTCTGTGGCTCTATCTGCAGCAAGGCAGAGCAGGGCTTTGCAGGACTTTGGGGGTCCTCCCCTTACGTGCAATTTCCAGATAAAGGCTGCTTATTTTGGGTTTATCCCACCACAGTGTGGGCTCTGGAACAGGGAAAGGTTTTCTTAGGGGCAGGAGAGTGACACCAAAGAGCACGGTCACATCATTGGGGTGTCTGGATTGGGACAGGAATCCAGGGGAGCCCCTGCTTATCCTTCTTGGGCCAGGAGCTGCCTCACTGAGGGGCAGCTTTAGGAGACCTGGGAATATTCCAGAGTAGAGGCAGCAAGAGTCCCTGGCACAGAGATCCATGAGCAGCCCCAAGACTCTGCAGTTTGGGGAGGCAGGAGGAAAAACTCAGAGGCACGACTCCTTAGAGATGCCTGTATTCAGTCAGATGAATTCCTGTTTAAGAGCAGAGAGGTTTCACCAGCTGAGCTGGAGGCAAAGCAGATGCTCAGCCCAGCCAGGAGGCCATTATTCTGTCATTATTATTTCCATGTGCTTAATTTCCAGCTCTCTGGTGCCTGTCAGTGATGGATGCTGTGACAAAAAGGTCCTCAATCCTGCAGATAAGTGAAAGCACACGGGGACTAATCCTCTCCCTTTATTCTAGTAAATCTCTATTGTTCAGGTAAACCATCTGGTCATTATCCCATATCCACACTTAGGCCCTGGAGGAATAAGCCCAAATCAGGATAATCCACTGCTGAGCTGACAATGAGGAGTGACACGTGGTAAGATTAATTTCTTTTATAGTTAGGAGCATTAAAAAGCCATTCAGCGAAATGAAGTTGTTGTTATCACAAATAAATTACAGTTCAGCAGGAAAGAATTGCATTGAAAACCGATTGGCTGTAAAATTAATAATGCTTTGGGCAATGTGCCTGCTCTTGGCACTCCCTGAAGTGTCAGCCTGTGGCAGTGCTCACACCAGCCCTGGATATCCACACCCCACCTCCTAGGAATGATGTGCTAAGTCTTGCCCCCGGGTATCTGGCACAAATTCCCAAAGATTGTGGAAGAAATGTGGGATCTGGGCAGAGCTCCACAGGGGACATTTGCCCGTGTGGAGGGCTGGCAAAATGCCCGTGTGCCTCTTCCACCCTCCAAACAAACCTTGTAAAAGGTGTTTCCACATCAGCTCTCCCAGTTTTGATGTGTGGTTGCATCGACAGGAGGGGAGGAGGATTTTGTTTGCCCAAAGGTGAATTTTAGCTTGAGAGCCTGGAGTGTCAGTGGGAGTGCTGTCTCTGAGGCAGCTGCCAACAACCTGAGGAATAGTGGCCACATCTCCTTGGTGCCAAATGTCCTTATATAAACAATTCTAGCAGCAAATAAGAGCCAGGACAAATTCCTTCACATGGAGAGCTGGAGGAAGCTATCCCAGAATCTGTCTGTTAGTATAGGATGTGTCTCCATGCAAGCAAAACCCAGTTTTCTTATACAGACCACAGAATCCTCGGGCTTCCATGAGATGATCCAAGCGTGTTGTGTGTGCTCAGGGTTTGTTTTCCCTCCTGTTCCATCAGAATGTGCCCATTTAGGATAACATGAGTAGGATTTCTGCATGGGGGTTTCTTTTCCTGATGAACTGTCATTTCTTAGCACTGAGGGTGGCTCTGGGGTGAGGACAGGATGGACACAACCAATATCCTGCCCCAGCTTCTACATCCATAACTCCTATCTAAATTTTGGTTGCTGCCAGTCTCCCTCTCAGTCTCTCTGTCAGCCTTATGCTCCTGCCCACCCCATTACGCAGAAGTGATTTCCACCAAAAATTCCCCAGAGTGGGTCTTGCTGATGTCAGAAAATCCAGTTGCTAATCCAGATTGCACGGACCCAGCAGTTAAATACCAGGGTTATGGTGTCATTAAAATTGTGCAGAGAAGGGAATGTGTCCTAACGAGGCTCTTTGGAATACATGAAACTGTGTCAGTTGATCCTCTTTCAGCAAATATCAAGCCATAAAAATGTCACTGAAGGTTTTATATATATATATATATATATATATATACAAGGAAGCAACAGTAAGAACCATCTGAGTTCACAATTCCTCTGCTCCACAATAAAAGTCTCATCTGTAGTAATCACTCACTTTTAAGGTTGTTCAAATCTAAAATTGACTTGAAGCTATTTCTTGTTTCTTCAGTTTCAGAACCAACTGCAAGAGATTTATCTACTTCCAAACTGTCTTTGCAAACTGTCAGTACCAAAAGGCAATTAAGCTGGAGCTCAGTGAGATATGATGAAATAAAAATTAATTAGAAAAGGCATGTTCCAAAAAAAAAAGAGGGTTTTTTTGGCAAAAATACATCTGTCTTTAAATTCAGATGTGCTGCAGGGATAGAGCTAAACTGCTTGACTCCACTTGTGATATTCTCATCAAACCCATGACACCACATGAGGCAAAGTCAAGTTTGCAATTCTTATTTCAGTATTCCAGACTATCCTGGAATTCCAGGGTATCCTGTAAGTTCAGGTTATAGCTCAGACTTGCAGCAACATCTGGAGCTGATGTGCACCTTCTCAGTTTTTAAAAGGCCACAGTCTCCTGTGGCTCCAGTTGTGCATAAGAAAACCAAAGCTGAGCAGGTTTTCCCAGTGCTTTTTAAATAAATCTCCATCGCCTCGAGCTGCCATGTTGTGTGGTGACTGTGCACATGCTGTGTGTGACTACAGACACATTTTTAAACTGTTGGTGCCATTGCATAAATCCCAATCCAGACTATTTTAGGTGCTGACAACATGGGAAATGTGTTTTTCCCTCAGCCTGATGATTTTGGTTCCAGCCTCTTGAGCACTTGTCTTGAAAAGGTGAACAGTGTGAAATTATGAGAGCACACACCCAGGTGTGAGAGGGAAGCAGGGAAGGCAGCAGGATGCACCACCTTGAATGGGTTAGACTGGGATGTATTCCTAAAGACACTGGTGTTATCCCAGTGTCATTTCAGGCTCACCACAGCTGCAGATCCAGGCAGCTCTGGAGGAGGCTGGAGCGAGGATCTGCCTTTGGATGTGCGTGCAATGGAAAATTACCTCAGTAAAATGAGTTGTCAGAGCAGTGGGGTGCTGGTGTCAAACTGGAGCCAACTTCTGTCCTAGCTCACTCGTGCTCACCTCCCTCCTGGCGTTTTCCTTCTCCCTGTTCCAGTGCCAAGGCAGAGGGAGGAATCTTTCCAACACATCCTGAGGGCTGCAGGGGGACCTGGAGTGACACACTCCACTGATGTAGATGGAAAAGTGGCAGTCAAGGCTGACATCACACGTTGTTCTTGTATTGTTCCCAACAAACACAGCTCATTCATGTGAAAACCCCAGTGCTGATCTTCCCAAGAGGCTGCTGCCCCCGTGGGACTGGAGGGATGCATGCAAGGACAAATCCCTTGGGAGTACCCAACAGCAGAGTGGTGAAAATGGCTCTGGCTGCTCTCTGTGTTCCAGGGCTGCAACATTCATTTTCCTGGTTTCATTTACCTGGTCCCTTGAGTCTTGCACATTTAGAGCCAGAGGCAAGACAGGTTGTTGGCAGGCACGGGGACTGGAATTCCATGGAGTGCTGGGCTTTCAGCAGAGTGCTTGGATTGCTCATTTGTAAAGGCTGGTGCTAATGCCAGGCAGCTCTGGATCTATTTGTGTCCTTCCCTGAAGTGAGCAGCTGGTGTGGCATCCCTCACTCAGCCCCTCATTCTGCACAAACCCCAAAAAGATCTGACATCCCAGTCAATCCTGTCTGCTCTGCTCATGTTTTCTGGAGCCCCTGTCTCCTTTCCTTCTTGGATTTATCCACTCTGTGGTCTCTCAGATCTAAAACCCATGACCACTGTCTCATGCTTCCCTCCAGACTCACACTTTGCCTTTCAGATTATGGGCCTGTGTCCTGTGTGTGCTCCCATCCACACTCAGTGGATTTTCGGTTTTAGTGATTAAATCACCTCAACTCCAGCCCATAAAGAGATCAAACTTCTGGCTCTGAAGTTCTATTGGTCCAATTCCCCTTGAATTAAAAATTTTGGCATCTTTGTGAGGGGGCTTTGGTCTGTGGATCTGCCCATATGTATATTGTATATAAAGTGTATATTGTTCACCACACAGGAGCTGGTGTGAAGGGAGAATAGGGAGGCTCCAGAGCTGTTGGGTTATCATGGACACAGCTGCTGGAACCCACACTCGAGTCCTCTAAAAACAAGAGAATTGAACAAAAATATGAAATTGCCCTGTTTATTCTCATATCCAAAGGTATGTTTGTAGGGGAAAGGATCAAACTGTGGCAGCAGCTGCAGTCAGATGTGTTGCCTCAGTTCCCTGATTCCAGCATGGCACATCTTGGTGTTATCCTTGGTCTCCTTTGTCTCTGCAGACTGGCTGAAAATCCTAAAGTGTGCAAGGAGTAAAGAATTTTTGCTGTGACCAGCAGCAAAGCATATGACAAGAGGAAATGCTGATAAAAATGTGCCTGGTGTTACAACCTGGGTGGACACAACCACAGCAAAGGGTTCCTGTCTGGGAACTCCACCAAGTGGGTCCGTGCTGGGTCTGTGTGCTGGAAACTGAGATAAAATCCCTCAGTTCCTGGCTGAGACCTGTGTATCTTATTGCTGCTTGCACCTGAACTGCATCCACACATGATGGGAGGGTCCCAGGGTCACTGCTGGAGGTGCTTCATGTGAGCCGGGCCACTTGGCATTCCATTTATCACAGAATCATGGAATCACTGAGGCTGGGAAAGACCTCTCAGATTACTGAGTCCAAATGTGGCCCAGCACTGCAGGTCCACCACTAATCCACATCCCCAAGTGCCACACAGCTTTTGAACTCTTCTACAGATGGCAATTCCACCAATTCCCCAGGGAATGTTCCAATGCCTGATTACCCTTCCAGTGAAGAATCTTCCCCTTAAATCCAATCCAAACCTCCCCTGGTGCAGCTTGAGGCCATTTCCTCCTGATGTGTCCTCGTGTTTTTGCTAACTCCACACAACCTGTTCCCTCCTCACTGGGAATGTAGATCAGACTATTTATGTTTAGGATGCTGTCATGAGGCTGGGAAGGCACTGTGGAAACGCTGCCTTCAGAGCAGGGATGCTGCAGAGCCTTTTCCATCTGTGCTGGGCTGGCTGAGGAGGCTGAGCTCACGTGTTACCCTGAATTGAAAGCAGGAGCCTCCCTGTAGCTGCACCGTGGCTGTCTCCCTGCCACGGAGCAGGTGAGAGGCAAACACTCTGTGGGCAGCCTGTGGTCTGACAGAGACCATCTGTGACACTGATGACACAGAATTTCAGCACTTTTTGCACCGTCCCCAAGTTTTGTTGCAAGCAGGAACATGCAGGAGATGCAGAGGAGCTCTGATGCAGCACGGTCAGGGGGGCTCTGCCAGCAGACATTTGCTGCTCAGGATTTGTTATAAAAATTACCTTTGTGGATTCTTGGAAAGCTCTATGTTCCCCATGGACCAGATTTTTTTGCAAACTGCCAGCATTTGGCACAGCAAGCAAATGAAGGATTGATAAAAACCTGATGCATGAGCTGGTTTGCAGCACTCTGCTAAACATCAAACACCAGGAATGGGTGATATGGAATAAACTCACTCCCAGGGTTGGCTGCTTTCAAACACAAAGCCAAGAATGGGACACTGAGCTGTCTGCAGGGTCTGTGTTTTTTAAAAATCCAGCTTTTAAAACCTGTCTACACAGAGGCCATTTCCCCTCTGATATCCCTCCTGGGATAAAGGATACATCAGATTCTCAAAACTCAGGGGCAGATGGAGCAGTGGAGGTGTTCCTGACACCCTTACAACCAACAAATGCCTGGAGGATAAATCCCAGCAGCTCCTGCTGGCTCCTCTTCTCCTTCCCTTTCCATGGAAGCAAGGGGAGGGCACAGTCTTGCTGTATAAGCACTGCTCTGCAGAGCCTCTCCCTGGAGGACCAGAAAATTTAAGATCTCAAATTTAAGGACCTCAAATTTAAGGTCTCCATCCTGCAAGCTGCTCAGAGCCCTGCCAGCACGAGGAGTGGAAGGAGTTTGGGCCTGTTGTGTGTTTAGGACAGGGGGGAGGTTGGTGACAGATCAGGTGTCTACACAGATTTTTCTTTGCTTCTCAGGCTCATGTCAAGGGAATTCTTCCAGCCCCCCGGGGGAGTTTGTGGCAGCGACACTGTGGCTCCCAGAAAATGCCAAAAATTCCTTTCCACCTTTCCAGAGCAATCAAAGCAACTCTGTCCCCACTGTGTCCAAAACCAAGCCTTGCTGATGCCCCCAGCTGTGCAGCAGATGTGGAGCAGCTGGAAGCACCTTTTCCAGGCTGAACTTGTCACCTGGAGCAGAAAGAACTCCCCTGGTTTGAGGCCCAGCTGAACCACCCAAGAGAGCTCAGCACACCGACAGATTAGCCAAAAACCCACCTGATTTTACACAGCTCAGGACATGGCAGTGTCTAAATCCAGCCATCAGCAGATGCCTAAGCAGGCTTTGTGTCCTTAGCAAAATTTGGTGACATGAATAAATAAAAAATTTTTCAATTGTCCCATTGCATCACAACACAGAAAAAGCTGAGGTTGCAAAGAAAAGGTTGTGCATGCTGACTTCCAGCTTTAGTAGGACTGGGGATTAAATTCCCATTCCATGTTGTGTAAATTGCTGCTCGGGACACTTTTCCATCAGAGTGTCTCAAAAGGTGAGGAGGTCTTAGGGAAAGAGAAAGAAGCAGCTTTCAATTTTGGCAACATCTGGTACCAGCGTGATCTTATGGTCATAACAAGGCCAAGCTGGAGCAGCCTGGTCTGGTGGGAGGTGTCCCTGCCTGTGGCAGAGGGGGTGGAACTGCATGAGCTTTAAGGTCCCAAACCACTTTGTGATTCTATGATAACCCTTCATTAGTTGTACTTAGATCAAGGTGGCAGCAGCAGGGTAAACTGGGATCCAGGGAGCAGCTGCTGAATTGACTTTGAGTCTGAGTACAGCCACTGGAGGAACTCACATTTTGTGTGTGTGTTCTACTGACAAAACAAAACAACTCTATGTGTGCGTGTGTGTGTGTGTGTATATATATATATATATATACACTTGTCTATTTTTATGTATATATTTGCGTACATGCACATTACACAGACTCCCATCATGACCAGAATCAGAGACTCACAGAATCATAAAATCATAGAATCACAGAATCATGGAATCATAGAATCATAGAATCACAGAATCAGAGACTCACAGAATCATAAAATCATAGAATCACAGAATTATAGAATCATAGAATTACAGAATCATAAAATCACAGAATCACAGAATCATAAAATCACAGAATCACAGAATCATAGAAACACAGAATCACAGAATCATAGAAGCACAGAATCACAGAATATCTTGGGTGGGAAGGGGTCCATAAAGATCATCCAGTCCAACTCCTGGCCCTGCACAGACATCCCACCAACCCCACCCTGGGCATCCTTGGCAGTGTTGCCCAAACCCTCCTGGAGCTCTGGAAGCCTCAGGGCCGTGCCCATTCCCTGGGCAGCCTGGGCAGTGCCAGCACCCTCTGGGGGAAGAACCTTGCTCTGATCTGCAGCCTGAGCCTGCCCTGAAGCAGAGTTTGGTGAGAGGAGCACCAGGGTGAGACCAGGCTGCTCTCAGTGGGTGAGGGCTGTGTTCTCTGCCTGCACTGCCCTGTGCACGGCCCTGTTCACGTCCCTGTGTGAATTCCTGTAATGTCCCTGTGTCTGGGGGTATTCCCATGGGGAATACAGGCTCAGCCTCACTGCCGGCAGGATCTGAAGCTGTGTCAGCCTCACCTCTGCCATGTGACTGGATTTGGCATTTCCCAGCAATTAGCACAGCAGCTCATGCCTTCCTGAAAACCCACATGTGGTCTGGTCTCTGCAGAATGCTTTTTTTGTTTGCTTATGATATTTTCATTCATTTTACTCTCCTCTTTCTTGTTTTCTTCCTGCAATCCCTGTGCTATTTGCCTGGCAGTGTCTCTCTGTGCACAAGTGGTTGTGAGGCACTGCTCCCTTCCTGTCCGTCCAGACAAATCCCACTGGGCAGTTGTGCAGGAAAACTCAATTCAGTTTTCTCCCCATAGTATTCCCACAGTATTTCCAGCCTAGCAGAGTCAGAGGCAACTAAGCTCTCCCTGACAGCCCCTATTTTTGATATAAAGGCCCTCACTTGCACATGCTACTTATACCAAATTGCATAAACTCAGCCCCAAAGTGACTTACAAGTTATGATGACAGCTTAATCACAAGAACAAACTGCAGCTTTAAAACCCTGTAATTTAAATTGTCTGTAAGCAGGATTTGAATCTAACAGTCTACCATTTGAGGCTCAACAGTGCAGTAATTGCAGCTGTACACAGAATACAATCAAAGCACCAGGGAAAAAAAAAAAAAAGGAAAAACCATGACAACAATGCCAGAAAAAGTAATTGCCACATCAGCTCAGGCACTCTGAGGTGTTGGGCACTTCTACAGCAACATGAGCTTTTCCCAGCTGTCTGTGCTTAACAGGAGTAAAACAAAATCCAAGCCAATGTAGAAATAAGAAGCACCAATCCTCTTGATCCCAGAGAAGCTGAGGACTCCCCATCCCTGGAAGTGTTCAAGGCAAGGTTAGATGGGGCTTGGAGAAACCTGGGATATTGGAAGGTGTCCCTGCAGGGATTGGAAATGGATGATCTTTAGGGCCCCTTCAAACCCAAACCTTTCTAGGGTTGGTTTTGTTCACACTACAGTAATTTTAATTACACCAGGGATTTTATATTTCCAGAAATAACCCCTTGCTTGGGGCATAAGCATAAAACTGGTTTTCCACAGTACTTAGGTCAAAAAATGTTTGAGACTTTTGCTTGAAAGTATTAAAGCTCCTGATTTCCTTGATTGCTAATAAAGACGCACTGGGTCATACAGACTGATGTGCTCAATTCATGCTGTGTGTCCTCTAAGCCCAGCACCAAGGGTCAAACTGAACCTTTTGACTCCCCAGGAGATGTTATTTGTGCAGGATATGACAGCAGGAAAGCCTCCAGTACAGCAGGTCTGAAAAGGGGATTTTGAATGGCAGGCCCAGGTTACCCCATAAGGTGAGAAATCTTTTGATCAGCATGGAGAAAAATCCAATAAAAGAGATCTCTGTCTTATAGAGAAGAAGAGTGGATGTTCCCAGTATCAGGGTGCAGCAGAAAAGAGCATTAATAGATTAAGGATATGAAGCAGAGAAGCATGAAAATGAGGACGTGGCATGTTTTTGATATCCAAGGATGACATAGATCCAACAGAGAAAAGCCTAACAGGGAAGAGCTGATACAAACACAGGAGAGGGGAAAGGGAAACTGAGCAGCTGCATCTGAAACCTGGAGTGGGTGAAATGTAGGTGGCAGTGACTTCTCTGTGCTGTGACCCCAGCCCTGCACACCAGGAGCATCCCAGATATGTTTGCCCAGCTGTGATAGGCCTCCCATTCTCCTCAGTGCCATTTATCCTTGAAAGCTTTCCTTTGAGATCAATTTAAATGTTCACATGGCATTTTCCTTCCATTTTTTTGGTTCAGTGGATCTTCCTTCCCTTCTGCTGCAGCCAAGCTTTCCACACTGGCACGTGGGTCAGGTAAAGGCAAAATTCCCAAGCCAAAATGGTTTTGAGACTGTTCAGTTCCAGGCACATTTGTTCAAATATGCTGCAATTTCAGACTTTGTCACCATCTACATTCAACAGATTTTGGGTGAAGAGAGTGGAAGTGCTATTTCAGCTGAGTCCTTAAACAAACTCAGCTTCCGAAGGCTCTGTATCCACCTGTTCGCTGCCATCCAACAACTTTTGAATATAAAGAAATTTAACAGAGCATTTCTTTCAAGTATTGCAAAAACCAGCAAAACCAAATCAGTGGTCACTGAGGAAAAGAAAGCAGGAAGTTCTCAGCTGAACACTTTATTTTCAGTGTCTGTGGCTTTCCAGCTGGCACGTGCATCACTCTGGAATCCCTGCAGTCTCAGGGCTGTGGGGAAGGACTGGGACCTCTGGTGGGTTGTGGTGGGTTGTGGTGGGCTGGTGTAAGAGAAAACAGCCTGCAAATCTGGAGGAACTTGGACTTCTCAGATCCCACTTCTTGATTTTCCTTCGCAGGACATCTGCCCATCAAAGAGGCTGCCAGGGGAACAAAGCTGCCTCGGAAAGCAGAACAACCTTTGGAAAAGATTCTGCTGATTTCAGGAGGCAGAAGCATCTCCTGCACACCCTGGGGCTGCTCTCATTTCTGGAAAAGGCAGTGGCAGAGGTTTGGCAGGGATCTGAAAGGCACATCTTCGGGCAAGTGGTGCAGAGTGGAGGGCAAAGTGATGACAGAGGACAAAAGCACCCAAAATTTGCCAAGCTGAAGGTCAGACCTGATGCTTGGTTGGAAATAATCCCTTTTCAGGTCACTTGTGGTGAAGGGTTTAGCAGCATGGGTTCGTTTCAATTCCATTCTTCCAGTCTGTGGAGTTGATGCTTCCAGCTCCCACTTACCACTTTTCAGCATGAATTAAAAATCTGTCAGCTTGTCTTGTGTCTGCTCTTCCCTGTGCATTGCCAGAGTGAGGTTAAAGGAGGCATTAAGGATAGTTTAGAGGGCCGAGGACTGTTGTGCAGTGGGAGGAGATAATTTGCTGCTAATGCACACGACAAAGTGAAACATTAAATGTAAAGGTCATTTGGGGGCTGGAAAGGAATCAGTGCATTTCTAAATCACTGCCTCATATGCCTTAAAATGACTGAATATCTCAGGAGACAAAAGATATCTGGAATATTCTGTAAAAGTCTGCAGGAGAGCCTCCTGGGTTGAGCAGGAGAATGGAGATCTCCTTCTCCAGCCATCCTCCAATTTTATGTTATTAAAATACTGGGGAAATGTTTGGCCAGAGTCCTCTGAGGTAAGCAAGGAAAAAAGGCTTTTTTTTACTGGACTCCCTCTGGGGGAAAATGGGCAAGGAATCAAGTTTAAAGATAAAGACATTGATTCTGATGAGAGGCAAAGAGTCCACATGGTGTGACTGGAAGATGGTTTTGTGCTAAGTAGTGTGAAAGCAGCTCTCAGGAACAAAAAGCACTGGAGATTTTTAGGAATTTTATAAGAGATGATCTGGCAAAAGTCAGCAAATTGAAATCACTAATTAAAAGTCAGTTCTACAATGCAAATAAAGCACAGACCTCAAACTTCAGCTGGAAGGGGAGATTTTGGAGCACAAACTGTGCAGCACCCCTGAAACAGAACACAGTGACCCCATCTAGTCCTGAGGGATGAGACCAGAATTTTTACAAGGGAGCTCCAAGTGAGTGGAAATTCCAAGCAGGAGGTTTGTGACTTGTCAGAGAGAGGAATCTGAGAGGAAGAGCCAGGATATATCCAATTTGTGGGCTACTTTTTATCATCTTTGGGAAGAGTTCTTAAAGAAGGAGACAAGCTGAAATACAACAGACAGATGTAGTAAAGCAGCATGCAAAATTTGGAGAACTATGCAGAAGTGAGGCCAAGCTGTGGGCAACCTGTCAAAGTACCTATTTTATCTGATATTTTGAGTCCTTTGAGTTTATTTTTCTGTTAACTCAACACCTGCAATTCCTTTGCTTTTCCCTGATGCCCATGTCTTTGCCTCTCTGCTTATTCTCATCACTCAGCTCTGGAACACTTCAAATTGGGCCACATTTTTTTTTTATTTATTTCTTGCTAATTCTGTGAGGTTTTATTTGACATTTTGCTGAGGACTGTGGTTTGCTGTCTTGGGCTAAACAGGACTTCAAAACCATGGTGCTCACTGGGTAGGATGGGCTGTGAGTAAAAGTTTGTTATTGACACCTGAGAATTGAACCCAGGCCCTTTCCACTGTCCACCTACACCTGCCTGCACAGCATTTTCTGTTAATTAAGATCAGGTATGACAGGAATATCAAAAAAATATCTGTTAAATGAAAAATATGGAGGATTTCACTTGGGTATTATTTTATTTGCTTCATATCGACCATGTTTTTTTGCATCTGTAGAGGTGAAGTGGAATTTCTCTGCATTCTGCTCCTTCTGTTTCAATCTCTTTTGCCAAGGCTCCTCATTTCTGTGCTCTGGGGGTTGCTGTGTTTGATGCCTGCTCAGAGCAATGCACCCACACCTTTCCCTGTGACCTCGTGTTCTTACAAATTGAGCCCGCTGGCAGCACAAGGGGTTGTTGGTAATAAACAGGGACTGTGGAATCGTTTATTTCCACCTCAGGGAAAAAATCTGATCTGTGTAGGCAGGCAGGGCCGATGCTAAATTAATCAGACATGGAGATTTATTCACACAGAGCAGCGTGGAGCTGCTGCTTTTCCCAGCAAGCCCCAGCCCAGCCATCGTGGTGCTCCCTCCCTCCTCAGTGCTCCCCATCACCTCTCCCAGAATTAAATATCCCCTCTCTGCTGAGTTCACCAGGATCTGAGTCATTGTCTGTAACCTGCCTAGGGCTGGCTGGAAAGTTTGCTGGCAAAACAACGTGACTTTGGGACAACAGTGATAAAAACTTGGGCAGAAGATGCTGCTGAGCTGAGCTCACTCTGCTTTTGCTGTGTGACAGGGCTGAGATCCCACTCAGTCGCTGGGTGCTCTCTTATATGAATTTTTAGTTGTCTTGGGTTGCAGTGCAAAATGTAACCAAAAGTGGGGATTCTGTCACCAGCTGCTGAAACTGGGGCAGGGAGTGGGGATGGGGTAACCCTCTGTTCATGAGCCAGCTGTTAGAAAAACCAGCTGAGGCAGTTTTCTTTCTCTTCTTTAACCTGTCCTCCCTCCTTCTGCTCATGGCCCACTGAGTCTCACTGAGAAAATTCCAGCATCCCACTGGGAGCTGCTGCAGCCAGCCCAGGAGCCAAGCATTCCTACCTGGATCCAATGTGGC
>JAWWMU010000106.1:3715587-3729387 GCA_035048155.1 Cinnycerthia olivascens
GGTTTCCACAGTGTTAAAGCACCTTTTTTTTTTTTTTTTTTTCTGGGAAAAAAAAAAAAAAAAAAAAAAACAACCAAGATTTTTGGTAAATGAATCTAGCATCTTGGGATGTTTCAGATTTTTTCTAATGTTTTCTTAGAACATTCATTAATTTAAAAAATAGCTGTTCTACTGATGGTGCCTTTCTGAGTGTGACAGGCCCAGCTGTCTCCCAACAACAAATGGGGCAGATTAAGTTGTCCCTATGCCACAAAATTTTGTGGTCTTGGCACCAGGAGAAAATGAAGCTGTTCCTGTCCTCTTGGAGATGGAACCTGTGGGTGCTGCTCCAGCTACCAGCACAGCCTGTGCTGTTGAAATTCTGACAAAATGGGTGAGGGAGCACACACCTCTGCAGAGAAGATTGTTTTTCTCTTCCATTTTCAAACAGCTGCCTTTGCCTGAACATAAAAACACTAAAAAATGAGAAGAGGGACATGTGTCCATGTGCTGGTGGTGCTGGAGGAAAACCAGAAATTCAATAGACTCCGGCAGTCCCAAGTACAGGAGCAGAATAAAATCTCTTACTCACTTAGGAATGTTCCCATACTCCTTCCATGCCTTGAGTCAGAACTGCCAGCGCATGCTGGCCCTCTACAAAATCCAAAAATCCAATTGAGAAAGGCTCCAGTGCCTCCTTAGAGCCCTTCAGCCCTCCTGAAGGGGGAATAGCAATGAGGGAAAAAATGCCAGACTCCAGGAAGAAAGTCTTCACTGTAATGCCACTCTTTATCCTGGGGTTTTGTTTGTAATGCTGTGGAAGAATCTGCTGTGGATTTAAAGGTTTGAGGAGATTTTGTTCAAAGACTACAGAGAGGTATTTAAGGGCCTAGGCCAGGTAATATTTAAGCAAACTCTGGGGTAGACTCCACCTCATGACAGTGGTAGGGATGCATGTTGTGTGTGCTGGTGATGCTTTTTTGAGAGTTAAAAATCGACCAGGTTTTCTGTCTCTTTATTTTATCTGCTAGAAGAAAACATCCATGAAGCATCTGAGCTCCAGTCAAGATGCAGATGCAAAAAAAACAACAGATTTGTATTTTTCCTTCTTTCCTACTATCCCTTTAATTGATATTAGTGTGTTTTTCAGCCACAAGCAAAGATCTGAGATTTTAGAGGGCTATTCTTCCTTCACTGAACTTCAGTGCTAAGTTTATTTTGCAGATGGTTTCATTAGGCGGAAAAACCAAGAGTATAAAGATTCTGCCTCCCTAATTTTTCCAGTCAGTGCTTCAAATGGGTGCTCAAGTGAGCTCTGCCCATCACCATTAAACTGCACATGAGACTGGAGGTGTCCAACATTCAGAACCCCCCTGTTCTCACGTGGGCAGTGGCAGAAAAGGCTTTTGCCCGGAGATCTTTCTGTTCTTAGAGAGGATATTTTCCACCCAGCAGCATCTGTGTGACACAGACACCAGGAGCTCCCAGCTGACTCTCCTGTCTTCACCAGCATCTGTTCACTGTTCAGCTCCAGAGAACATTTGGTTCCTCTTGGTTATTCCTGGAGCATCAGCTGAGGGCAGTTGCTTCCTCTCTAGCCGTGCATCACACCAGGGTGTTTTGTTACCAGTTTGCCCTGATTTGGGGAATTAAGTGGATCTGAAATACTCTGGTGTGCATCAAAGGTGACTGACCCGCTGCTTTTAGCAAGGTGTGGCAACCAGAACAGCAGTGCAGGGAATGGGACTTGGCAAAGTTCTTCCTTGAAAGACTGCCTGGAGCTCATGGAGAGCGAAGCTGAGCGACCTGGGAAAGACTGGTGGAACAATCTACAGAGGAGAAAAACTCCTTTGGGACAGCAACCTTGAGGAACAACAAACAGATGTCTCATTCTGCTTGCACAGAGCGAGTGCTTGGTTTTTCTCCCCCAGCTCCCAAGCAGAATTCCTGTCCCTGGAGATGGTTAATCAGGACCAAACATCAATATTTTGTGAAGCCCACACCCACTCCAGGCCCTGAGGTGGGCAGGGAAGCTGGAGCCACACAGGCTGGTGCTGCCTGCAGGGCTCAGGTGAGTGCAATGTGAATAACTCCAAGGAAACCCTCCAAAGCCAACAACTGTCTCTGGTCATCCTTCCCCACCTATGAATCTTAGAAAATACATGGAATATTCCTAAGCAGGGAAGTTTCATTCTTGGCTTGGTGGAGCCCACTTTGCATGGGAATGTCTTTGTGGAAATCTGCAGCTGAAAGAAGTTTGTGTGAGTGGGTTCAGCACTCCTGAGAGTGCTGTTGAGAAATCAATAGTTCTTGGGTTTAAAATCTGATTTTTCAGGGAAGTTTCCATGAGATCATATTAGGTAAAAAGAAACCAACAAAGAACTGACTTCAGAAAACTCCATTATCGAGTGCCCACATGGCTTTTAATTTCTTGGTGGAAATTTCAGTCAGGGTAATTACTGAGTAACATGTTGCATCAGCAGAGGGCATTTTTGTGACTCTAATGGCATCTCACCTCCTTGTTCCTGGCAGGTGTCCCTGTCTTAAAAAGAAATTAAGTGATAAGAAGCAGAGAGGGACATAAATCCTGCAAAGTAGAACAGCAGGAATTCCGGCGAGGTGGATGTGATCAGCACATGAAATCCCATTATCTTTGCACCCATTAGGCTTTAATAGAGTAAATCTGGAGAGGAGGATGCACAAGTGTAGGGAGATTCCATCAGCAGACTGACAAATATTGTGGGAGTGAGACCAGGATTTGCAGACAGAGATAATTTTTTTTGTTGATGGATGTAGAGTACACATGGTGCAACTCCAAGGAAATTTAAATTATAGCTGGAATATTCCTGCAAGAACAGAGGAGGATCTGGATATTGAGTTATATCAGCTCTCACAATCTGAGGTGACTTTTGGTAAAGGTCACTTAAAATTGCAAGAATAAGGAAAGAATAGCACTGACATAGTTTTTTTAAAGGTCTGGTATTTAAATTAATTAATAGTTTTCTTCACAAAACCTTAAAGTGGGAACTTGACTTGGTCTCTTGCTGAAGGGTTATTCCAGCTCCTGTACAGCAAGTCCAAGTCATCCTCACAATGCAGTTTCTTAGACCAACAGGGCTTTGTCCAGCTGACTGACAATTTAATAATTTTTAATTGCTTATAAATATGAATTTTAATATTTTGTATGTATTATCTGTTAATAATCCACATTAGATTTTTGCTGTTGGCACAGGATCACCCCCCTCAGCAGTATCACATCCTCCAGATATCCCTGGTGGAGGAGTGTGGAAAGAACTTGAGATGCTGTGGCTGGCAGCAAAAAAGAAATTAGGAGGAGAGCTCTGACACTGAAAGTGAGATATGGGAGTCAAACTCTTCCCACCACTGGCAATGGAGATAACAAAGGGCAACAACCACAGGCTGCAGCTTGGGCAGCTCAGGCTGGGCACTGAGAGTGACATTTCCATCAGCAGGGAAGGGAGCAGAGGAATTGGTTGCTCAGAGAAGCTCTCAGATTTCCATCCTTGGCCCAGCATCCAAGACTCACCACACCTGATTCAATCTAATGTTTGTGGTTTTGTTTGCTTCAAGCAGGTCAGGCTGGAGGCATACAGAGGCTCCTTCCAGGCAGAGAGGAGAGAATTAAAGCAGCAGAAGTTCATGACATTTTATAAACCCATCTTCACGCTCAACAATCATTGCAAAGTTCACTGAATCTTTCCTCCCATGTTTATTGCTTAACTTTTAGTTTGCTCACTACACATGGCAAGATTATTCTTAGGAAAACACTGTTCAGCACCTCAAAATCAGTACAAGAAATCCTGGGAAACCTCACAAACATATTTTCCTGACAACCTGGAGGTCAGAACAGAATCATTTCCAGATTCTTCACTGCCTCTTGTCCAACAAACACCTCCTGTGATGGAGCTCAGCTCTCAGCTCACACAGCACCTTTACAGCCCACAGAGCTGCTGCTGGAACTGCTTTTTATCTCCAACACACATTAACACGTCTCCTCAGTCAGGATTTATCAGTGGGGGATGCTTTTATTTTCTGAGGAAAGGCCAAATATATTTTTCAGTTGGTGTGTGATTTGGGGCAAGGAATAACAGCTGCAAAAGTGTTCTTTTATCTTACTGGCTGACACTGTAGTTTTGTTCCCCACAGCTCACAGAGAGCCTTGTTGAACAGAAAACAGAAGACAAGACCTTTCCTCATATTCCCTTCTTATGACTGCCCTGAGGAGTTAAAAAATGCCATCTAGCTGTTGAGGCTTAATAGGTTATGAGAGTCATCTGAGATGTCTCTGCATTTTTTCTTATCCCAGGGCAAATGGCAGGGGATACAAATTATTCCAGACTCCCTTCATTGACAAGCATGCTCCAAAATAAATTAGCTCCTCCAGCCCAGGGGCTGCAAGCACACACTGTAACCACCCAGCTAAAATGGGCAAGGCTGTGGATATCCACAGCTGGGATCATTACCTGGCACTTCATCTGTCATTACAGGGAAATGGGAGTTCTTAGGGCACAAGTCACCTGTCAGGTTTGAAAAGTCTATTTAGGGCAAGATGAATAATGCCCAGCAAGCAGCTCTTCCTTCCCATTATCTATGCAGAGAAACCAGGCAAAAAGCTCAAATGGCACTGTGGTCATCTGGCCTGGTGAATCTCACCCACCGTCACTTTTTAAATCATCTAAATTGAGTGGCTGACATTTAAACTTGCAAAGAAAGAGGAGAACAAGAGGTGTCACACACTGCCTGTGCTAAGAGTTAATACACCAGCAAGGACTGGGTAGACAATCTCAATGGTTTCTTTAGCAAATTACTCTTCCAGGTTTGGTTTATAAATACAGCCATGTGGTATAATCAGCAGATTTCAGGGTGCTAAGTGGATTCTAAGTGACACTCTGATTGAAAAAAGTACCCAACAAATATCACAAACGAAGAACAGATTAAATGTCAGAACTTGGAAATGCCTGTCAGTAAAGGATTGCTATTACATAGGATATTTGTGAAGTTTTTCAGGACTTCATGTTGGCTCTGGCGCTGTTGAAGATTTCCTGCCATTTTTTGGGTATAGATAAAATGATGTGTGACAATGAGGACAGACAAAGGCAGGACAGCAGTGCCCAGACTTTTCCTTTTGATGCTTGCCACAGAAAATCATCTTCTTTTCCATGCCCAGGCCTGTGGTCTACACACAGACCAAATTCCACATCTGAGATGAAGACATGGAGAAATATTTGGCTCCTTTCCTTCAGTTTTTCCTAAAACTGGATGCCAGGAATGCAGTCCAAGCCCTTACCAGGGTGGCACACACTGCAGGCTGATTCCCTGATGGGAACAGCCAATATCTGGTCTAGCAGTGCAGCTTTCTTTTGTAACAAGAGACAATTTTGCATCATGGACAGAAAATATATTTGGGGCTTTCTCCTCCATTATTCCTCCCAAGGAAAGAATGTGGTCGATTCAGTGTCCCATTAAACTATTTTTTTGGTGATAAATATAAATTCAATTTTAGCACCCAAAGTATATTGTTCTCTGAGGAACCCTCTTACCTTGTCCATCCTATTTCCTGGTGTCCACAAACTTTAGAAAATTATGACATTTAGGTCAGTTCTTCAAAACATGTCTCTATGTCTGACCTAGTACCCCACTGGGAATTTGAAATCTTCCAAAGGATCTTGCTGCTCCTTCTGGCAGTGGGTAGAGAAGTCTCCCAATGCCTTCTGGCCAGCAGCTTTTGAAATTCGGTCCAGTCCCAGCTATTTTTGCCAGGTGAAGCTGATATAAATATCCAAATTGCCATAGTGGTAGTGGTGTGCAGAGGGGGAAAGAAGCTGTGATTAAGCCTGATTTGAAGCACAGAGTGCCTGGAGAGCAGGAGATCCAGCTTGAACTGAAGTTTGGGGCAAGTTTTCCTTGTAAGATAAATTGTGATTTGTTGGATCTGAAGTTGAACAGTCCGAATGATTGACCTAGAATATTTTTTATAGTGTTTTCCATGTTCTATAGTCTCTGTCTGTGTCAGATGCCATGTAATGAACTATTTCTTGTTTCTCTGTCTGCTGCAAGGAGGTGGTGAAGTAACAGAGAGTAGCTGTGAAAAAGGAGGGGCTAATTGGACAGTCCAATGCCAAAGAGAAAGACAAAATCATCTGCCGTGCTTGTGGGAACAAAACAATTTGGGTTAGTGCTCAAGTGTGTTTGCAGAGAGCATATTTGAAATTTGTAAACAGAATTATTCCCTGAGGAGAAGACATGCTAAAAGCTCTGTTCCCTGTGCAAGGAACCAAAACGCAGAGCAGCTCCCCAAGACATCCTGAACTCTGCTGCCTCTGTTCAAACCTATGGAAAAAATGCTTGAACAGAAAGTGCAGACTTAGAATCTCTCACAGATGTGATCTGACAAATATATTCATTCTCTGCACTGTTTGCACAAAGCAAATATGGCAGGAATATCAGGATAAACCAGGGTTTATTTAAAACCAGGAGTAAATATTTGCCAAGCATCTCTTGCATTTTCATAGATAAAAGGATCAAAAATAAAAACCATATGTACTTGATTTGCTCTGCTGTTTAAAGATTCTCCTTATTAATAAGTCTACTTATTTTTAGTATTGCTAAAAATCTGATTTCCATGTTCTGTGTGAGCCCTGAAATAAAATGTTCTAACCTTTGGCTTATGCATCACTCCTGCAGGGGAATAAAGGCTTTTCTCAGCATAACAGTTTTAACTTTTTCACCATTCCTGAAGCACTTCACAATTTAGGCTTGTCAACTGTTGACTCTGAGGCAGCAAAATGCTACTGTTGTGGGTGGGTGTGGAATCTGAGCCAGCTGTCTCCCACATCCACTTTCTAAAGTCATGAACAGGGAGGAAAAGAACTCTTTGAGCGCTGCAGTTCAGTGGCACAAGGCCCCTCAGGTTTCAGGACAAGGTGATGTCCTCTCATGCCACAGGCCATGGCTGCACACACAGCAGTTCCATGAGCAGGAACTCTTAACTTCTCCCTCACTCGAATTTTTTAAGTGGACTCTGGTGTGTTTTTGTTTGGGTGTGTAACTGCCTTTGGGTTCATTGGTAGTGATCACCTCACACACCCCTGGAATGGTGCTATCCTGAGTCAAAGGGTTAAAAATTTAGGAATTAGAAATGTAGCCAGCAAGATGTAAGCAACACGTCATATAGCAGGGCCTAGTGTAATAATAATAAGATCAAAGAAGAAATTAAGGGTTTAATCATTAATATCTAGGTATAGAGCAAGACAATCAATCATGTATCTGACACTTAGCATTGTAAGGAATCAGAAAACCAAGACTATAGATGCTTGAAGCCAAGGAAAGAGCCAGGACCACAACCAAGGGGTCACAAAAACCTGGCAACAGGACAAAGTGGTGAGGAAGACGTCTTTACTTCCTCCCACACGAGCATTGACTCAAATCAAAAGGTCCATGGCCTCGATTAAAGAGAGAACTGGACAACAGCAACAGACATCCAACTAATTTACATACAACATGGGGACAGGTGATGAATGTGTATAGGCATGTTAGGTAACTTTATGAATATACATAATTTTGGGGATTAGAGAATCAAAGCTTCGTAAACCCAACACATCTTTAGGATGATAGTCCTCTGTGCTCCAGCGCTGAATAAACATATCCAGCTTTTGACCTCAAATTAGTTCAAAGATATTTTGGTCTGCTGCACACCTTTAGTGCTTCAATCCCAGAAACCAGCAGCCTCAGGAACTGTGGAATCATTTGGGTGGAAAAGGCCTCTAAGGTCACCAAGTCCAACCTTTGACCATGTTCATCACTAAACCAAATCTTCACATGCCCCATCCACACGTCTTTTGAAACACTTTCAGTGCTGGTGACTCCAGCACTTCCCAGGGCAGCCTCTTCCCATTCTTGACAACCCTTTCTGTGAAGAAATTTTCCTTGTATCCAATCTAAACCTCTCATGGCACAACTTGAGGCTGTTTCATCCTTTCATTGATTATCTGGGAGATCCTGTCAGGGAGTTTTAGAGAAGTAGAAGATTTCTCCTTTTCTCCAGGATAAGCCCTCCCAGTTCCCTATGCTTCTCCTCATAAGACTTGTGCTCCTTTAACCGCTCCAAAAGCTGTTTTATTTCACTGTCTTCTTTACAGATTGCATGGTGTCCCAGAAGTTTTGTTAACCTGTCAGAAGTTCAATGAGGAGAGAGTGATAAATTGTCACTTATTACCTCTCAACTACAGGAAAGAAACCATTTCTGGTATATTTGCATATTTACCTATTTGCAGGACTCTGGTTTGTGCTGAAGCTTTGATAATATTTATATATGGGACCAAATCATATCAGAACCCTTTTAATTTGTTAAATAACACCAGAAAATAAATTAGATTGAGAAATGGCCTATGGAAGTGATTGCTCTGAGACTAATGTGATCCTAAGAAGGTTTGATAAAAAAAAACCCTGGCAATTTAATTTTTCCCTTCAAAACTACCAGTGTTTTATGGAAATGAGCACAGCATTTCAACAGGGCTGTAATGTCTGGTCAAGTAAAGGTCTGACTGGGGGAGCAATAGTTCACTGTTCATCCAGGAGCTTTGAGATTGCATTTCAAATCACTCTCCTGTCAGATTTGGGCCAGGGACTTGTATTCACACTCCTGTATCACTAAGGCATGCTTGTGCTGACTTATCCTTTAATCAGTCAACATCACCTAAGAACATTTTAATAATTTTTTTTTTTTTTGCCATCCATTCACTGTCCTGCAGGCTCTCTCTGCTTTAGCTTTCTGCTTATTTTCAGCCACGCAGTTTTCACATTAGCTGAATAACAACAATAAAACAATTATCAGACATAAAAGAACAGCTGTACAACTGCCCAGGAGAGAGGATTGTGTAAGGATGTGTGTGTCTGAACAGGCTGGCAGTAATAGAGAAATGACAGCTCTTCTCACAGTCAGTCACAGCTCTTGGAAATAGAAAGACTCAATACCCAGGAAACAACATCCTGGTTTCATAAACATATTCACAACAGGGAAAAAGCTCTCAGGGAGGAGGCAAAATGAGGCTGCCGTAGGCACTCACACATGGAGTGGCTGCTGTTGTTGATATTATCACTGCAGGACCCTGCCAGCACCCTGGAGGGAAATTCGTCGGGAGATCTGTTGCAATAATCCTGCACCAGGCTCAGGTTTGATTAGCAGCCACTCTGGCCTGTCCAACGAGGCCAAGAGCTGCCAACTCTTTAAATTGTATGACATTTCTGCCTTTCTGAGAGCAGGGAAACCACAGCAGGATGGGAGGTGGGAGCTGCAGCTCCTCTGGGGCTGCTGTGAGCATTTACCCTCCACAGAGGTGTGTGGGGCAGGGCAAGGAGCAGCTACAGCAGAGCAAAATCTCCTGCCTGGTATCAGCTTGGGGTCACTGCTGGTCCAAATTCTTCACCCAGTGCTGGTCAGCAGCCATGGGGCCCTCTGGATTCTACAGAGACACACACAGCACTCTGCTGATGGAACCCAGTGCTGCAGGGGATTATCTACAGATGCTTGAGCAGAGGATTATCTACAAGTGCTTGAGCAGGGCTATTGTTTTTCCCCACTGATGCCCAGAGCTGTGTCAAGAATTAAAAAAGTGTTGGACAGTTCATTTTTAATGAATATTGCAAAACAGCCCTGACAAATAAAGAACTGTCCTGGTGCTCCTGCCCATGGCAGAGGGATTGGAACTACTGGATCTTTCAGGTACCCTCCACCCTGAAGCATTCTGTGATTCTGGAATTAGTAAGGGCCAAGTAAACCCAGCACCTCTCACAATAAGTGACAGAAAACATCACACACTTCCCTCTCCAGCAGGCTCTGGTGGCTTTAAGCAGAAAACAACTGCTTGCTGCTCTATTAAGCCTGGTTCTTAGGAGCACAAAAGCTCCTCACTCAGAAAAGACTATTAACTACTAATTGCTCCTTTCAGCTTGTAAACTTGCTCTTTGCAATCCAAGGATAACTCATTTGAAGAGTCATCCTCTTCCAAGGAGGACACAGAAACCTGCCACAAACTCTGAGAACAGGCTGGTTCCTCCATGTCATATATTACATTCTGGCACAAACTGCTGGGGTGCAGGTGTAAGGCTGGGCATTACTTTCTGAAGTGTTTTGGTGGGAATTTCAGGGAGGTGGAAAGGGGAGAGGAGAAATGAGAAATAACTGCTGGAGCGGGGCAATTTACAAAGAGAAACTGGAGAATAAATCAATCATTTTAGGGTATTTGTTCACTGTTGATGAATGTGTTACAATTCCCTTCATGCTCTCTTTCCCTGTATTGCCCTGATCAAGTTATGCTTGACCTTCTTTGTCTTTTTCAACACGACATTGACTGTTTCTATTTTTATTGATCCATATAATCCCTTCATGGACTTGGTGACATTAATATCCTCAGGGGTCTGTCTGGGTTCCAAGTCACTGAGCTGTTTTGCTTTCCCTTTCCCATCTGTGCACAGCAATGGCATTGCTCCTGACAATTAATTCAATAATCCACTGGATTGAGGAACACCTTTCCAAGAATCTTGTGTGAAGTGTCTTGTAAAAACATCAGGCTTGATTAGACTTTCAAACTGAGCATTCTGAACTGACAGTGAGCTCTGTGGTTTAGCAAGTACAAACAAATATCCTGATTTAATCTGCCTAATTTAGAGCTGAAGGACTGTTATGAAACTATGAAAGAAACAAGAAAGATATCACAAGTCTCTTAATCCATAGAATTGGGAAGTTTGTTTATTTTAAAAGATCAGCCTACTGGTACAAAGCATAATTTAATGATAAAGAGACAGATCTAAGATTGGGGTAAGTGTTAGGACATTGAGATTATTCAAGCTTGCACCATTTTCTGACCAATAGGAAATGCTGAAGAGAAGAACACAGCAGAAAAACTTTCTCCTCTCAGTTCAAGCACTTTTGGGTAGTAGTTAAACACTGCCACAAGAATAGGGTTCAGAGCCCAGAGGATCCCTGGGGGTGAATGTCTGAATCTTACATGGCAAGGAGAGGCAGAAGAATATTCCCCTTGTATTGTTTCTAAAATTTGCCTTAAATATCTGGGAGAGAAAAAAATTCCCTTGACTTCAAGGTCATTAAGGCTTCCACTTCAAGCTTTGCACAGTGCTTGGCTTGTAAGGTAATTGGAGCAACATCTAGGGCACAGCTGTGTGCTTGAACCATCCTAAGTGTTCTCTGCTTTGCTCCAGTTCCTCAGAGAGCTCATTCCTTGAGTTGGGGCTCTCTCCTGATGCCCCGCTGAAAACAGCCTGACTTAACCCCTGCTGAAACCAATGCAAAAGGTGTCCTTTTTCTGCCTCATTTTATTTTGTGCTGTGTCACCACAGTGGTGAGACATCTTCTGCATAAAATCAGCAGGAAAAGCAGCATCTGACTCTGACTTGAGCTGGAAAGGAGCTGTGATGCCTGGATCTGCTGCTGCACACACTGTTCATCTTCCTTTACTTCACAGAATTTACCTCGAGCTGCTCCTGGGCTAAGGAGGACAGATTTAGACTGTCTAAAGCTGCCTTTCTAAAAATAAACCGACTAAAGCACTCACCATGAGGGTCCTGTAGCTGCTGGGATTTCAAGGAAGAATTTGAAAGTTTGGCTCCACCTTCAGGGTCAAAAAGCCTCGTGCTGACACAAAGGTGAGGGAGGATCCTATGGCAGGGACAGGCAGGCAGTGTTCCCAAACACACACTGCTATTTTTAAAGGAGAGCTGTCTTATGAAACGGATGACTTAGTGCTGCAGTCTCAAACAGGAAGTGTGAATGTGTGTTCTGCTAGCTGGGCAAGCAGGAATATTATATCAATTATTATTTTTTTAAATGGAGAGACAGTGGGCACAGGACACCAGGCTGGAAAGGGATGTTAGGATAGAAGAGCAGCATCAAGTCAAGGCACGAATATCCTGGATGAAAAAACAAAACAAAACAATTCCTAAATCTCCTCAAATTTTCATGGCTATTATATTTCCATTACAAACTCAAAACCTGATCAAATAAGCTTCCTGCTTCTCCCTGGCTGGCACACTGTACGAAGCCATCAGTGACTCATGATTTATTACAGAAATTCTCTGGTAACC
The DNA here is from genome assembly GCA_035048155.1 of Cinnycerthia olivascens. Lineage (NCBI taxonomy): Eukaryota > Metazoa > Chordata > Aves > Passeriformes > Certhiidae > Cinnycerthia > Cinnycerthia olivascens. Next base: position 3,727,687 of record JAWWMU010000106.1, read on the forward strand.
CTGTGCTGCCCACCCCTGTGGAAGAGGACATGAATTTCATGCCACACCACAATTCTGTGCTGTCAACTCACACTCTGCACTATGAGTACCCAGCTAGTTCACATTTCACTTGTTTCTCCAGATTCTGTAACAAAACCTCTGGAAAGAAACTTAGTGAGGAAAACCCACAGAGCCCTCCAATTTTACCTTTATTTTTCTTTTTTCCTGTCTGGTTATGGAGAGAGCCCTGAACACTTGGTGCAAGAAAAACAGAAATTCCTTATAAATACATGGAGAAACTTGTAAATAAGCATCTCCAAACCCTAGATTTTGGAAGATTTTTCATGATTTCTAAAACTTTAGCACTGGCAACATCAATTTTAAAAATGCCTTCTGATCTGGGTATTTACCAGAAACTGCCCAAGAAACAGAGAGTGTTAAAGCACAGGGCTGGTTTAGCTTGCTGTGCCTAATAACAATAATAAAAATAATAACAACAGTTCTTGGATAACTTTTCATTAGATCTTAATAATTAGAGTCAAGATTAGCTTAGCCTAATGAATGAGATTTGGCAGTGGAGTAGGTTTTTTTGGGTTAATTTGGTGTTTTATTTGTTTGGTTTTTTTAAGGTCTTTAAAAAAAGCCTTTTAAACACTCTCCAGCAATGAATGCAAAGCCTGATTTACCACACACAATGGAAGAAGGAGAAAAAAAAATCTACCTTTTTTTTTTTTGAGTTGTTTCATTACCTGCTGTGTCCTCAGTAAGCCTCATTGTGATCTGTATTTCAGAGATGTGATGGTTTCATCCAAACAGAATTCCTGCTTTCATATGGTATTTCCTGCAGCAGCAAGGATGCTTTGTGCTGCCTCATTTTTCACTTCCTCATATCAGTTCAGTTGCACCCTCACGGAGCTGTTACAACTCAACAAACCAGGTCCCTAAATCAACTGATGTGGGAAAAAACCCACCAACACAGGTAAACCTTTTTCCTGCCTGTTTCTGCCATTTCATGTGTCTGAAATATCATCTAAAAGCTCCTCGAGTGCTCCGCTTTCAGGAGGCTGATGTAAATGAATTTTTTGACCATAGACTTTAAATGCTTTGGGATTTAATCTGGAAAATACTACTTGCTGCCATGGTTCAGGCTGGTTTGGCAAATATTCTTCAGCCTTATCATCAGCTCAGCCTTTAAAGGAAAGAAAAAACAATTAGAGAGCATAATCTCTTCTTGCAGTAAGTGCCAAGAAATTCAAATTTCATTCATCTTGTTACAGAACTAAACAGCTGTTTCTTGGAATAGAGGAATTACGGTCCCCTTTCAAACTGACTTCTTGCATTTGTGCCTGTATAAGGAAATCCAAATGTGATCAGCCTGAGTTCATTCAGGTAATGTCGCCTGGCTGAAGGAAGAAAGGGGGCAAAATACCTGTTAATAATAGCTATGTGTTTAACTTCTATTTTAACCTACTGGTAGAGTACTGCTTGGCTTAAAGATCAGAAGTTTATCAGTTAGATTTATAAAAGTACTTCTGAGGGGAAGTTCTAATCAGACATTGAATATATACTCTTCTCCAAACTTTCCACAATTTTGTCATCTGTCTTGGGTTGCAGTGCCAGCTGTCCCGAGCAGTGTGGATTCTGTCAGCTGTTCAAAACCAGCTGGGGCAGTTTTCTTTATCTCTTCCAGGACCCAGCCTCCCTCCAGGCACAGATCTTCTG
>JAWWMU010000106.1:3729829-3749867 GCA_035048155.1 Cinnycerthia olivascens
GATGGCACTGCCACCAACCCCTGAGCCACAGGGCTCAGCTGGGATCCTGACTCTGGCAGTGGGGTTGGGTTTTTGTAACACTGCATGCTTGTTTTATTTTAGTTCTCCTAATAAAGAACAGGTTTTCCTACCCTCATATCTTTACCTGAGAGCCCCTTAATTTCAAAATTTTAATAATTGGGAGGGAGGAAGTTTCCATTCTCTATTCCAAGGGAGGCTCCTGCCTTCCTTAGCAGACATCTGGCATTCAAACCAAGACATCATCATTGCTACCCAGTAGCACAAGATAATTTTTTATTGCCTTCATTTATAAGTGCCTCCCTCTCTCCCCACAGATGAAGTTTTGGCTGGTGGGATTGGTCACCTCAGGGATTTGGAGCTACGAGATGCTATTCAAGTCAGATCCCAAGTAATGAAAAATTGCTCCCCATTTCGGGGGAAGTGTTGGCAATTTTTGTGATTTTCCTCCCCTGGTGCAGTTGCAGGCTGTAGCAGACAGCTCTAAAATGCCCACGGCAGGGAGCAGCTGCTTCCCAAAGCAGAGGGAGCCAAGAGCTGAGGGTTATCTAAACCAGACAGCAGCCCCAGGACCTCCCTGGCCCTGATCCTGTCCAGTAGCACCCCAAAGGGAGACCAGGGATGGCACTGAGCTTCAGCCAAAAGTCCAAAATCCTTGGGCAAGCTCATGGCTCTGAGACAAGTCCAAGGTTAAGGCAGGATGTCAAGGCTGGATCAGCTCTGGATAATCCTGTCTCTGCCCATGCTGGCCCATGGTGCCAAGGCAGGTCCCAGGTCCAGCTGGGATGTGTCTGAGTCAGGATCAGTGGTGTCCGTGTCCAAACACAACCAGGGCTGGCAAAAGGCAGATATTCATCCAGCAGAACTCTAGCCAAGGCTGGGGGACCAGGACTGGGCACAAGTGCAGATGGCGTCTGCAGGAGTGGTTGGTAAAGCCCCTCAGGGCTCTGTTTCTCCCCCCTGGTTATAAAGAAAACATAGACAAGCACAGACACCTGCAGATCATCAGATGCATCTCCCACCACATCTAAAATCCATGTTTTCCTGTGTCTGCCTTGGTTCATAGCCTAAAATGAAACCCTGCTCCAGAGAAAACCTTTCATCCCAGTTAGAAGCAGGGCATTTTTGAAAACTGGAATACCAGTTATTTATTACTGTTCAGTTTCCACAGGAGGGATATACACTGCTTTCACAGAAGGGAGTGACTGAATTAGACAATCCCTCCTTATGATATTCTGAGATCTGTCTGCTCTTGTGTGCAGGGCAAGCAGAAAGCTGAGGTCAGTGAAATCTAACCTGATGCTACTGGAAATGCAGTAACCAAATGGGCAAACTACAATTTGTATCCCTGAAAAGCATAACAAGCATTATTTAGGAAGGTGACTTGAAGCCTTCATGAATAGTTTGACTCCTAAATCTTGGAAAATCCAGATTTTCTTATTGTGTAATGCAGCTTTTCTGATGATTGTCATCTTTTTCTCCTGCTAAACCTCAGAAACCCATGCATTTATCCCCTTTAGGCTGTGCTATGGTGACTTTCTCACAGTCACCTGGACAGCAGCTGTAAAGAACATGACTAATTGCGTCCCCAGGGCTCTGTCAATTCAGTGCTTCCCAAACCAAGCTATGTAAAATCCCAGGAAAAATCCCTGTGTGCCATCCATCTCCTTCTATGGGACAATCTGCTCAAGAAGTTCCAGCAGCTCCATTCCCTGGTTTTCTGGCTGAAAGAATCCAGCCCCTCAATCTTGGAGGAGATCTCTTCCATTTTGAATTTCTCCCACACTTTCTCTCACCACCACAAAACAAAATAACTGAGCCAAAAAAGCAGTGTAGCCTTAAATACACTCTGAATCTGGGAAGGAGAAATGCCAGAGAATCTGTGGAATACTGCTGTTGTTCGTGATCCTATATGGAAAGCAATAACATATTTTTGTGATAGCTGACAGCAGATAGATTATGGATCTGTCTCCTGGGAAATATCTACATTCTGCCAAGGCTGAGATATTCAGTCTAGTCTCAACTAAGCTAATTCTGGACATGGAAACAATATAGTTGTGTCAGTAGGTTGTTCCACTCCTATTAATTAGCCTTTCCAGCTGACCCATCCCTGCTCCCATCGTCAGGGACGTGGCCTGGGACATGATGAGTTTCCATGACTGCCATCCACAGCTTCCCACAGAAAGGAGGGCTCACACCAGGAGGCAACGATGGCAGGCCCATGGGTAAAGCAAACCAGTCTCATAAGTAAAATATGCCAAATTACACAAGGATGAAATCATGTGTTCTTGCTTCATTGCTAAAAACAACCTAATTTTATGCTGATTATTCCACTGGATCAGACCTAGTAGCAGCCCACACCTGATAAAGTCAAGGTGTCCATGTCCATGGAGATTTTTGTGCAGTCACCCAGAATCCCAAGGTCAGCTGGTATTTACATGACTTTGTATCTTAAAACCCTTCACAAATTTCTTCTTCTATGAATTTGCCCTTGCTATTGCAATACTTATTCTGTTTTTCCTTATTAAATCTAAATATGTCTGTGTTTTCTACATTTTCCTTTCTCTTTCTGAGAGTGCCTAATCATGGCGAAAAATACACATTTTTTTTATTCTCCCCAGTTTAATGGCGAAGGAGAATTTGAATCATCTTCCCCTTTTCTTAAATTAGGATATCTTGCCACAGTTACACACTGAGTCCTCAGCACCTCCCACCATGCATTTTAACCATTCCACTTCTGATTTGGGGAACACATGTTTTAGTTAAAATCTGAGAAGGAAATAGATTTTCTTTTTCACTTGAAATTCCAAACAGGAAAAAAAAAAATTCAGTGGGGATTAGAGAAACAAAATTCCCCATAAAATTAAACCAACAATTGTATTGGATGTTATTTTTTGGGAAGGCTTTAAAAATGTTAAATTATGATTGACCATCCCTGGAAGTGTTCAAGGCCAGGCTGGATATGGCTCTGAGTAACCTGGGATAGTGAAAGGTGTCCCTGTCCATGGAGGATTTTTAAGGTCCCTTCCAACCCAAGCCATTCTGAAATTTCTTGGTCTATGATTCTATTATTTTTGCTCTCTTTTTTTCACGGGAAGTGAAGTAAAAATAAAAGCTGGTTTAAAATGGAAATCACACCCCGCTGCTCCTGAAAGACTGACAGGAGAATATTTCTATGGAAGTGTTCTATTCTGATTTTTCAACACCGTGTTTTATCAACTTGACATATTTCCATGATACAATTTTCTTCTGACAGGTTGACATTTCCTTGTGGGAAATTCCATAGGAATGTTTCTGATGGGTTCTTTCAGATGATCTGCAGTTCTAAAAGTGAAGGCACAACTTGTGGGATGCTGAAAAAAGTTATAATAATTCTGAGGGGGAGTTGGGACAGACTGATCCCTGCATTTTGTGTTCTGCCTTAATGAATCCATAAACAAATTACAGGGCTTAAAGCAGCAGCTGACCTGGTGCCTCTTTATCATGAGAGCACAGATGCTGTATAAAATCCTTAATGTGAGACTTAATGCCTTGGCTCTTAATGAGCATTCCCTCAGTAATTGTTTAAGTCTCCAGATTTAAGCTCAGACACTGAGAAGGCAGAATTTACTATCAGTGTAAAATAGACTGACTGAGAGGCATTTATTCCTTGAAAACAAATGAGCAGGACTGGCACTCAGCTTTTAAGCAGAGCTTCCCCACTGAGGCTGATGAGAATTCCTGCCTTTTTTGCATGCAGTCAGAGCCAGGTCTGGCTCAGTAGTTCGAGCATTTTAGAAGTCTGAAGCCATATTCACACTGGCTATGAAACCAGAATAATTCCAGCAAGGCTGGCTTGCTTCAGCAACAGCACATTATATCTCTTCTGCTTTAGATGAGATACACACAAAGGCCTGTATTTTTGTCATTATTTAAAAAAAAACCCAACTTGTGTGCTTTTATGTCCTCTACAAAATGACTATTTGTACTATTGCTTGTACTGACAAGCTGTCTTCAGCCAATGAACTTTTAGCTCAGATGCATGAACCTGGCAGTCATTATGTCCTCAATTCTGGGACAACCAGAATTATTGATCTTGGACCTTGAACTATCAGAGAAGGACAGGACAGTCTGTTAGCCAGTGGACAATAATACATGGCAAATACAAAGACAAGGGGGTGTTTGCTAGGTTACTCTATTTTCATTTCACAGTTGCATTCTGTGGCTTTAAAATGGACTATATTGCAAACACCGTGGTGTCTGAGAGACTTGGAGCCTGAAGGATTTACAGAAAGGGACCAGGTAATATTTATTTACTGTTTCTTGCCTTGAAGAACTAAGGATTATAAAACAAAACTACCAAGGGTCACTGCCTTGAGCTGTGAAACTGCCTTGCTCACACAGACCCATCCAGGAATCAGTGACACCTGCATTTTGTGTTCATTGCAGACAATTTGGTTTCATAACCATTTATTTCTCCCAGCTGAGCAGCCAGGTGCATAATTTCAGATTTCAGGGAGGATGTGTTTGCCAGTGAGGGTTTGTGCTGCCGAGATGAGCGGAGCAGATCTGCTCGAAGGATGAATCTGAGATACAAACATTTACTAAACACATTCACCCTGATCGATTTTCCACGGCTGTATTTCCTCAAGCTCTTTGAGAGTTTATCAGCATTTTTGTCGTTGAAGTTTCCACTAACTTAAATCACCACTGCCTGTTGCTACATGAAATTAATCCAGACCTGTTCACCTGACTGCAGACCTCTTAATAACATTCTTTGCATGCTTCAGTAATCACAGACAAGCCATACATCTAAAAAGTGCTTTGGAACTACTGTCAAGCTCCTTTTAAAACCTCATTAAGATTGGATTACTTGGTTACAATAATCCTGGTGGCCTTATGCCAGCGGTCCTGACTCACTGTAGTTATTGTAACACATCGGCTGTAAGAATACAGGAAATGGCAAATTCAAAGGTGAGACTGAAAGAAAAAGAATCAGAATAGTTTGGATTGGTAGTGATTTTTTAAGGTCATCTGGTATAACCTCCCTGCAATAAGCAGGGCAGCTTCAACCACATCAAGCTGCTCAGTGCCCAGTCCAAGCTGACATTGAATAATTCCACAGATGGTTCATTTGTGCTTCTGTTTTGCCACTCATACACAATAGTTCTTTCTTACATCAAATCTAAATCAACCCTTCTTCAGTTTAAAGCTGTTGCCTCTTATGCTGTCACTCCACATGATAGTAAAAAGTCCTTCTCCAGCTCTCTTAGAGCCTTTTTAGGTACTAGAAAGTGCTCTGACATCTCCCTGGAGCTGTCTCCTGGCTCAAAGAAAAGCAAGAATTGCTCCCCATGGTCTTTTTAGTGTCCCAGTGTTGCCCATAGGTCAGATGAAGTGAGGAGCCAGCATCCTGTGCTTTCAGCATTCAAGTACTGTGTAGCTGAGGCACACAGAGCTGCCTTTAGTTCACCTCCAACAGATTCAGTAGCTGCTGCATCCACCACGCAGTGGAAGGGAGCTTTCTGCCTGCCATCCCAGCACAAAAATGTTGTTTATGGATATAAACACCACACGTTCCATGCTTTGCAAACTGATGCTGAATTTCATGGTAACAACAGAAGCATTTTGGCTCTTTCCAACTTTATAAGTAGGGAAAGTAAAGAAGAGAGACTTAGCTTAAAACACAACATGTCAGCAGTGGAATGTGTGAGATTTGAATTCCAGGCTCTTGATATTAAACCAAGGTGGTCTTTCCTTCATTTTATGTTTTGGGTTTGTTTTTTTTTTCTGAATCCAAGAATCAAGATACCTGCTACTTTGTTAGTTTCTTATGATTATGGAACTGCATGTTCTAGAAAGTCTCATAGTCTGTCTTTATTTTATGGGAAGAGAAAGGTGAGGGGACGATGGCAATCAATGGACTTCCTACACAGAGAGACTGACATGGTATGAGAATGAAGAGTATTATAGCCCAATCTTTGGAAAATTTTATATAATCTACCATTTGTATTTTGACAATCACCTATCAGAATCATTAGAATCATAGAAACATTTAAATTAGAAAAGACCTCTGAGAACATCGAGTCCAACCACGAATCCAGTCCTGCCAAGGCACAGCCTTACGAACAAAGGAGAAATGGGCATTCCTAAATATTCCTGAGTCCCCTTGGATATCAGTGAGAAGAAATTCTGTCAAAAATGAGCCCTTTTTGAAGCCAGCACCACAGGGGTAGAGGCACTGCTGGGAAGGCTCCTCTGTGGCACTCACCACCACAGTGTCTGATCAACAAAATGCAGATGTCAGGTGTATCTAAATTTGCCTTTTCTCAAGTTTAAGCTTTCCTTGTGTACCCTGCAGTCTTGTTCTGTAAAGAGTTTCTCCACTAGGCTCACGAGGATAGAGCCTGCTGCCCTTTTTAATCCTGATTACTCCTTGAAGTAGAACATGATTCCTCTGGACAGAGGGGTCAAGGGATCAGTTGGTTTTTGTTTCTAGAAGCAGTTAGAAGGCAGGTGTGGTTCTATGCCAGAAAAGGAGATGAATCCTCTAAAGCAGGCAGTGTTCTCTGGAGATTCACTCAGCTCTGGGAAAGCCCCTGTGCCATAAATGCCTTTTCCTTTCTTTCAGTAAAAGTATTTTTGTCTGTGTTTCATTCTGTGGCTCTGAGAGCTCTGTGTGTTTTCTCCATAAATTTACTCAGGTAAAATTCACTCCTCTTTCCCTGCCTCCATTTGATTGACACCATCCTTGGGAGGGAGGTGTGTGGAAAGCAAATCCAGGTGTTTGAGGAAGCAGGATATAAAGCCCATCTATGCTACACCTACCTGGCTCCTGCTGTAAATCACACAGGTAGAGCGAGACCTGACAAGGACCACAATCTACTCGTGATAATCACACTTCACTTTTTGTCCCATCAGGATTTCTACAAAGACTTTTCCCAAAGGAAAAATGTAAAATAAATTGCAATGAAATAAAAAATCATGGATAAACCTGGGTTGGAAGAAACCTCTGGAGATGTTGTCTCTCACTGCTGCTCAAAGCAGGGCTGACTTCCCAGTCAGGCTCAGGCATTTTTTCCAATGAGGTACAGAAAATCCCCAAACTTCGTTTTTAAATAATTTAGTTCCTTGTGGCACTGATAGGGACTCTTTGAATCTCTTTTCTCTAAGTAATGTAGAATACATTGGAGTTCCTCCCAGTTTGGATCAGAAGAGACATGGTAAGAGACAACGTTGGTTTCATATATTACTGGTGGTTCTTTCTGCCTCCTTGTAGGGGAATTTCAAGATTTATAACTTTTGTGGAATACTGAAAGTTGGAATTCTTTTGGAGCACCTGCATATATATCTAAATTTTAATATCCAAATACCCAAATATCCAGATTTTAATTCAAGCCCTATAAGGATGATATGGTTTTGCAGCCCAGCTGAATTTTATCCTCATACCTATCAGAAATTCCCAGGCTGCTGTGCAGAAGCCACTGTTCTCAGGACATGAGTTGTATCTGTGTATCTCACCACCATCCTAAATATTTTCATGTGGCTGGAAAGAAATATCTGTGAGGTGTGTCTGCCATTCAACCACTAATATTGACAGCTAAAGGTATTTGGGGAATATTTTTTATTAGTATTTTAATTAATGTGTCCATCCTTATGTGCTTCAGATTTCAAAAGATTTCAAATGACACTGAATAAAGCCTTTGTTAAGTCTGTCAAACACCGTCTGTAGCTGCTCTTGGAGTCAGAAGGAAGTTGAACCATTTTAGACATAAAATTTCATTCTTATACAGACTACAACTTGTTTTGTTGTGGGATTTTTTTTTTCTGGGATGAAACTCAAGATTCAGTCAAGTGCTCCTATCAGTTTATCTGGAAAGAGGGTGTCTGGCTTGCTTGCCACCTAAAAAAAGAACACAAGAAAAAAATTGCACACCCTGAAGCATTTCAACTGCAGGTGTCTTTAGCTTAATCTCTCTACCTCTGTTTTCATTAGAGGGTAAATTGCCTCAGCACTGACAATAATCTCTTCCTTTCCTTTTCATGCCTCAGGATGTAAAGCAGCATTTATTGACAAACAAGCAATACCCAGAAAACTCAATTTCTGAGCAAAAGGAAATTCTTTATTACCATATCTCTGATAAATAAACATGAAATGAGTCATCCCCTTCCTGCTGCCATAACTCACAAAAATGCTGCTTGCAAAGGGTGCTGACACAGCAGCTCAGTACAGGCTGGACTAGGAAAATAGTAGAGTAGATGGATGAAAAGATGGTTTAGAAATGCAAAGTGGTGAGCAACCAGTGTAAAAATCTTTTCCTTAAAGTGCTGGAAGGAAATTTCTCTAAGTGCTTGGGTAGCTTCAGCTCTGCTAAGATGAAGAAGTGGTGGAATTTTAGAGGAATGTGTTTATATTTTTACAAGATGTTTTCTTGGTTAGTCCACAGGCTGTGTCCACCCACTTTGCCACCTTCTCTGCAGTGTCCATGGAAACACTGGGGTAAAGCTAGAAATGGATTTTGTGGGCCCAAAAATCCAAACTGTTTTTATTGGCAATGGAGGATCCCCTACTAACTGCACCTGACCCTTCAGGAGAGAGCATCCTTACACAGGATGTGCAGCCTGGAAAAGGCTGGACCACCCTAATCTCAGGCAGTGTGAGCGAGGCCATTATTTCTGTGTAAAAAAAGTTGTGAGCTAAAGAAACCTGATGCAGAGAGCTGCTCTGCAAAGGGATTTTGACTGAGAGTCAGCCAGGCCAGAGGAAAAAAGACAAGCAATCCTGGCTGAGTCACAGTAGGCCTGCCAGCATGTGTTTTAATTAGGTACTGCCTGAGAGAAGCGTGATCCTGAAAAATTTCAGACCCTTTGAAACTGCTGAGGCTGATTGCTGCAATATTTAGAGGAGTATTAACATGGGTGACTAACAGGTCCTCCAGCTCTCCTGCCTGGGAGAGCTCTCATGTACAATAAGGCAGCACAAACAGCTTTGATTCACACTCTGGGAGCCAGATGTTCATCACAGGGAAGTGTTGCCAAAGGTGGCACTAATTAATTGCTGTGAACAAGACGGGCTTCAGAAATCAAATGCTCTCATGCCTAAAGCTGGTGCCTCTCAGAGAGGATTTAAGGGTGTGGGGCCAGAGCATCAGTCACTGTGAACTGTCCTAATCCTGTGGCAATGAGGAACAGTAAAGTGTGTGGCAAGTTGTAACATCTGCAGGATGAGTTTTTCTGTTGCTAAAGATTGGGTGGGATTCGTGGGATTCACCTCATTTTTGTTATCTACAATTCCCCTCTGAGCTCATTTTTTTCAGCTTCTTTCACAGATAAGGGAAAAAACAGACAAAAGTGGGATGTGAGCCCTCAGACAGGCCATAGACACTGAATTTAGGGTGTTATGGAATGAAGCTGGGCTGCTCTGACTGTGTTGCTCAGATGTCCACTGACTGCAAAAGGGGAATGGAGAAACCCAATCATTTGTAGACACTTTATAAATAATGTTTTTTTTTCAGCCCAGTCCTACCTATGATGGTAATTTGTTGAGCCATGAGATGTCTTAGGAACTGACATCTCATTTTCTATGTCCTTGTTAAAAGTTTAGGATTCCATACTGGACATCTTGTGAAAATCTTATGCAGAGACAGAAATGCTAGCAGGAACCTCTGCTTAGTATTCAGTCTGTGTGCTTGCATTTATTTCTATTTATCAGCATCATTTCTAGACCCACTGTTTACCACATGGAGCTTTGTGCTGCTGCTGGCTCCAGTGACTCACAACACTGAGACTGCTGAAGGGAAAGAAGCAAAAGGGAAAAAAAAATATTATGTACAAGTCCCTTGTTTCTCCTTTCTACCAGAAGATAAATGAGTTATTTGTTTATTTATCAGTGTCTTGGCAGCAAGATTTTTGCAAGCAGTTTATATACCAGTGGAAAATTGCAAAAGCAAACTCTATGGTCGCATTCAAGGTGTTATACCTGTGTCCAACCTGAGAGTCCTAACTCACAGAGTTGTCTAATTCTCTTTATTTTAGAACATGTTGCCCAGAAAAGCTGCTCCATCTCTGGCAGTGTCCAAGGCCAGGTTGGATGGATTGGTTTAGTGGAAGCTGTCCCTGCCCATGGCATTGGGTGGAATTAAATAAGCTTTAAGGTCCCTTCAAACTCAATCCATTCTGGAATTCTGTGATATTTAGTTTTAAGTCTGAAATAACACAAATGCATTTGCCTCCATGCTTTGAGTCACTTCAGGCACTCAGAATAGAAAAAAAACTGCAGCAAGCACGATCCAAAATAGAAGGCAGCTATTCCTGGGAAAAGAGTGATGCTTTTCTTCAGGGATGACACAGCACCATTAGGCTAGAGATAAAGAGAGATAAATTATGTTGACAGCTGAATTCTAGACAAGTGGATGTTGAAAATCCCCATTTCATGCATTCCTCCACTTGCTAAGCCTGGTTCTTCTCCTGTGTGTACCTCCAGCACAGATTCACTGAAACCCACATGGCTGCAGAGTGTAAAATTGGACTATTATTGCTGTGATTGACAAATGAATATTTGTAAAACTGCTTCTGGTTCATTCACCTGCCAACTGCTAAGTCAAATTTCCAATCCTCTCCACTAACACAGGCAGTGTCAGGCAAGAACAAGAAATATCACAAACCTTTTTGTTTGTTTGCTGTGCTGTGAGCTTCCAGAGAGCCTGCAAACACTTCTTGGGGGAAAAAAGAGAAAAAGAAGTGATTTTCAAATCTTTCACTAGAAAAGGTAAGTGAGCAGCATTGTCATATGATGGCAGGAAATAAAACAAACATTGCACTGGCAAAAAAATGTTTTTCCAAGGAAATTCCTGACAAGCTAAGTGATAACCCCACACAAGGAAATCACAATAAAATTATTTGCAGATCTCGGGAGAAAAATTGCTGAAACAGCTCAACTTCTAAAATAATTGAGACCTCAAGGAATTCAGAGCAGCCTGTCAAGGGAAGGATTCTCCCAAACCTTCATCTGGTGAAGCTGAACTTCAGCAGGGAAGTTTCTCAGGCAATGATGAAACTTGTCAGAAATGAGAGTGAGCTCCAAGAGTCATCTCTATTTGGCAGGAAAGTACTTTTAGGTTTCATTGGGTATCCTAGATCTCCACTGATTACGATATGAGCTCAGCATTAAAATACTGAGACACCTACAGTTACTTATCCCAGTCCACAAGAGAAATCCTGTCCATAATAACATTGAAATGCAGGACTAAATTTGGTGTCTGAGCCTCAAGATGGAATGAAAGCTACCCTAGCCTGTGGCTAGAGTACATGGACATGGCAAGCTGAAGAAGAATAACTTATTTGAGCCCAGAAATCCAGACATAATATTGAGCCAGAAAGATCCAAAGAGGAAGGGGAATGGAAGAGGAGAGGAAAAAGTTCTGTGAATTTCTTTGCAAAGCAGTAAATCTTCCAGTTTTGCTTTACATTTCCAAAAGTATTGTAATAAAAGTTCTTTTTACTGAGGCCTCAACAGTAAGCTGTAAATGATTTCAAGCTAAAAGGACTGGGGATTTAGCCTGTAAGTTGTGTTACTTATTTCATCTTTGAGACTGCTGATATAAAAAATCACCCCTTGAAGAGTGAGCATTGTATGAAGACATTGCCTGTCAAGGGGGGAAACAAATATAAAATTTAGGAAAGAATCCTAAAAACGACATCCTCAAGAAAGAACTTCAGCAGAAAATACATGAGTCAGATTTTAGTGCAATCACAACTGATTAAAGCTGGATGCAGGAACTGTCTCAGTCTTCATTTGATTGTTTAGTGCCCGATCACCTTCAGTGTGATAAAATACAGGTGAACACTGCAATCTAAATGCAAAATGCAGAAGACATTTCTGATAAAAGAGTGAAAGAGAGAGGCTGAATCATGCATTTCTCTCTGCTATTTGGGAATCCAAGATTTATTTCCACAGAAGCAACTTGAAGTTATTTGGAAATAATCAAGTTGTACCGAGAATCCACCAAAATGTCAGCTCTACTTAGAGGTGTGGCTCTACTTACTCAGTGGGGCTTGAAATTCTGAACCCAAATTAGGTGATTCCTCTCATGACACATTTCCCTCCTCCCCCATTTTCATTACTTGATAACACACTTCACCATATATTTAAAATTTATCTCTGAAACTGCTTTACCAGGGAACATTGAACGGGGTCCAGGTTGCCAGTTGTCCTTCCCAGCCTGGAGCAAAGCACCTGAAAACCCCAAGTACCCAGATCAGCATCCCCAGATGTGGCAGCTTTGCTGTCCCACAGCTGGCTGGGCAAAGGGGAACACCTGGCAGGACCTGCAGCCACCAGAACAATTCTCCCAGCCCTTATGGGCTGAGTTTTGTGGTGCCCTCGGGAAGTGAAGAGCCAACTGCATCTCCTTGACAATAGGATGTGCCAAACACTCAGCACCAGGAAAAGCCCTGTGCTGTTCCATGAGAATAGAGCAGCCACATGAGTTCCACAGTAAAGAAAGCCAGAAAATCTATTTTATGCTGAAGGGGTGAGGCTTTCAGCTCATTTTCCTTCTTTCTCCCCACTCCCAAAGTTTATACTGCACCCCAGAGACTTTGCTATTAGGAACCATTTCAGACAATGGAACTTTCTTTAAATATCACCATTTTTCCTCCATCCTGCTTACAGCCCTCCTTCCAGTGCAATTGCAAATACTGACCTACTGAGGAGGAAGAAGCTCTGTGTCTTTGCTTTGTCAGAGTAATCTCTGTTTTCCTGAGCCGTGCTCGTTACCAACTCTGACCCACCATTATTTCATGAAACCATCACATTCATAATTAATAAGAACCCTCCAGCTAACTTTCCTCCCTTGCAGAAATTATTCTGGTTTCAAATGTCATCGTGGCATTCACTCATCCTGCAAGAAGCAGGGGGAACTCCTCCCACTCCTTCTCCCAGCCTGGCCTTTTCCAGGTCTGGCACACCCAGATCAATTTTCCTGCCACTCTGAAACAGAGCTGAAACTGATGGAGTCAGGGGGGAACAGGGCAGAACAACACTTAGAGTGAATTGTAGCTGTCCTGAGCTCTCACATCTTTGAAAGAGGTCTAACTTTACTAGTTTAGAGGATGAATAAAATATCTGATACAGACTTAAAATTAGATTTACTCAGATGCTACAAAAGAGGCCTAAAACCTATCCAAGTTCCAAATAGGGACCCTTTGTCCCCAAGTGGGGACCCACAGAAAAGGGCTCTGGAACTCACCTCGAGGGATGTATTTGGTATTTTCTGGTGTTTCCCTTTACCTGAAAGACATCTCATCCCTCTGAGAGGTCCTCCAGTGTTTCAGAGAGACAAAGTTGGCACCTTACTCAGCCCAATTTCACCCTTTGGTTACTGATACTTCTGTGTGATGCTTCTGGTTATTATTAAAACTGTTTTTCATGTTATTTCACTGTATTGTAGAAATTCCTCAGGGTTATGGACACAGCAAGGACTTTGCTGTGTTACATGTGACACCAAGAGCTGGCCATGCCCTTTGTCCATCGAGGATTCCTTCTGTACAGCTTCACACTGAGAGCAGTGGGAATATTTACACTTGAAGCTCTTTCAGGAGCTTTAAAGAGGAATAAAAATCATCACTAAACAAACAAAAGGGGGTTACCCTTGTATGGGAATGACTGCAAGCCATGTCTGAAAGTCATTTGGGCAAGAACTGAGCAATTGGATCATTGCCATGATCCCATGTGGACACTCACTCCATCCACCTGATCAGGATTGTCTTCTCCTGCATTCCTGCACTCCTCCAAGTGTTCATCTCAGGGGTCTTGGTGTGTTCCCTGAAAGAACAAGGCTTGCATTTGGGTGTGTGGGTACCTGTGTCTGTACGTCTTTGTTTCCACGTTCACCTTGACCAACCTCACCCATAAATCCAGCCTGTAGGATTCATGATCCTACAAGTTTTATAAAAGGATTCATGATCCTACAAGTTTTATAAAAGGACATGACCAGGAGAAGAGTCCCCTGAATGAAGGAAAAGCTGCAACATGAGCTCTCCCCTAAAAGAGTATCCAAAGGGGAGTGACCTTATAAGCAACCCAGACAACAAAAATCTTTGGTGGGACTTTGCAACCCAGCTGCAAGGGGAAAAGCTTCAGACACGAGACTGTGGGAATGATTTTTTTAATCCTTAGATAGCCACAATTTTGGGGTTGTTTTGCTCCGTTTCAATACAACTTTTAAGATTACAAGGCTCTGGACAGCGCAATAAACACAGATAAATCATAACAGAAAGTCATGGAAAACCTTCCTGCTTCCAGGGCACTTGATGTCTGTGCACAGGCAGCTCCAGGCCTCTGTTACCAATTCCCTTGAGTCCATGGAATCCTGTCACGTGTGAGTGTCCAGTCCCAGAAGTGGATGTTTAAATGCAATAAAAAATTGGGCTGGATTTATTCCTCCCTTTTGCATTTTCATGAACGAACTCACATTAATTGGAAGCATGCAACTTTGGAATATGGCTTTGTTTTCTTTTAATAATGAAAGGAAACAAATGCTGGTGTGCAACAGGCAGAAAATGGAAAACTAGGCAAGCTTAAATATTTACATGGATTCAAACTGTTGAATAACCAGAGGAAAGGGGAAATAATGCTGCTTTGTGAGAACTTTTGCCAGTCTCTTAGGAGGATTCCAAGTTTTGTAGTGTATATAAGTGCCCATCTCCTTGCTGTGATGTTCATGCTGTCCTAAATGGGATTCCTGGAGGAAATTAGGAATCTAAATGCTGCTGTAGGTGTCTTAGAGGAGGTCAGAGGCTGTTTTAAGCTTTTCTGAGCAAAGGACAAAAAGCAAAATTATTCAGCTCGGCCTTAAAGGAAGATGTCCAGATATTTCTGCATCTGAGTAAGGGTTACTAAGCCTTTGCAAACCCTGAGAATTTACCAGAATTCTTTCCTCTGTGCCACTATTATTTTTATGCCAATTGATTTTGATTAAAAAACTCCAAAAAACAACAAGGAGGGTTGTGGAAAGGCACTGTCTTGGGGAGGAAAAAGAAGAAAAGGCACCATCTCCCTGAAGGAAACAGCTGGCAACAGGTGACTACACAGGCATTGCTCCCTGAGGAAATCCAGCTGGGCTGGGAAGGAGCTGGTCCTGTCTGCTCCTGCCCCAGAACTGGGGGCTGTGTGCCTCGGGACACAGCTGGGCTTTTGGGGACAGTCCCAGCTGCAGCTGGGGGAAGGTTCTGACTGTGATTCACACGCAGCTGGCTGTCCTCTGGGCAGATGGGGTGGAGCAGGGGGGAAAATAATCTTATTAGGCTCATTGCTGGCACTGGGAAGCCCAGGGCTTGGCCTGATGCCCACACCTAACAATGCCACAGACACATCCATTGTATGGAGAGGCACAACTGGACATGGAGGGCAGGCAGTGATAACTCTGCTAGACCCAGGAACTGAGCCCCAACAGGGTCAGGCATCCCAATCTGTCAGATTCCAATTCCCGTATCATCAACATCCACCCCAGAGCAACCAGAGGGCCAGAAGCTCCTTGGGCAAGTCAGCAGAAGATGAGGGGTGACCTTGCTCTGCCTTTCCTCGCACAGAAGTCTAGCCTGGCAAGTGTCTGTAGACAAGAGCAAGAAAAATGTCCTTTGTTTCAGAAACCAAGTGCACAAGGATCAGCCAAACAGGCAGGTTTGGGGTTGCCTGGATAGAAGTGTGTACGTGCACTGGGGAGTCCTAAAAGGCTTGGTGGAGGGGAAAAAAGAGCTTCCCATGGCAGCTGGGAATAGCAGAGGAGGTGCCCCACAGCCCTGGAGACTTCGGGAAAGGTGTGCTGATGAATCTGGGGACCAATAAGCCAGAACCTTTTTGCCCTGGGTTACAGGGGAAGATGAGAGATTTGCTTCTTGTTTTCTTGGGGGTGTAGGGCCTCATCCCACCTGGTAATGCTGCATGGTGGGCTTGAGGGGTGTCCCATTACTCTCGGAGGATAGGCAGGTGGTTCAGAGTGCACAGGAAGGATTCTTCCTTTCCTTTCCAGGCTTGCAGGCTGCCACAGAATCATAGAAAGTTGAGTCGGGAGGGACCTTAAAGATCATCCTGTTTCAACTGTCCTGCCATGGACAGGGACTCCTTCCACTATCTCAAGCCCCATCCAACCTGGCCTTGGACACTTGCAGGGATCCAGGGGCAGCCACAGGTTCTCTGGGCACCCTGTGCCAGGGCCTCCCCATCCTCAGAGGGAAGGATTTCTTCCTAGCATCTAATCTAAACTTTTAGCTTAAAAAGCATCCTATCACTATGGATTCTAGCAAAGAGTTGCTTTCTCTGTGTTTATAAAACACCTCTAATGCACCGTGTGCACAATGCAGCTTGTACCTGGGCAGTGGGGGAAGCCCGTTGCTCCTGAAAGTTTTCAGGCAGTGGAGTCAACATTTTACCTAATGGCTGCAGGATGGGGTGGTGGAGAAGGAATTATTAATGTTCCTGTGGGGCATTCACACTCAGTTTTGGAAAACAATCCCCACTGCACCCAGAGCCTGGGCAAGGAGAACCCTCTTGCCCCTGGACACTTTGGAGGCAGTGGAATTTCCAGTGGATGGGAGGAGGATCCCCGTTACTTCTGCGAGCTGGTGGGGAAGGCGTCCCCGCTGCTGGGGGGAAGAGGGATCTCCATCAGCCTCGGAGCTCGGCGAGGGGGCTCCCCACTGCTGCGGGCGGTGCGGCCGCGGAGCGGGGGAGCCCGTCCTGCGCTCGGAGCCGGGGCACAGCACGGAGCCGGGGCACAGCTCGGAGCCCGTCCTGCGCTCGGAGCCCGTCCTGCGCTCGGAGCCCGTCCTGCGCTCGGAGCCGGGGCACAGCACGGAGCCGGGGCACAGCACGGAGCCCGTCCTGCGCTCGGAGCCCGTCCTGCGCTCGGAGCCCGTCCTGCGCTCGGAGCCGGGGCACAGCACGGAGCCGGGGCACAGCACGGAGCCCGTACTGCACGGAGCCCCTCGCTGCAGGACGCCGTGAGGGTCGCGCTCCCCTGGGGGCCCCCCGCCGCCTCCATCCCCGAGGAATCCTGGGCGGAGGGCGGGCTCGGCTCCCCCTTCTCCCTCCCTCCCTGCCGGGGGTTTGCTCTGGGACGCGCCGGCAGCGCCGGGCTCGGCTCCGGGCCGGCGGGCCGGGGTCAAGGGCAGCAGGCGGGCGGCGATGCCGGCGCCGGAGCAGCGCCGAGGGTCCGGCTGAGCCGCGGGCACCCCCCGAGCCCTCATGGCGGGGCGAGCACCTCAGCGCAGCCTCCCCGCGGCGGCGGCCGCTGCGCTCCTGCTCCTGCCCGTAAGTGCCGGGAACGGGGACGGGGACAGGGACAGGGACGGGGGGTGCGGGCCGGGCCCGGGAGGGAGCGGGGGGGACACCCCAGGGCCGCGGGGAAGGCAGCGGGGCAGCCCCGGGCGCTTGGAGCTCCATGAGGGGACCGTGCCCCGTGCCCTCGCAGGTGCGTCCCGGCTCCGGGACAGCCCGGGCGGGCACCGCTCCCTGCCAGGTGCGGCTCGGGGATTCCTCCGTCCCCGCGGCCCTTTCCTGCTCCATCACAGCTGCTCTCAGAGACACGCTCTGCTCTCTCGACTCTGGGTCACCTCGGAGCCGCTGGGCTCTTTTTAGTGTCGCCTTCCGTGTGAAACAGCCGCCTTCTCTTGCCAGAAGAGGTCCCAGCTGGGGTGGCAGCTCCTTGCCCCAGCAGGAAGGGATTTTCCTCCTCCTCCTCTCCCATCTCCGCGCTCGCTGCCGGTGCCCGGTGTCCCGGCCTCTCCCGGTGCCTCTCCTGGCCCCGTGCGCTCCCGCAGGGATCGGCACTCCGGGGTGGCGATGGGCAGGGCTCAGCCCACGCACCCAGCCCGGCACTCGCTCCGAGTTTCCCCGGAGCGAAACCCGCAGGAAGATTTTCCCTCGTGGTCCTTCTCCATCACCGGCATCCCCGCGGGAGATGCTGGGATGGGGTGGAGATCGGGTTGGGCTCTGTCGGACTGGACTTCAAAAGCTTTCCCAGTGCTTTTTGGTGGCTTGTTTGTTTCGAGCGAGGGTTTTAAGTGTGGTTAAGCTAGACTCGAAAAGAAAACGCGAGAAGTTAAGCAGCATTGAACCTGTGCAGAGTTTGTAAAAGCTGTTCCCACAGCTTTAAAAAAGTGGCGGTGACCCTTCTGAACCGCAGTTCAACTGGTCTGTCTTTAACATTTGCTTAGATAAAGAAAGAAAACCTATTCTGTTTCCTTAAGTTCTGTCTGTTTTGCTTTGGGTTGTGTTTTGTTTGTTTGTGGGGTTTTGTTTGTTTATTTTGGGGGTTCGTTTGGTTTTTTCTCCCCTCTCTAATTTAGAAAGAAAGAGAAAATCCAGGTCAAAGCAGACTTCAGAGACAAGCAACAATTTAATTTTTTTGTTTTTTTTTGCAGTAGCTATCTTAGAAGTGAGAGAATACTTTCTCACCTCCGCCAGTGTCAGGTTTTTTTTATCCCCAAAAGAAGGAAGAGATGAGTGCACATGGGATCACAGCAGCATGGGTCTACACACTTGCTATTTTCAACCCCAAACCACTTCTTCTTGATCTTTGTTTCTTAGTCTCATTTCTCTCCCAGTCTGTGTTTTCTCTTATTGATTTATTTTGGTCCATAAAAATGGACCAAAATATTTTGGTCCATAAAAAAATCTCATTTTGTCTTTAGAGTGTGGAATTTGCCAATGAGGTTATCAAAAGTACTGAGTATTTAGCCAGACTAATCCATTCTCAATGAATCAAGAAATGTCATGTGTTTCCTTTGTGGATATAATCTATGGATTTTCCAGGTTTCCCGTTCTGCTGCAACTTTGCATTTGAATTATTTCTGCAAATTTTGATAGTTGCGTCGCTGCCTTAAAAACAAAACTGCCTCAAAAGAAAGGGAGAAAAAAAAGGCAGATTAAGGATCAAAAAGTGAAGTTTCCATAAAATGTGTTTAGTCCAAGAAATGTGAACTCTGAGTGTATTCTGTGTGATTTTATAGAGGAGCTTGTTTGAGTGGAACGTGCTGGTGTCTGATAGGGGCTCGTGTATACCTGTGTGGGAAATGACATTTTGAAAATTCAGCTTCAGAACAGCTCTGGTTGCTCCAGCTGTAGCAGAAGCTTTTGCTGCTCCTTTGGGGAGTGTTTTAATCCCTGAATGTTGTCAGTAAATCTGGATCTGTGCTTTACAGCGGGAGGGAACTTTGCACCAAGAAGCTTAAGAGCAGTGTTTTAAAACTTTGGCTCAAAGCCAAAGCTCTTAAGTTCCTGTTTAACTTGAAAACACTCGAAAGTGGACTCAAAGTCAGTGACTTTATTCATTTGTGGGTTTGAGGAAAGGAATAGCTGCTTGTGGGAGCAGGCCATTACCCAATTAAGGGAGTTTAGGTTTTCACAGCAGCCAAGCAATTGTGTTTTATGGGAGCTGCAGGTTTGCAACGCCCACGGGATGAGGCAACTTTCTGGTACAGAATTAGATCTGCCACATGAAAATGCTGGTGCAAATGACCTGACAGATTTCACAGGGCTGGTCAGCAAAAGGCTGAAGACTCACACTGAGATTTATGTTCTCTTAAAGGAGTCCTGGACGTATGATACGCTTGAAAACAGATTAAACTGAATGTGGGAAACAAAAAATAAACCGTAAAACCAAGGCAAATGAGCCTTATGACATTTTTATATAAAGTCCTTGCTAAGTTCACGTAATTTGGAGAGGGAGGGATTATTCATCAAAACCAAAAGCAAAGCTTGTTATCATTTATTCGTTCTCCTGGAGCTGTTAAAAGAGCCTGGGCAGTGTGAGTGTATCAGCCAGTGCTGACAAGTTAAATAGTATTCCTGGTCTGAGGCTGCCAAAATTCAGCCCTATTGTGAATTAGTGCAGCATAAACATCTCATCAGGAGAAGCCCTTGCTGGGGCAATACTTTGTCAGGGTTTAGTGTGTGACCATCCTGTGGCAGTTACTGGATGCTGGAGGGAGGTGGCTCTGTGCTGGTGTTGGCTGGCCCTAGTTTTGCCAGAAAACATTT
>JAWWMU010000106.1:3749967-3780730 GCA_035048155.1 Cinnycerthia olivascens
TGTGGCAGTTACTGGATGCTGGAGGGAGGTGGCTCTGTGCTGGTGTTGGCTGGCCCTAGTTTTGCCAGAAAACATTTCACTGATGATGTTCATCGCTGCCCTTCGCCAGCAAGAAAGTAGCTTTAGCTTTTGTGCATATAAGGCATCTGCTTACATATTATTATCCTGTCAAGAGCAGAGGAAAAGTCATGATCAAGTCCTCTTGTGACTCTGTGACCTTCGTATTCCAAACCAGAGCGTCGCTGTGGAGGAAGAGAGAGCAGGGATCTCTTTGCAGGCTGTGCATTATCAGGTGCAGAATTTTTAATTTCGGCCTCACGAGTTCTAACTCCACTGCTACATCAATATCTCCAGGAAAGCTCTCCAGCCTTCAGAAAAAAACTGCCAGAGAATGACTTGTGCTCATGTGATTGAGCTCCTTCAGCATCTAAAGCAGGGAGTTGCTGTGCAGACTGTGCACAGTCCATGGTTCTCCCTGGCTCCCAGATCATTCCCAGGAACTAATGGAGATACCACCAGATTGCTTGGGGCAGAAATATGGCCAGGAGCCATTCTAGAAATTGAACAGTAGAAGTGATTAAAGACTCAAATCAGACCTTTGCACTGCTTGATTTATTGGCTTAGATGGAGAGTGCTGCGCTGCCATCGCTCTGGGCTCCCCGTGAGCGCCCCAGGGAGGGGTTTTCCTCTAAGGCCAGCTCTTCATCTCGTTGAATTTGGTGATCAGCTCTCTTTGTAGCAGGGATTACTGCCAGTTCCTGCTGCTGATGTGCTGAACTGAGACATTCACCACAAGAAAAACGGGGTAGTGGATGCTATGCACTCTTTTAAGATGCGTTTTTCTGTTTTCTTTTATTTTCATTTTGCCCCATATATTAGTAAACCAAATATTTTAAAAATATTGCATTAGAACAAACATTTGCACATTTCTAGATTCTTTTAATAGTACTGCAGATCTTATTTTTTGGGGAGAGGAGGAGGTGAGGAAATGTGGGTGGTAACAACAGGCTGCACATGCTGCTGAATCTGTTCCTTTTTAGTTTATATCACTTTCAGGTTTTGCAGCACTGCAAACCCAACAAGGAGATTTTGGGGGAAAGCTGATTTACTCTAGATTAAAAGTTTATCCAGCAGATGACATTTTTGCAGGAATTTTACTTTCCATTCCATGTCTATAAATGGCAACCGATCATGTCCATGTCCTTCTTTCTTGTAATTTACACCACTTTTAATCCCAAATGTAGTCTGCTCTTCCTTAAAGTGCAAACATTAATTGTTGGATGTAAAGCTGGAGCTGTCCAGCAAGCCAGTCTCACTTCCCTGGATGCTCAATGGCCTGTGTTCAAGCATTGCATAAACGTTGTCTTTGCCTCCTTATCTTTCTATTCATGACAAACAAACACTTTGTGTGTTTGCTTTATCAAGCTATTTCTTTATACAGAATTGCTTTCCCTTACTCCTAATAATTCTTTTAATCTTAACAGCTTTGAAAGGATCTGTATTTGATTTAAGTTGGCAAGTGTTAGGTAAAGTGTTTCAATTTTCTCCTCTGAGAAGCTGGATAAGTTTGGCTGACGTCCTTGTTCCAAGAGAAGACAACTAGAAAGTAGATCAGTCGACAGACAGAACTGTCCTTCAGGTGACTGTCTGCTTGAATCTCATCAGAAAATTTCATTTGCAGTTCGTGGTGCCAGCGTGGGGATGTTTGTGAGATGCTCTTTGACACGGAGCACGGTCTGTGGTAAAAACTGCCCAGTTCTCTGGCCCTGGGCTCATCTGCATTGGCTCTCACAGGCAGATGTTCTGCTGGATCTTCTCAAAGCCTGGTCCATTTGGAAAGGGCTGTGGGAGGGGCAGAGGAAACCACCTCACTGAGATGGATTCCAGTGTCCTGTCCTGAACTCTGGCTCCCAAGTCCCTCCTTGCCATGCAGAGGAGCCAACGTTGAGAGAAGTGCTGCGAGTGTGCTGCTCCTTCCCCAGCTCTGGTGTGGAGCTCAGTGGGTGCAGAGCTTGGCATCTGCCTTTCCAAACATCCCTTAAGCTTCATCTGCTTGCCCAGAAACTCAGCATGTTTTCACTGAATAAGAAAGAAAACCCATTTGATAGTTCAAGAGCTGAAAAGTACTTCTTCCACGGAGCTGTAAGAAAATTCAGCTAATTAAATGAAGCCAATTAAAGCTCTATAAACTTTTGCATAATGCTGGCTGAGTAACTGTCCACTCTGGTCTGTGTATGCCGGGAAAGTAAATAGTGAGTAATGCAGATGGAGATTAAAATACATTAGCTGTCCTCACTGCAATGCTAAACCCTTGCCCTGGTAATAGTAGCTGAAGTGCCAGAGGCCTGGAGAGGAGCCACTTGCCCCCGAGGTCTGTGGGATAATCCCTGGTGCTGTGCCCAGGTCCCTGGGATGGGGGAGAGCTGCTCAGTGCTGTTCTCTCTGCACTGCCATAGTTTGGGAAGTGCTGTGCTCTGGCAGGAGTGGCTTTTCTAGTTCAGATGAAGGAGGCAAAAAGGGAAGGAAAGGAAGTGTGCTGGCAGGCCTGGACAGGTTTCCTGTGGGGCTGCCAGCCAGGCTCTGCTCGCTGAGGTATCCATCGCCTTTGAGTGGCAGGAGCAGATCTCAGGCCCGGGCATGGCTTGGGTTTCAGGGGGCTCAGGCCAGCAGAGGCTCCTGAGCCACGCCAGGGGCACTGTGGCCATCACAGCTCTTCCCTTGCTCCTTGCTTGTTTTGTGAGCAGATATTCCTGCCAGGGAGCAGGCTGCCCCTTCTGCTGTCAGCTGGCTCTTTCCAAGCAGAGAGGAAGCCCAGGGTTCTCCCTCTGGCTGCTGAGAATGGTGTCTCAGAGCTCTGGAAGGTATTTTGACCAGGTGTGCTGCCAGTCAGATGCACTGAGGGTCTTTCCTCATCCTGCCTCAAAACCCATCAACTATTTAGTCCACTTTGAACATGAGACACCTTCCATGGTGTAAGAATCCCCCTACTTTATCAAAACAAGTATCTTCATGAGGATTTTGAAGTCTTGTCAGACTTGCAGTATTTCTTTCCTTCAGAAAGAAAAAAGATTAAAAGAAAATTCTATCTTTAAATACAATAATAATTTAAAAATGTCTTTTCATAGTATTTGGCATTTCAATTATAATTGTATGAACAGAGTAAAACATCTTAGAAACATGAGTGAGAAAAACCTCAAAGCCTCTGGATTGCTGATTATTGTTCAAGGTACAGGTTTGTAAGCTGTTACTGCATTGCCCATTGAAAGGTTTGGGGAGTAATTGTTATCTGTGATTCCTTTTACTATAGGGACTATAGATCATATAGAATCAAGAATGAAAAAATAATTTGTGCTGGAAGGAATTGCCAGAAGTCCCCTATCCAGTCACTTTCTCAAGACAGGGTTATTTCCAAAACCAAATCATTCTCATCCAGTTAGGCTGTGAAAATCTGCAAAGATGGAGCTCTCACAACATCTCTGAAATGTCTTTTTACATCGCTTTTCCAATGCTCTGTCGTTGTCATGGTGCATAATTTTTTCTTTCTGTTCTGTGAGATTTTCCCTCACTTCAGCTTGTGAATGATGCCTGTCTTGATGCTCTGCTGTCAGCTCCTGAGAGGAATCTGACTCCTCGGAGAAGAGTCTGTGATTCCCCTTCAGGTAGTGAAAGATAATTCCAGACCCGGAGTTAAATTTCACTGTGACACTTGGTTTTCAAATCTAAAAGTGGGCTCCAGCCCAAGAATTAGCAGTTTAAGCAAAGATGGAGGGAAAGTTCACTGCTGTTACCCAGTGCCACCTCACTGCTCATTTTTAAATCCCTGTCAGGAAATCCTGGGTCAGATGAACATTTTGTGGAGGATACAGAGGTACCACTGTTGCCATTCCATGGGAAGCTGAGCAGGTATCATTAGCTGATTAAGTCTCGATCCAGATGGGTTTTTACCTTCTTCAAGTGGCAGAGACCTGAAAAACAAAGATGAGGAGCTCACATTTGTTGAGCTGAAGCTGGGAGAGCCTGTGAGGGGTGGATTTGGAAGTGACAGTGGTGACACTGGATGGGTGAATGATCCTTGCAGAGGCTCTGCATGTAGGTAAGAGTTAGATGAGGGAAATGTTGGCATTCACTTGGCTAAATCTGACTTTTAAACTAGAGCTGCTCTGGATTCCCTGAGTGTTTTGCTCCAGTGCATGATTATCTTATCCTGGAGTCCATGTTTACAGCACAGGTGATGGATTTTTCCAATGATACCTTAGGTTTTAGCTTTTTAATTTTTTAGATCCTGTGCTGTTTTAGTGGGTAGCTTTAGGTTTCATATTAAACGCTACTGAGTTCTCTTCACAGAGTAGAGAGACAAAACAATTCCTTCTCTAGTTTGGTAACAAGGACAACTTTCAGGCCCAAGAATGAAAACAGCAGTGAAGTGAGAAGAAAAAAACAGGAGGATGGGGCTTCATAACCTGAAGCTATGGTTGGACAATTGATTATAAGATGCTGATGGACCAGAACTTATCAAAGTGTGAGACCTTGTGGCTGGTCATCCATTTTGTGCCCATTTTGGGGGCATCTTGGGTGTTGGCATCTTGGCAGCTTTATGTGCTGCCCAGGTGTGCCCATTGAGGCCTTTTAATAAATATCTACTTTATCCTCTTGCTCTGCCGGGTCTCTGTTCCAGGTCAGCCTCCAGAAGGCAACACCTTGACAGTGGTTCCTTCTTCCACTGAGCATTAGGGAGCCTGAAGCAAAGCCTGCTGGAGTAGGGGGTGAAGTGAACCACGTTGGAGCTGCTGAGAGGATTCGTAGGAATGGGAATTGGGTGGGAAAAAATTACTCACAGGTTTGGTGTGCAGACCTAAGGAGAGGGCAGACATGAAAGCAAGAGTGCTGTGAGGGGCTTGCTCCCCTTCCAGGCTCTGGATATGACACCCACAGGTGTGGTGAGTGAACAACAAAACTCTTCAAGGATGTGAAGCTGAGCTTTCCATTAAACAGTTTCATTTCAGGAGAGCTTGCAGCTTGTGATTCAGATGCAGTTATGCTCATTTTTAACATCTCAGGTTGATTTGGAAGGACTTGGAGACTTGGTTGGACAAGTCCAGCTCATGAGTGGCCTTAACCAGGTTTGGTTTGCATCTCGTGACTCAGAAAATCCCTCAGCACCTGCCTGGCTTCCAGTGGATGAAGAACCTCCCCTCTAAAAGCTGCTTCAGCAGAGCCTGTAGGCAGAGCTCACTGAAGGCAGATCTCCACATTTCAAAGACAGCAGTGAAGTTCAGTGGTGGGCTCAGGGTAGCAGATGCTTGAGGGTTTTTTTCTAATTTATTTTTGCATAAAGATTGATTTAATTTCATGCCATAAAACTGAGCATGTGTTTAGTTTCTTTATTGAACTGGGGTCCTAATTCCCATTCCATGCAGACTTTAGTCTCTTTTTCCAGACTTCCTGGAAGAGCTGCAGAATACATCTGGCCTCTAAGATCGTGGAGCAGTGTCTCCTGGAGCATTTGGTGTTCTCTAGCAAGCATCAATGTTTTATGTGGCCACTTGGATTAACTCAGAGGGAGTTTAAAAAGCTGAAGGATGACTTGAAAAGAAGCCCATTTTTCTTGAACTCTGCTCAGTCTCCCTTTACTGCAACCTTAGCTGGCTCAGGTTTCAGGTTGCAGGCTCCTGTGAAAACTTGTATTTATTTAGACTTTCTATCCCAAATGGAAATTTTTTTTCTGGTTAAGCTGAGCCAAACAATTGTCCACTGCCAAGTGCTGCTGCACGAGAGATTTTAAGTTACTGGGTTGAGAAAGCCCAAAAACATCTTGATATGCAGAGGGTTGACCTTTTTAGTTCTCCAAAAAACAAAGTATTTCCAACACACTGGCCCTCTGAGTATGGTTCTTTAATAAGCATCTCTTTCAGATGCATCTTGTGGATGAAGTAACCCCATGGCTGTGGATATAAATCCATCCTGGCCTCTAGAAAGATGACTTTCCCCTCCTCTTCTTCCAATTTCTGGTTTTGCCCTGAAGCAGCAGCTTTCACTCTTTTCTGACTGTGCATATTCATTCAGGTGATCAGTAGTCAGCAAATTTTCCAGTTCTCCTCATTCTCTTCCATGTGTTTCCATCTCTTAGAAGAAAGAGCTGCTCAGATGAACACTGGCATTTGTTGTAAGAGCATTCCAAGGAATATCTGGTGGTTTTTTCTCCCCAAGCATCTGTTTCCTCACACCAGTGATGTAGAACTTGCCAGCTGCCCACCTGTCCTGGAAACTGTTCAAACAGAAGATGGATTTTATCAAGGAAGTGTGGGATTTGCTTTTATTTTGCTGTGTTCAGCTCTTTCACTAATTACATTTTCATTGTGAAGTTAGATGCCTATATTTCCCCAAAATGAGCTTCTGTGGACACAAACTAAAAAGTTTTGCTTTTAATTAGGCCACTGTTCTGAGCCTGTCCATTCCAGCAGTTGGAGTGAGAACTCAATCTCATTGTGGAGATGGAGAGAATTTATTTGCATTACCTAACTGAAGAACTGAAAATTAAATGCAAGTTTCCCTTTTCTCTTGCACTCACTCTTTTTTTTTCTTTTTTTCCCTGAGTTCTGGGACAAAGCAGCAGCTTTTCTGTGTGCTGAAGACAGCTTTGCTGCAATTTTGATGTTGGATCAAGGTAGCATTTGCAGCCTCAGATATTTTCAAGAAACCCATGGGAAAAGCTGAAGTCGGAGTCTTAAGAGCCGTGGAGGTTCCCAGAGATGAAGGGTAGGAAGGAGCAGCCTCCTGACATGATCCATGAAACTGCCAGAGGTGTTTTCTCAGGAGTGGAAAATGCTTTGGCTTTATAGAGGGCACAGTGGATAGTTCAGGGTGAGATTCCATTCTTGTTTGGCAGAGAAGACATGAGACAGACCCTGCTCTTGTCGGCTGTGGACTGAGCACATTTTGTGTTGATAACGCCCACATTTTTCCATGTTGGAAGGTCAATTCATCTTGCTCAGTAAAAGAAAAAGTGCAGATGATTAAAGAATGTGGTGATGTGCTCGTGTCCTCTGCAGCCATCATCTCTAGGAATGTTTTGACCTCTCCTTTTGTATGTAGTGTCTAAATAAAACTTAGGAAGGGTGCATCGAAGGGACTCTGTCCTTATAGTGCAGAAGACCCAGCTGATGCAGTCAGTGGAGGTCATTCCAATTTAAAGATGTAGAATACTGCAGTGAACTGCTTCTGGGAAATTCCTGCTTCTCTCCCTGAATTCCAAAGGAATCCCTGTGTGATCAGCTCAACTGCTGCTCTCTCTGTTTTGAAGTCTAAGCTATCCAATACAAATCCCACTGCTTTTCTGGGAGTGGCTTTGTGCTGAGATGCTGTTGTGCTTCCATGGGATGGATTTCTCTGGACCCTTGGGAGTACTAGAAACTACATTTTTTTAAAAAAAGAGTTTTTGCTCTGTTGCTTTGAGGCTGTGTCAGATGTCAACACCTCTCAGCATGCCACCAGCAGATGTTTGACAGGGAGGCCTAAGAAGTGGCTTTTATTAGAGCACTCGGATATGGCATCTGGGAGTTCTTGTGTGAGAATGGGGAAGGGGAGTGTGTGCTCCTCTCCGTGTTTGGCAGCATCCACTGCCTCCAAACTCACCTCCACCTTGGCAAGGGATGTTCCACTGTCGTGGGCCTTCCTCTTCCACTTCAGTCCTTCCCTTCAGCTTTCACTCCTGCTGACTTCAGCCACTCTGCTGCTGCCTACTGTGAGATATTTAAACTTACCAGATGCTCCATTGTGTCACTGTGGTAGCCCGTGCTTGTACTGACATTTTTGGATCCTATCCATAGCTTTGGGGGCTGGTTTCTACTCCAAAGCCATTCCTTTATATTCCTGTAGCCATTTCTTCCATGTTTGAGAGGAGAAAACAGCCTCTCCCAGGCAGGTGAATTTCACAGCACCAGTGTTCATTTGGGTTTATATTTCTATATTGCTCCATGGTGGAACTCAGTATTTCAAACCAGGACTCTGTTAATTCTTCTCAAAATGGAAGTTAAAAATCCTTTCTAACCTGGATGAAATAACCACAAATTCTGGTGGGAACTGAGAGTAGGCAACACTTGTGTCTCGTAGTTGATGTCCTCTGACAGAGATAATGAACTTTCATGACTTAATGAAGAGCAGTGACCATGTCCAAGGGGAAAGGTCCAACCAAATGCCCATGAGAGAGGCAGGCAGTGACACCAGAGCAATTCATCCTTTTCCCAAAGTCCTCTCAGATGTGAACAGGAAGGTGACCAAAGGCTCTGTATTTTTTTTTCTGAAGACTCAGAGCTGGCCTGCACTTAGTTGGTGTCCCTGATTTGGAAAGTAAAGGATTAATTTCCACCTCAATCTTTGGCTCAGCGCATTAGTTTTATTCATTCATAAATGTCCACTGTGGCTCAGAGGAATGAAGTTGGACATTTCTGTGCATGATTTAGGTAAATTTGCAGGACAAAAAAGAACTGATTTGGTGGGCAAAGGTTATGGAATAGCTATTTTAAGAGAAATGCAGTTTGAGTAAAGTCATGCATTAGTGACCCAAAGCGATTATTTCAATACTTCAAAATATAAATTCTGTGCGGTCATGGGCCCAATTATTTGTCTTTACAATTCTGCATTACTGAAATGTTTATCTTTCTTCATTTGTTGTACTGTTATTTATTATTGTAGGAGGGGTTTTTCAATGTTTTGGGGTTTGTCTGTTTTAAGTATAATTTTTTTTTTTAAAAAAAGCTTCGTGCACAGCAAGGCTGTTGACTGTGGTTAGCAGAGAGAAAATGAAACCAAAAGTAACGTAATATGTGGAAGGCACTTTTCCCCCCAGCCAGATTAACCTGAGCTGACCCTAAGGCAAATGTGACATTTAACCTTTCCCATTGCTGCCCAGGCTGTGCTGAGCTTGACCTTGGTCTGTTCTTTCCCATCCCCTTGGGGAGGGCACAGCTGAACTCGTGGTGTATTTACAGTACACGGGGATGGCTCGAGTTTCTTCTTTGAAGTGAGGCACTGCTTTGGCCTGGGAGGTGGCAGAGGGGTGAGGGATGGAGGGGAAGAAATGTCTCTGCTGTGTCAACTCACAGGACTGTGTCTGACATGAGACGTGGCCACTGCAGGGTCTGGATTTTGGGAGCTCCGTGCCTCGGGAGGTGGAATCTGTACCTGGCTGCACAACACCTTTATCTCCTTGGCCTGACCATGCAGGGAGGTTTTGCTATGGGAGGCAGGAGCTTTGAGGTTCCCTGGAGGGGAATCAGCACCTTCATGGAGTTTGTATGCAAAGAATGAAGTCTGAGAAAGGCTTTCTGTCTGTACTTCAGCACATCCTATTTTGTAAAATAACAGCGAAGTGAGAAATAGGTAGAAAAAGGTGCTGTAGAAAGAACAGTTGTTCTTCAGAGACCAACATTGCTGATGGATTCTATTGTCATGGATATTTACCCTCCTTTTTATTAAGTGACAGAGAATTCAGTGACATAAAATGGGTTCTTCAATCACTTAACACACCTTAGAGCTCTGAAATATAGCATCAACCTTCCACGAGTAGGCTTGTTTCCCTGAGTAAAAGCCGCCTGAATTGTGTTGGAGTCATTCTGTGTAAATAGAAAAGCAAAGGCATTTTGTGTGTTACCATGGCTTTATATCCCCCTCAGAAACAGTCAGAAAGATTTTGTTTCATAGTTTGAAAATGGAATTTTCTGTCATTGATTTGTCACTCCTGCATTTTCCTGCCACGTTTCATTCTGCCTTTCTTAAAGGGCTTTCCAAGAGCTTCTCTTGCTCCAAGCAGGAACCCCCCAACTTGGCTCTATATTTTGATGTACAGCTCTGTGGGCTTCTCTCCTCTGTCTGCACTGGGCACTTCAGTAATTTCATTTTGAGCATGAAAATATCCCCATTGATTTTCAACTCTATTTCCTAAAATTTATTTGGGGTTTTACCATTGTCTTTTACTGAATCTACAGCTTTCTCCAAGTGCCCTTGTTGGCATTACTGCTCTTTCTCACTGTTATTTGCCCTCAGTAGATGGCTCAGCCCTGAATGCTGAGGGTCAGAAACTTGTGTGTCTTTCATTGGCTAAAAAGAGCCACAGGACACCTTACAGGGCTGCCCAATTATCCTCTTTTTTCCATGGAAACACCTTCTTCAAGCCCTCTGAACTGCCCTTTGCCAATTGCTGTATCTCTTGAACGGGCAAGGATCTTGGGCACCCACATACCAATGAAAAGTTCTCTGAAAAAACTCAGCAGGTGATCTTTAAAGGGATGTGATTCAGCTCTGTTATTTCAGGTGCCTACTTTTAGGTGAGACAAAGCGGATCCTGAGCTTTGTGAAAGGCATTGAGCTGCTCCCACAAGGAGAGATCCAGAATAAGTGGTTAATTTGCAGTTTTCTGCGTTAGTCAGGTGAATTCCAGGTGATGCCCTGAAGTCAAGCAAGTAAAACCAAAAACCTTCCATGTCAGGGGATGTCTGTACCTGAACAAATCATGAGTGGCAGCTGCTCTGAGGCTGCTGGGGGGTTGTTGTGCTCATGAATGAGAAAATCTGTCCTAGGCTGCTGCTTTACCTGCTTGGTTTCTTTCTGTTTCTCCAGATAGTTCTCCACTGTGAATCCTCTGTGAACCTGCCCTTGTCTGTCCTGCTGGAAAAGTACTGCGAAGCTTTGTCAGCCCGCACCAATGTCACAGGTATTCATTCCTCCATTTCTTGGTGGCTTCTTGTTACTGCAGGATCCGCTTTCAAAGTGTCCTTGCCCCAGGAACATCTTTTCCTGCTGAGATAAACATACTGTCTCCAGCTTTGGCTTTTCCTTGGTGAAAATGTGCAGTGGTGTGACAAGGAAAGAGAATTCGGAATTTTACACACCTGGAGAGAGCTTCAGGGGAACTACCATCAGCCCTTTCTCATAGTTTAATCTGTTGAATTAGCTGGACTTACTGACTGATGTGATAGTTGAAGATTAGTATAGTTGAAGTGTCTTGTCCATTTATCCAGTCCAGTTTTCAGAAGCAGGGCAAAGCAGTTGTCTCCTGGCTAAAATACACCAGCACAAAAACGGTGTTGTAAGAGATGTGAAACTGGATCCAGCTTTGTTTCAGAAGTGGGATGTTGCTGTGGGACACACAAGGACACACACGGACACTTTTTGATGAGAAGGCTAAAAACTATTTATTAAAACATCTGACTCCAAATTTATAGTATTTCTACAAAGACCAGGGATTGGAGAAGAAGGTTGACACCTCTCCCATCCCGTTGGTCAAGACCACTGTCTATCTGCTGTTCTTCACACTAAGGCAAAGTATGTAAACAACCTTGTCGTAACAAAAACATATTTCTGATAATAACACTCGTGTGTGAGAAAGAACTAAGAAAACATCGTGTTAGAAAGTGCCTCAGAAAACTTGAAAAACGAGGGCGACAGTGGGAGAAACACACTCAGGGCCACTCCTCTGCAGCATGATTTGGGAGTGTGTGCTGCAATGAATGGTGCTTCTGGAGGAAAAAATAAGTTTCTTCCCTGGTGAATCTTTGTGGAGGGAGGAGTTTTAAATATAATGTAGTTATTATCATTCAGCCAGTTCTCCAGCCCTGGGAAACGGCAAAGGAAACGAGGCTCAGGGAATTAAAAACCTTTCTGTTAAATCTGTTGGATCAGTGGTGCTTTATTGTGACTTTATCAATTCCTTAAGGACAATAAGCTGATCTAGATATCAGACTGAGGTGTGAAAGTTGTGGTGCCTGAACTGCCTCTCAATTTGCATATAAATGGGTGTGTTGACCTGTGTTATGAATCTGGCCCAAGCTCTGTCCCTTGGTGCCATTGTGTTCCAGGGAGCAGCTCTGCCTTGTGTAGCAGATTTGTTTATAGCAATTTGGTGACCATCTATTCCATTCCTTAGCTGAAAACAAAGGGAAGATAAATGATATTTGGACCTTTCTTCTAGGTGCTCTTTGCCTTTTGAATGCGTTTGTAAATATTATCGTAAAACTTGCCATTTATTCATGAAGTGTTTTTCCTTGTGCAGAGCTTTATTTTAGAAAAAAAAAAACAACCTCAAATTTCACGTCAAGTTCTCTTAGATGTCAACAAACAATTCATTTTTCAGTTGTTGACAGAATGTAGTTTTCTGGGCTGTTTATGTGATGCATGAACACAGGGCATCATCTCCAGTGGACTGTGGCTACCGGAACAGAATTTTAATGGGAAAAGGGAAGGGAGAAGCCACAGAAGCCTCTCTTCTGTTCCACTATCTTTGTGAGGTGTCACTGATCAGAGGTAAAGCAATGCTCTGAAATTAATGTAAGTTGATTTTTATAGTCAGTCCAACCTGCAGCATTTTTACAACAAACTTTCCTGTGATACTTTAAAATCCACTTTGAAAACCTGTGCTGTGCTTTGAGAGTGGGTTTATACATGTAATAACCCCCAAATATAATAAACCCCAAATCTGTTTCCTGGTCAGCCTCAGGCATAAGAATGAGGTGAACTTT
Organism: Cinnycerthia olivascens; assembly: GCA_035048155.1. NCBI lineage: Eukaryota > Metazoa > Chordata > Aves > Passeriformes > Certhiidae > Cinnycerthia > Cinnycerthia olivascens. The sequence continues at coordinate 3,762,480 of JAWWMU010000106.1, forward strand.
GGGACATCCTAGGGACAAAAATTCACTTTTTTGCTTAGCATGGAGAAATATTCTTTTCTCAGTGTGCTGGATCATCAACAAGGACTTGGTGGTTCTAGCCACTACATGTTGGTTTTGTGCTCCCTGAAAACTGGATCTTCCAAACAGTCTCGGCTGTTCAGCTATGAGCCTTCTCATTAAAAATGGACATCTGCAGTATAATAACCACCTCTTCATGGTCAGGAGAGCTCTGTTGGTACAGGTAAACACCAAAGCACAATTTAATCCTAAATTAAAACCTAAAATGGAGCAGAAGCGAAATGCTTTTTCTTTATTGGGATCCAAGGATAATGAGCTTTTGTAACTAAGTCTGCTCTAATATTTCAGCATCCAAAATGAGGTGAGCTGTGTTGCAGCCCTCTTTTTGAACCCTGATAATGTCAAGGATGTGTCACACGGGAGCATTGGTGAGCTCCATTCAGCAGCACGGATGATGGATGGAGAGAACCAGACCACAGAGCCTGCAGTGTCTGAGTCTTTTCTCTGGCTCCTATTCTTTGACACAGTGCAGATATCATATTTTAGAAGGGAAAAAAAAAAAATCAAGAAAAGAAACCCAAGGAGAGCCATATTGAACAATCTTTATTTAGCTGGAAGAACAGTAAACATTAAGCTTTGTAATTCGTTATCTTCCCTGTTTCTTTTCCAGAAGATGCTGTTAATGAGTCCAATATGTTAATTTCCTCCTCTTATAATTACTAATTTCACCCCCCAAATATGTTCACACTAAGTATCCCAAACAGATGGCATAAAATGCTTTTCAGAATGTAATGCATGGCTAATTTCACAGAATGGCTGAGAGAATGACGTTGTAAATTCATTCTGAAGCGATTTAAACCAAGAAATACTTTTTCAGAGCTGGAAAGCAACATAACTCATTTTCTGTTTTGGGCATTGTTTCCTTGAAAAATCCCTGGATGGCACCTTCAGGATTGCTTGGATTCAGTTCCTGAGCATGATGGTGTTGTCAATGAGTGGTTTAGGCCATTCCAGAATCACCATCAAAGCCATTAGCAAAAGTATGTTTAGCATGAATTTGTAAAAGTGTGAGTCAACCAAGTTCAGTGTCAAGGTCCACTCTATCACTTTTTACATGGATGAAACACACAGAGGAAAATCGAGTTAGAATTGAGATAGAATGATTTATACAGAGATGAGAAATGCAAAAGGGTAAAAGAGACCCTTCTGCTGGGTCAGGAGTAGAACTCCCTTCCTTGTTAAATTCATTACAGGTCTTAGGTGCAGCTCAGTCCAATCTTAGTCCCAGACCTGGTCAGTCAATTACATCTAAAGGATTACACATGTAATTAATTAGCATCAACTAAAGCACCACCATCAAATGTATCCCAGCAAAAGGTGACCTAAGTAGGATGTTGTAAAAACACCAATTCACCACGGATGCAATTCTTACTTGGCTTCTGAGCCAGCATCAGTCTGAGGTTTGTTCAGTTTTTAGGTGGATCACAAGAATTTTAGCAGCTCCTAATCACTGAATTTATTTTCAATAGAATATATTACAACCACAATAGTCAATCACAGAGCCATAGATGGCAACATTCATACTGCACTTTCTGCAGGTATCTAAATTTTCATCCCAGCCACAATCTGGATAGGTAATTACTGGAATTTTTAAAATTCCAGTAACAATGGAAGGAAAGGAATGTTCCAAGGCTGCCAGGGAATGATTCAATATTCCCACTGTCATTCCCCACCCATCATGGTCTCTGCTCCCACCCTGGACACACAAAAGTCCTTGGTGTGGAATCAAGGGACACTTCACCACCAAAGTCATTGCACAAAGGCCATGGCCTAGCAGGAATTCCTGGGATCATAGAACAATCCAGAAGAGATCTGGGTAATGGGGATAGTGCACCACTCCAGATGGGGAGTGTGTTTGTGAACTTGAGGAAAAAAATTACATTTAATTATTATTTCACTTTCCTGTATAAGAGGAATTGGTTGCAATGGCAGAATTTATTTCTTTTAGGGGGCTCATCTTAAGATGTTTCTGATGTTGCAATTTCCTGGTCTGGGCTGACTAGAATTACAGTGATATCCAGGATGAGCAGGTGGCTATAATTCTATACATCTGCATGATACAGGCACTGAGTTATAGCTGGGATTTTTATAGGAACTTGGAGAACAGAGGCCCTCAGTTCACACCAATGTTCCATGCATTGTGGAATGTTTTTGCATTATTCCCTTCACACCCCTTGACTTTTCCATCTAACATGTTTCCACAAGAGGCTGCAAGTCTTGGCTTGCATCTGATCCTACTTAATTTTGATCTGCATGGAAATCTTTTTGTTCCCCTTATTTGTTCCATGGACACGTTTGACCACACAATTTTAAGGATTTGTCAAAAGACAATTGGGAATTTTGTCCAAAAAAACCAAACCAGTATGTGGATGGCCAATGCTACTGTGCTGTACCAGCTCACAAATTACATTCTCTGTTTTTCTTCTCTTTCTTCCCCTTCAGTCAGTTTGAAGGATGCAGTTTGCATTTATGGTGTTTAAGCGTATTCAGACAATCCAGTAAAGGAGAGGCAGTAAATCAGATTTCATGCATTTCATTTCAAGAAGTCCTGGGATGCACTGAAAGGAAAAATGCTTTGTTCCTCCTAGTGACTGGATCCTCTTGAGCTGGGAGTTGGTTCCTTGCCCTCATTGTGGTCACTTTCTAGTGAAATGCTGTTGTCTCACAGAAATGATGTAAACATCCTGATTCTGAATGGTGCAGGATTCCACCTGTAAAAATTCAGGTTTGCACTACTCCTGTGTTGATTCCTCAAGTCTCTGGTGAAACTGTGGTTTAAGGAAAGTGTTGGTGGGTGTGGAAGGAATGTATCCGGGGATGGATCCCTGGGATGGATCCACAACTCATCAAAGATGCTCATCAAGTCTCCAGCTAACCTGACATCACTTGGAGTTTGCCATCATTTTCCCATTTGCTGGGACAATGTTTTATTTGAGAGGCTCCTCCAGCACTTCCAGAAGCACAAAACTGGAATGTATGTGTAGTTTTGTTCTTGGCTGGCTTGTTAGCTTTAAATAATCAATTTCAATCATTCTTGAATCAATCATTCTCAAATCAATGATCCTTTCAGTGGATGGAAGTTTTTTGACACACAAGCATATTTGATAATTTTTTTCCATCCCGAACTGCGAAGGTGAGCCCCTCTCTGCTCCAGGGGTTATTTATTTCTGTACATCACACTATTCTGTTTCCTGGAAACAGAAGGTTTGGCATCATTACATCCCTAAATATCCCTCCAGAGTGATGGTATGGCAGCAATTCTCACTGCTTCCCTCCTGATTTTCCCAGCAGGCCACATCAATGAGCAGTCCCATTTAGGATGAGACTTGGATGGGCTCTCTAATTTCACAAATGCTTTCACTCCCTTGACGTCAGCCTGCTGGCTGCAGCTCCCCACGCTGCTCCTGCAGCTGCCTGGGGGGGACAGGGTCACATCCACAGCACCCAGTCACTGCTCCCAGGCAGAAAGAGCCTCAGACATCGATGTTTGCACCATCACCCCTCGAGCTGGGCACCAGCAACCTTCCCAGCACTTCCTGTTCTCACATGCTGCAGCAGCACTATTTAAATAGAGGTGATGATGTTGGTTTACTTTCCCACTGTCCCAAATGCCATACCAGGCAGTCTAGCTCTGCTTGCTTGTGCTTCCCAAAATAAAGCTGACAGCGCTGGGTGTTGTTCAAAGCTTTGTGTTATTGCCTTTATAATTTAAACAGTTGCATTTTTTCGAGTCTGGTGCAGTTCCAAGCTGAGGGTATGGAGATCCCGTGTGTATTAGGAAACTGTAGACAGTCCAACAAGTTTTCTGGTCCACTAGAGATGATTATTAGAGTAATAGAAAAATTTAATAATGCCAAGGTTGTGGGTTTGATCCCTGTGTGGCCCATTTACTGAAGAGTTGGACTTGATAATCCTTGTGGGTCCCTTCCAAATCAAATTATTCTGTGATTTAGGTTGGAAAAGGAGCTTAGAATCATCCAGTTCAACCATTAATACAACACTACCTGATCCACCACCAAACCATGTCCCTAAGCACTACATCTAATTTCTATATTTGCTGTAGAAATAAAATATTTATGGAGGGTGGTTTGGGGTTTTATTTTTTTGGGTAAATGATTTATAGAGAAGATAGATGAACACATCTAAAGGTTCCCACATTTTTCCTAGGTGTCCAGGGGCTGATGAGTACTTCCAAATTTACTACAACAAATCTCTCAGCTGTGTAAAGGAGGCTGTAAAATGCTCAGCATGTGTCAGTAAGAAGTTGCCCCAGTGTCTTGACCCCATGTAAAGGTGTTTTTGCAGAACCTCAGTAAAGTACCAAAGGAAGCAAAATCTGCCCTCAGATTTTATATTACACAGGAATGTACAGACCCTGGGAATAGACCACTGAAGTTATTTTCATATTTCAGAGGAGTGGCACACCCCAGTCCTGGCTCTGTCACTTCTGTCTGGTGCATTCCCAGCTGACCCTCAGTAGTGAGTGTTACCATGCCCCATGAATATACCAAATCTTTGAATTCACACAGTTGGCACAATAAACATGGTTTGTTGATGGTGATTTCTAAATTAGATACCATTTTTTGCACACCTGATAGATAATGATGCACCCTGTAGAACCTCTAACTTTGTCGACTTCCACAGAACAGATCGAGTGCCTTTTCTGTTCACACAGAATCATCTCAGTGTGTCTGCTCCTAAACAAAAACACCCCCTGTCCTTTAAATCAGCATTTCTCTCTGGGTTTGGGGCATGATGAGCCTCTCAAGGGTTAAAATAACACTGTGGCCAATCTGAGAGTAAACTCACCAGAGTGGTGCTACAAACAGCACTGTTCTCAAGGATGGGTGGTTCAGAGGATGCCCAACATCTGCAGTGCTGCAGGATCACTGTTATTAGGAAATGGGAGAGATTGGGTGGAATAGGCAATTTTTTTGTTGTTTCTGATTTCAGTTTAGAGCCCATGAACCCATGACTGAGTTGATTCTCCAGGTTTGGAATGAGCCTCCAGGTGTGCTCTCATCTCACCTTTGTCTGTCTGCTTTGGACAAAGTGGATGTTTCCATGTTTCTTTTGCAGGAGTGTCCTGAGCCACACTCAGAGCCACACAAAAAACACACTCAAAGCCAGATCAAGGTGAGGCTGAGCTCCATCCATTTCCCTATGAGGATAAACTCTGTGAGTCTTAGGCCTCTGTGTATAAAATCGTGCTTGCCAACGCTACCTTCCTTCACTAGCAACTACTGACAGCAAAAAAAGAGGGTGACCTACCACCATCTGCTCTTGGTGTGTTCAAGGTGTGCCCAGGGCTGTTTGAGAATCCAGCAGTGGCTGCTTTGAGGAAAGGAAAGTGAAAGGATGCTTCATATTTGCAGGTGCTGTTCTGGCTTACCCTGGACTAGAATTTGAGCGCAGAAAATGGATCAGAGATTCAGCTTGAAGAAATCACCTGCTGTGAAGTTGTAGCTGGAAGCTCTTTGTTTGACTCTGAGTTGCGTCACTTGGTTGAACTTTGATGAATAAACTCTGTTATGCAGGGAATTAATTTGCCTTGGCCTTCAACCCTGAGATGAGAACATCTTATTATACAGTTATAGAACCGTAGAACAACAGATTTGTCCAAGATGTTTACATTCACTGAGTCTAGCCCTTAACCCAGCACTGCCTAGTCCACCACTAAACCCTGTCCCCAAGTGCCACATCTACACCTTTCAAATCCCTCCAGGCTGGTGACTCAGCCACTTCCCATTGTCCCATGTACACAAAAATAGTTATGCACTAAAGCTCGTCAAAATGCAAAGCAACCTGTAAAGCTCCAGCTCTACCTTGCTCAGCTTTCTTATTCCATTACTAAATAAGAACTATAAGGGTGTTTTGTTTTTTTCCCCTCCAGGCGTTCATCTTACTTGTTAAACTGTCAGAGGGTGGACACTGGCTGTATAAAAAAGAGATAATGGAAAATGTTAACGTGGTTTATGTAAGCCACTCGGACTTGAACTGTTCAACCCTTCTCCCTGTGTGCATCTTTATTTGTAGCAGATTCATTCTCTTTGTCGTGCTACTGCTGTGCATAAATGGTCAGACAAAAAGGATTGTTTATGGATGCAGGTATTTCAAGTTGCACATACCAGTAGCTAAGAGGCGACACAAATGAGAAACAGATTGCTGAGGGTATAAAATGCTGGGTGGTGTCTCAGCTCCACTGATACGGGACAGGAGTCTGATTTCAAGGCTCTTTCTTCACCCCCTGGACTCTTCACCCTGGTACATCAGACCAAGCATTTATCAGCCTGCTGTCACTGTGAAGTACATGAGGGGATTATTACCATGCCAGAGAAACATGGGCTTGTGCAGGAAACCCTCTGGGATGAACATGGGAGCTGGGAGAGTGTTCATTTCTCTCCTGTGTCCCTGTTGTTCCCTTAATATCCACCGCTGAAGACTGGAAGGTGTAGTAGGTGGACCCTCAGGCAGAACCCAAAGGGCTGCTCTGGTATTTTTAAACAAGCCTGGCTTTTTTTTTATTTATTGAGTTTAAAGGCAGCCTAAGGCCTGCTCAGCTGTAGATGCCTACTTTGCAATATCCAGAGTTACAGGAAATTAATCATTCCCCTAAGAACCTGCTCTTTCTTTGAAAGTATCCCTGAGGTAATTCCACAGCAGGTGGGAGACTATTACCCACTGTCTTTTGTGTAAATAAAGGGGAAAGAGTTAATATCAGGAGTGAGATGTATTTGCAATTTTGCTGTTAATCTGTTCAAGGAGAGGGCTGGTGAGTTCATCCCTGTGAACGTGGGCGTGAAATCTTTAGATGAATCCTCAGTGTGGAGCCACACCTCAGTGGGCATCAGCTCTTTGAAATTAGTTGCAGCTAAACATAAGATTTCTGACTAAGATGGGCAGCTTCTTATCTGAGAAATTTGTTGTGGGTTGTTAAATATACCTATACCTTTATGTGTATAAAAATGTGCACATATAAATCTTGATTATTTTAGAGATCAAAAGTATCATTATGCTGAAACTGTTCTTCCAGTAACCACTGGGTGAACTTCCCAGTTCTAGGATTTAGGAGTATCATCAGTATTTTTTGCTGTCTTCTATCCTGAAAAATGTATCTGTTCCCTTGTTTGAGTTAATTTAAAACTTTGCACACATCTCCACTTTCTTCATCGATTAATAAACTCAATTTACGCATTTATTTATGCAGGATGCTCACCAATTTTTTTTCCCCCTGTTACTCCTAGAGGTTTTGAAAGTCTTGATTTTCAGAGGAGGGAAATGCTGTTTACATGCCACTGTTGCCACCTAAAGTGCCTGTCCCTTCTGCTTGGGAGAGTGCCCAGTTCACTCAGATGTGCCTGGTGTTCTCTCACATTGTTTTGATGGATTACTGGTCTTCTTTTATTTAATTTCTTACAAAACCTTCTCAGATCCAAATGTAAAATTCTTACTAGCAGAAAAAATACAGGGTTTTTTTAAGTTGCTGTAAAATAGCTTGTTGTGCTACAAATTTCTGAGATAAGTGATACAGAAATTCACCCAGTAGATATATTTTTTACAAAAGCAATTATTTTTTACATGATGCCAACGAAAATTTATGTAGCCATACATGTTTATTCACTTTTTGGCTATTTTTTCCCCTGTCTGGAAGATAAGATTTTATAACCATTTTCAACAGGGAGACAGAGAGCTCAGGGGCAGCAGTTGAAATATGCACAGTAAAAATTGCTCTGTTTTTCTGTTAAAATCATCAGAATTTTATCAACATCCACAAGACAATGAAATAAATGTGTCTGATTGGGGAAAACAGACACTAAAGGAAAAATCTATGCAGCATTACATGGTTTCTGTTACCTTGTTTTTCTGCAGTCCCATAGTCCACAGATGGAACAAGCAAAGAATACTCGATTTTTGATCTGCATTGCAGATTTCAGAGCACTTTGTAACTCTTTATCTCATTCCAGGAGGCCTGGCTGTGGTGCATTATGTTAAGTCCACAATTTTGCAGTTACTTCTTGCTTCCAGTGTTGCAATAAACAGAAATACTTTGTGCTGGATAACTTTATGTCGTTTAAAACTTAAAAAACTCGTAGCAAAAGCAGAATCCATGCAAGCTGAAGGGTGGATATTTTTACCCCTGTTCTATGTATGGTGAAAGACGAAAAATGAAATTATTTGCCAAGAATTCACAGCCAGTCAGGAGGAATATCAGAATTTGAGGCGTTCTCGCTCTGCAGGCTGCCTGCAGTACTTGCTTGGGACTGAACCCAGAGCAATTAAAAGCAAGCAGCTGACATTTTTGCATTGCAAAAGTTTTAAATATTCCGTGGTAGCCTGGCAAGCCCACACACAACCTGAGAGCTTTCTAATTGATTGGTGCAACTGCTGGTGCTTTTAGCTGCATCTCTCAAGTGTTAGTATCTTCATTTGATCTTCCTCAGAAATGCTGAAGGCCCCAAAGGAGAAGCTCATAGTTACAATCCATGCTAAAAGCATGGATTCCATTGGAATTTTTGGTGGCTGGTGTGAAGTTCCAGGGAACAGAAGCAATGACTTTGGAGAAGGGAGTGCTGAGGTGTTCAGGCAAGGGCAGTGGAGATATCTTGTCCAACATCCCAGCATTAGGTGGAGCTGGGTTTGAAATTCTGTCTCCCTGCCCTGTGCTCTAACCACTCTCCTCCTGTCTGAAAGGTGCCACTTACATATTTTGATGTGGAGAAAATAGGATATAAATGTTATTGCACTGACTGTGGTTGGTGTGTTTTGTCCTGCAGAAACACCTTCATGCCCTACAAAGGTTTATTTAAAAGGTTTTGTGGAGAGTGGGGAAGGTGCTAATGCTAATTTTATAATTAGCATTATAAAAACATCTGTCCTTTTTATCTGTGCCACGGATGCAGCTGGTTATTGATATGGAAATGTTAATGGTGGATGCTGTGAGTGTGTTCATAGGGTAAATATATTTATTTAATTAATTAATAGGCAAGGTAGGCAAGGCTGTCTTGGGAGAGAGTAAGGATGTGGGCGAGGCAAAAGTCTTACCTGATCATATCCAGCCCGTGTGTGATGTGAGCAGTAGCTGAAAAGTCTCAAACACATGATCAGACCTGAGTAGGAAGACTGAAACACAATCCAAGTGAGTTAAAGAAAGCTCTTGAGTCACTTTGGTCCTGGCAGACCTCACTGAACTGTTGCAGAATATTCTGGCAGGAAGCCTAGGAGGGGGTCAGCTGTGGGATTTACCTCCAAGAGAATTTGCCCAAACACCTCAGCACACGCAGTTCCAGGGTTTAAGGTGTGACAGGAGCGCTGCTAACCTTGTTACCATGACAGCCTTTGGTCTTGCCAGCTCTTCTCTTCCTGGAATCTCTCAAGGTGTCCGTGAATAAGCACCAGAAGTGCTGCATTCCGAAGCTCTTTTTTTGTTTCTCCTCGTGTCAGTGCAGTCTGAGTCAGTGTTTTCCTTCACCTTCTATACCCTGTTCCTGAGACAGTAAAGATTCAGTGCTCATTTGGGAATTTCACTGCCTGGGAAGGGGCTGAGCAGCTGGGGCACAGCTGAGTGTGTGTCTTTCCCCTCTTCTCCAAACCTTTCCTGTGCTCTCTTTCCTCTTCCTTCCTGCTCCTTCACAAATTCCTCAGATTTAAAACTTCCATCTCTCACTCCATCTTCCTCTTTGGTCCCTCAGGTCCTCCTCTACATCTTGTTGGAGATTTCTAGGTGTCCCCACCCGTCCTTACTCATGTCACAGAGCCTGCTGGGCTGGAGGAAGGATGAGGATGGTGGAGAGGAAGAGGAGCAGGAGCAGGAGCTGGACTTTTCTCTGAAGATCAGGGGATGGGTGGGTAGCTGGAATGTTTTAGGGTTTTCATCTCCACTGCTATTTCTGCACAGGCTCAGTGGTTTAGGACTTAATGGAGAGGCAGCTGCCATGGGATATTCGAACAAAATATTTTCTTTTTATTCCCCCGATGTACTGAGAGATTCCCAAGGAGTAAATACAATCACAGCCAGAGTTTGCTGTACCTTCCTATTTAGGAATTTCCAACATGATGGCAATGATAATATAAAATTTCCCATAGGCAAAAACAAACTTAAAAAAAAAAATCTACTTAAAACCTTAAATACTCTGGTTGCTAGTCGTTGCCTAAGTGAGAGTAAACCAATTTTTACCTTTAGGAAAAATCATGCAGATTTAGGAATGTGTTTCACTTTCAACAATTATTGCTAGAGATTAAATGATTTCCATAAGTGTAAGTGTAATGTAAATTTTTCCCTTTTAACAAGGGAAAAATTTTTGCAAGCTTGGAAAATCCATTTATTTAAAAAAATCATATTAAGTCCATAAAGGAAAAAATGTCCTTAAAATCAATTTTTTCCCATTATGTCTAATCAAAAAATGATTAAAAAATGATGAGAAAGTGAGAGGCTTGTCTGAGTAAATTCAGAGATTTCCACACTTGAAGATAAAATTTAATGAAGATAAAACTCACTCTCCACTGTGGATGCCTGAAATTAGGAGAGAATAATCCTGCCCCTCTTTTTTATCATCCTTTTCTCTGCTTCCACTCATTTTAGTGCAATTAAGATATCATCAACATTTCGCAGCCCTTGGCTTGCATTTTTGTGTGCTTCTCCAATAAACTGAATAGTAAATATCCAAGGAAATTGCTGTTCTGAACAACAGGGGTTCAATTAGGGCAGGCAGCAAGTTCATTTTGAAGAATGATCCTAGAACTATTGGAATCATTTGTGTGGAAAAGGCCTTTAAAATCATCGAATCCAACCGTAAATCCAGCACTGCCCAGCCCAGCACTCAACCCTGTCCCCAAGTGCCACATCCACCCCTTCCCTGGGCAGCCTGGCTCATTGCTCACAGCCCTTTGGATGAGGAATTTTTTTCCTAATATCCAATCTAAACCTCCCCTGGTGCAACTGGAGGCCATTTCCTCTTGTCCTATCACTTGTTACTTGGCATAGAACGTTTATTTTCCATTGCTGTGGGCTCCTGCTTCCACAGTTTGTGCACCACTGAGGACCATTTTTGGTGGTTCATAATGAAGGAATCTACTTTAATGCTGAAAAGACACCATTTTTTGTGTCATCGGCACACAAAAGTGTAGATTTTAAACAAGCCTGGGTGTAGATTATGTAGCACAGAAATGTAAAAGAAGGGGCTATTCAGACTTCAGGCTCCTTACAACTGGAAGGGTTGTTAAAGTGCAGGCAAAATTCTTTGAAAACCTTTCAAAAAGTGTTTTATCAGTAGTGAGAGGGACAATTTGAGTCAGGTGATAAAGGCAAGGAGATGTGGTTGTGTTGCTGCAGCTGGGAGAGAAGGACACATTGTGTCCAAAGGCAAGGGAATGGCCTGGAGGCAATGGAACAAGGAGGGAAAAAAAAGATGCAGAGTCTATTTCTGTCCTGTTCACGCTTCAATCTCAATATTTTGTCTTCCAGGAGAGGGCCAGGTCACCCAAGTGTCTGCCTACCTCTGTTCTCACTGATTTACAAAAAGGCTTCTGCAGAGGGATGGCTCCTGTTAGGAGCAAATCCCAGGATGAAATAAATTGATTCATGAAGGCATTTGTATTCCTTGCTGGAAGGTTACCAGCTTTTCTTGGAAATCTTCATTTTCTATACCTGGCTCTTTGCAAATCCATGTAAACTCTGCATTCATGGGTTCCCAGCTGCTTTCTATTTTAATGGTTTTTCCTTTGTTTTTACTGTTTCAGCCCATTAATGAAAGCTTTTAGGAGACCAATGAGTTCTCATTTTCTGGGGCACTTCTAATGTCACAGATGGAAACTCCAAATCTGTCTCATGGTTATAAATCATACTTTTATTGTTAGGATTCATTTTCTCATTAGGATAGGATCTAGAAGTTAAACCAGATCAGCATGTCTCTTGGGACAAACACTGCAGATCTCAACATAATCAGAATGGAGGAGAATTATATCCTTTAAACAAGCAAGAGTTTATAGTTGCTTGTTTGCCTCCTTCCTTCTCTTTGTATTTATTCTGGAAAGGATGTGCTTAAATGAGATTTTTCTTCTCTTAACTGCTGCTCTTCAAATTACATCAGTCCCAAACCAATGGGCTGTATTAACAGTACAAGTATAAATGCTGAAAAATTAAAATCTCTTTGCTATGCAAATGGAAGATACTCAGCAGAAAATCCCCCAAATCAGCACTTTGCAGTAGCTGGGTATTTTTTGAATTCTTTGTAGGAAACTGGTGATGTTGAATTCTTGGTTCTGAGCAGTTCAACTCCTACTGGGTCCAGAAAATGGAGCAAAATGGGTTGGTTTAGTGCTGTTGCTTAGCTGGTTGTTCATTAGAGCCTCCCACATGCTCCAGCAAAGACCACGGATTTGTGAAGTCAGCAGGTGCAATTATAGGCTACAGCTCATTATTTCTAATTATTTCTTCACTTTCTTCTTAGTTGGTGCTAGTGGTTGGTAAAAACAAATTGTAGAGTCATAGAATGGTTTAGGCTGGAAAGGATCTTAAAGACACTTCAGGTCCTCCCCTGCCATGGCAGGGACACCTTCCACTACCCCAGGCTGCTCCAAGCCCATCCAACCTGGCCTTGGACACTTCCAGGGATCCAGGGGCAACCACAGCTGCTCTGGGCACCCTGTGCCAGGGCCTCTCCACCCTCACAGGGAAGAATTTCTTCCTAATATCCAGTCTAAACCTCCTCTCTGGCAGTGGGAAGCCATTCCCCCTTGTCCTGCCACTCCAGGCTCTTGTAGAGTCTCTCTTCATCTCGTTGGCTCCTTCAGGTGCTGGAAGGCCACACTTGGGTCACCTTGAAGCTTCTCTTTTCCAGACTGAAGAATCCCAATTTTCCCAGCCTTTCCTCACTGCTGAGCTGCTCCATCCCTCTGATCACCTTGGTGCCTCCTCTGCACTCACTCCAACAGCTCCTTCCCGTGCTGGGGATCCCAAAGTGGGTACAGGACACCATGGCTGGGAACAGGATTCCCAAACGGGCAAAACGAAACCGTCACGGAAAATTGTACAAAACACAAACGCCAAAGCAAAGGCTCAGTGGAAGCGTTCAGCTCTGCACAAAGTGAGGCTGTTTGTACAGGAAAGATCTTCCAGGCCTGATTTCAGTTTTATTTTCCCTGCAGATGGAATTCCTGTCCCTCAGTTCAGATGTTTATAGCACAGACAGTCCCAGGGAGCAGATCAGCCCAGGCTGTCTTTAATGTTAATGGTGAGAAAGAGACACTTTTAGAAGACAATTGATCTGATCCCATTTAAGTGTCTCCTTTGTGGTGACAGAAATCGTCCCAGAGAGTCGCTGACTTCACAGAGTGGATCCCTCTTGACTTTTAAGGGAACCTGGAGAGTTCTCTGCCCTGACAGCTCCTCTGCAGACCATAAACTGAGATAAATGATCTCAGCCACATCAGCTGCAACTCACAGAAGTGCTGGCATGAGCAGTGCCCATCTATCAATTTTTTATGGACTGCTTAGTTTATATTTTCTGCAGGTTTTTTTTTTCCTTCAGCAAAGACTTTTAGGGAACATAAGCCATAAAAAAGCAGTATAATTCTGCTGAAGAGGGGTAGTGTTTTCATCTAAAAACCATAAATTGCTTTTTCTTATATAAGAAGTTTCTTATAAGGAGATTATTATTTTATCTGAAGAGGGTAAATTGGGCTGTTCTTTTGTCTCCATAAAATAATCGATTATTTTAAATGAAACCACGGCTTTCTTGGTGTGGGGGAACACTCAGCTATTGATTTCTGTGGAGAGTGGAATTTTAATGTTAAACTCACAGGACTGTGTTGGAGAAATAACCTTTGCTCATAATCACAGAATGGGTTGCAAGGGATTTTAAATTTCGTCTAGTTCCAATGCCATAATAATAATAATAATAATGATGTATATAAATAAATATAATACATGAATAAATCAAAAGCCCTAAAAAAATAATTCAGAAGAAATGAAGAAATAATTCAGCTTTAAAAAGTTAAATATATATATTGTAGAAAACCACAGTTAAGTCAGACACCTCAGACTGCATTTCTAGGAAATTGCAAGTGCTGGAACAGTTCTCCAACAGGTCCAACCTGGCCTTGAACACTTGAACATCTAAAATTTAAGGAACTCAATCATTTATCTCATTTGGGAAGCTGCAAATTTCAAAAAAAAACCTAGGAAACTGTTATAAATTCCTGCTCAAAATTTTACACCTTTGTTCTTCTGTCTACATTTTCTGTCACCTGGCAAACTAAAAATCCAGTACAATTCAGACTAAATAATTAAGGTGTAATTTAAATGACCCCTAGGATTTTTCAGCCCAACTCTAGCTAATTTTATATTCAAAGACAGAAGCAGAGTCACAGAGGCCAAGAAAATAATTTGTCCATTTTCACTGGTATTTTTTAATTTTGTATCTGTTTTAGACTATCTCAAAGGATTTGGGATAAAATGACCACAGCCAGCGCTATTTATTCAGAGCTGCTTCTAATTCCTGGAAAATGCATTTTCTGCCATGCCTGGTGGGCTGGTGGGCTTGTATCTCACTTAGAATTAAAAATATTCAAGGTAACTCAGAGAAGCCTTACCAGGATAATGGCAAAATCTACATCCCTCCCTGATTTTGATTCAGGATATAGCCCAGAGTTTGGGTGAGCTGTGAGTGACAGGGGTGTAGGGCAAAACTGAGTGAAGCAGGGCTCTACAGCTGGCTTTGCTTCATCACAAGGGAAAGGTCATCCCAAATTATTATTCTGGGGTGATCAAAGCTACTTGTCTTTTATTTTGGTGCTTGATAGGGGCCTTAAGAAAAGATTAAAAAAAAAAAAAAAAAATTTCTGTTTCCACAAAATAGGTTTAACTACCTCAAGTCTTTTGACCAAAAAGAAACAAGGGAAAAAGAAAGAGTCAGAAATTTTCATTTGGCAATAGCCTGCAGGTTCTCACAGCTGTGTGGGCAGAACATCCCTCTGCCCCCAGGGGAATGGAAAACCTGAACCAGTCTCCTCTTTCCACAGGAGCAGCACTAATATGACAAGGATAAGATGATTGATCCATCAAGAGCAAATTGAACCAGCCCGGGAAATTGGTATCGGGGTGGGAAATAACTTATAAAAGAGCTGGCAGAGGGCTGAAATCACACTTAGTTGGAAAAGGAATTGAGTTGTGCAGTGGCTCCAGAGTGAAACGATGCAGCGTGGGGAGGAATGGGTGATGAAGGCAAACACTGCTGGCCACCTTAAACCCATAATCTCTTGAGCAGTTCATCAACTTGTGTGGAAAAAGAAGTTTTCTCTTCAGGGAAACTCATCTCTTACTGCAGCAACACTTTTTGCTGCCAAAGGCAGGACAGTAAATTGCATCTTTTTCCACATGCGGCTCTCTGGATGAACCGGTGAGCCCCTCCTGTTTTGATAGCCCTGATTTTGCATTCAGGTAACCACCAGCAGGTTTTGTTTTGCAGCGTTTCTCTCCTCAATCAGACGTTTCCTTTGCAGTAATGAAGAATTAGGAGAGCCCTCCAGTGGCCGAGGGGAAGGGATGAGCTCTGGCAGAGAGCCAGACCAGCCTGGAAACCAGGGGCAGAAATATCTGCTGCACATTTCAGAGGCAGGAACTTCCAGCCCTGTTAGGGATGACTTAAACCCTGCTTACATTCGTCCTCTGATCCAGAGGAATTCCACAGAACCTGAAAAACTCCGTGAGTGAAATAATCTGTGTGTATTCCTTCCTTATTTCTGTCTAAAAAAAGGGCTATTTGTGTCAAGGGGATAAACTGATAGCTTTTATACTTAATAATTTTACAGGAATTGAAAATGACACGAACTTGGTCCTCACAAAGATAATTCTTAGAATTCAGAATCAATAACTGCCAAAAAAATTCTCTTCAAAAGAAAATTAATAATTATTATGTCTTCATTTCCCAAAAGTAAAGCTGTGAGGACCAGGTCCTTGAAACACTGCTGTAAATGATGATTCTGATGATCTTATAAACTGGAGAAGGGAAGAACTGCTGAAAAATAATCTTTTTTCCAAGCATCAATCACAGATTTTGACGTCTGCCTGTGATAACCGGCAGTTAGCATCATGGATGGGCACTCTGAGGGGTGGTAGGAGATTTTGGAAGGTTAACAAGGAGATTTGACAAGTCCAGGAAAGAAGCATCACTTGCTTAGCAATAAAATATTGTAATCTTGCCTTTGCAATTGAGTGAGAGAGCATGTGAATGACAAAGTATTTAATCAGAATATTACGTGTTTTCCCCAACCTCATTCTTTAATATTCATTGGGGTGAGACGTGCAGTTTTCCAAATAAAAAACACATTAACACATCCTGGGGAAAGAAACCCAGCTGTGCTGTCAAGCAGATTGGGAGTGCCACACTTCCCAGGATTAATTTGTTGCTGCACCTGTTATTAAAATTTCTATCCCATTATCAGCTATTTGATGACATTTACCCATGTTTATGTCTGTGCTGAAATAAATCTGTATCAATGTTGGTGTTTATTTCAGTTTTCACCTGTTTTGCTTTGAATTCTTGTGGATTGATCGATGGCTTTTGTAAAAATCCGCTGTAACCAATGCTGATGGAACCAGTTATAGATTGAGATCTGCATATCCAAAGTCTTAATAAGAACAGAAAACAACTTGCATTTTGAGGCTTTAAACTGTTTGCCAAGGTTTATGCTTATTGTGAAAGTTCTTAGCTGTAAAATGGACACAGAAAATTTACAGATGGCTCAAAGTATCTGATTTAAAATAACGGGATTCTTTTAAGTTTTATACATCATTAAAATTCAAATAAAAACATAGTGTTTAAACAAATATGTGTGCATTTCAAAGCAGTATAAAGTCCTAGTTTTCAATTTCTGTCTGACATGTAAACTCCAATGCCCATCTCAGATATGTGATGTGTTGGCAGGTGAGAGCTCCTTCCAAAGTACAAATGTGTCTTGGGGTGAGTGACATCCTAAAAAGTAGAATATCTGATAGTTGTAAATTTGAAGAATGTATTTGTCTCCAAATTAAATGAGTCATCATTCTCTGAATGTGTCCATTTCCCTGGAGGCTGTTACAGAACCTGATTTAGTCTAGACACTGGAATTAGGTGAGATGAATCCTTCTGCCTCTGTCACTCTCAAATACCCTAAACCTTGCAAGACCTGAAGTACCCTGAGCTGCAGAATCTGAAATACTGGCTCTGGTGATGAAAACATCAAGGAGTAGTGAGCCAAGCTAGGGAGGAGATCTGGAGAGGGATTTTTTATCCCAGGAGATATCCAAAATTATGTGAGGTCACTGATTCCAGACACAGGCACAAGCTATTGCAACAGAATTATTGTTCTGACATCTTCTCTATTTTTCTGGGGCTGCAAACATGTGCAGTAGCAGTTTGAAAATCACAGATCAGGCTATTATTACATTCTTCTTCCACAGTTATCATGGCCATAATAATATTATGATAATCCATTTTCATGCTTAATCATTCCAGCTGGTGTCTGGTGTGACTGGATCCTCCTCACTCTCTGGTGAAAATGATGTTTGAGAACCACTCTCTCAATTCTCAAAGTCAGTATTCTGCTCATGATTCCTGCCACTTCATTTCCAGGCATTTTCTCTGGTGTTTGCTGGCAGAGAGATGCAAATCTATTATACAGTGTTTGTGTTCTATTGATTTCCTCTGGTAAATAATTCCATTAAATCTAAGACACGGAATCTCTAAACATAACGCTGCTGGCATTGTGATAGTCCTGTCCTAACAGGATATTTATTCCTGATGTGTTTAATTTCAAATATGTTTGCTCTCCCATGAAATGATAGGCCCAAAGTTATGGGATTACAGCTGCCAAACACTCCAGGGAGATGAGGTGGGCCAGTGGGGAAGAGCTCAGCAAACAATCTGATCTTTGTTCAGGGCATCTGGAATGAGATTAATCTGATTAATGCAGACATTTACATCAAATTGGTTTCTCTTACAGACAGCAAAGATCTACTCAGGGCATTGGTTACAGCTGAGGACAAAATCAATCTCATCAGGTGAATCTCATTGCAGAAGTTCTTATTTTTTTTTCTGTTGGTTGCACACCTCAGTTAATTAGCATCTCTGGAAACATTTGCACTGAGGACACCAGAAGAGATGTGTCCAAAATTTGTTTCCTTTCTGAGATGTGTT
>JAWWMU010000106.1:3787636-3800396 GCA_035048155.1 Cinnycerthia olivascens
TTTTTTTTTTTTTTTGCAAAAGTGCTCATCCCTGGAGCTACCAATAAATCTGTGCCTCTGTGTGTCAGAGGGAGGGACAAGGGAGGGAGATGCAGCAGCGCAGCGCTCTGGCAAAGTGAGGCGGCATCTGGGAGCGGCGAGCCCAGGGACACCGAGGAGACGTGAGCCCCTCAGCCCGGGCTCAGCCCCATCCCATTGGCTCCCGAGCCGCTGGATTTAAAGGGAAGAGCAGCTCGGAGGGCTGAGCTGCACAGGCAGACGCGGACTCTCAGCCAAGTTGTCAGCGCGCTGCGAGAGGGAGAGGCTCCCGCACACCGAGACTGCGGGGTGCCCGCAGCTCGGGACTCCTTTGGCTCCAGAAAAGGAAAAAGGAGACCAAAAAAAAAACCAACAGCCAGAAAGGGGTGAAAGAGCCTGATCCAGTGCGGCAGTCCCGGAGGGAATAATGGATGTGACCATCTCTCAGTTCATCTTAGAAGAATTTGATGTGAACTGCAGCCTCCTGGATCGTTTACACGGGACTTTTTTAGAGAGTTCCTCTATCCCTTTCCTGGGCTTTGATGGTAGGAATTGTTACCTGGTGCAGAGCTCGGGAAAAGCTTTAGAAGTGCTGAGATTCGGTTTGTTTTGTGATGCAAAGTGTGTGGCTTTTGTGCTTTCTCAAGTGCTTGTTTTTCCCCTTCTGTCTCGTTTTTCTGACCCCAGGTCCGTACTGCAATGCCACCACGGACCAGATCGGGACCTGCTGGCCCAGAACCTCTGCGGGGGAACTCGTGGAGAGACCCTGCCCCGAGTTCTTCAACGGGATCAAATACAACACCACGAGTAAGTACAAACTCCTTTCTTCTCCCGCAGCTCTTGTGTTCAGAAGGCGCCTGGGGACACCCAAAATATATTTCCATTAAAGAAAAATAATAATAATAATAATAAAAAAATTGTTTGCTTGGGAATCAACATTTCCTCCACATTCCAGCCTGTATATTCAAAATTCTTTCCTGGAATGATGCAGATTTCTCAAAAGCGTAGACTTGTGGGCACTGTTTCCTCTTTGCTGAAATACATTTAGGGAGATCCAGACAGAAAATATCCTCTGCAGTCTGAGGAGGGTTTGTTGTGCTTTGTGTGTGTGTGCATGCTCAGGGTGTTGGTAGCAGTGCTTCAGCCACCTGGATAATCAGACAACCTTAGGCTCATGGAATCCTTAGTCCTAAAATCTAGGAACTGTATTTTGGGAGGACAGTCCCTTTTCCAGGCTGGCTGTGTGAGCAGGGGTTCAAACCGTGCTGGGAGTTGTCTCTGACAAACAGAAGGAAGGCTGAGGGCTGGAATCTGTTTGAGCAACTTCATCAGGGACTGGCTGCTCTGGCTGGAGCTGCATCAGCTCTGCACAGGAGACAGGAGAGGAAATTAGGAGACAAATAATATTCAAAGCAAGGGAGCATAGGGGCTCCTTAGAAATCTCCTGGATGCTTTATTCTTCGAGGTAAAAAATCATGATGACTCACTACAAATTTATTATTCAGGCTGTGGGACCCAGGCACTCATTTCCTTTTGCTTATCTGTCAATACACTTTGGACCCTTCATTAAGAGTTTTTAGACATATTAATTCCAAATATGTGCACCCACTTGTTTGTCACTCATTTTCTCAGTGTGGTTTTGACTGTAGGGTTATTTCATTCCGTGTTTTACTCTGAACTGTTGCTTGGGTGTTGGTGCTGTCATTTGCAGGTAGTGTTAATTTTATGGGGCCAGCATTCTCCTTAAGTCCTGTAAAAAAGTGTCCCTGATATTTTAGATCTTGTTTTTAAACTTGTAGAAAGTGGATTTATTCTTTCCCCAGCTCTAGATATCATGGTCACATAAGTGGCCAAAAGTTTGGTACATTGGCTCTGTGTAACAATGTCCCCTACCAGATTTGTTCATAGGGACGAGCTTCTGTCACCCTGGACTTTGAGCAGAGTAAAATTTGCCTCAGAGAACGGCAAAATCATCCTAAAGCCCTCTGATCTCAGAGCTGGGTCTTTGCAATAAAAGAGGAGGGAACCTGGAATGGGCTGGGTGATGCTGCCTTTGATTACAGCAGGTACTTCACTATTTGGACAAGTCTCAGTTGGGACCAGAAGAAAATTTCTGAGAATCAAGGGCAGTGCAGAACACAGTGGAAAGAATTTAAAGGTTTTTCCTGTGTATGGAAGAAAAAAAGAAAGATTGAATACCCCAGTTTGGTTTTTATAAACTCCATTGATGCTTTCACTAGTTCATCAATGACCTGATTTAAAGTTCTTCCCTGCTCCTCTCTTTCTCAGGGGTGGCTGATGCTTGTATTGCAGTGCTAATAAGTTTTCTTCAATTCTCTGCTCTTAAAACAATGGTAATTAAATTAAATTAAAGACTGATGGAAACATGTAATTGAAATGTTGAAGCATTATTTTCTGAGGAAATGGATATTTTTCTCCTTTCAACATAAAATGTGAGTAGCTGCCTCCAGTTATCTCAGACACTTCCATGTGTGTAGTTCCTCCAAGTTGTAGTGCAGAAAATAGAGGGAAGGATTTATATCAAAATTTGGTCAATTTTTGGAACCAGTAGCTCCTTGGGAAATAATAATAAGTGATTAAAACTTGGGAAAGCAGAAGGACAGCAGGTTAAGATTTGAATACTCAGGTGCAATCTCTTTTGGCATCTTAAAAACATAATTACTGCATGCAGAACACGTCCAGAATTTGGGAAAACCAAACACTGACACATTCTGACCACTTGCATGATTTCACCAAGTTGGTTTGTGGGCTGCCTCATTTGTGATGAGGCTCATTGTGCTGAAAACCTCAGCTCTGTTCCCTGTGCAGATGATAAAATGAGCACAGACAACTGATTAAAGAATGGGAAATGGATCTTGCAAATCTCAGAGGTGAATAATAGAGCTCAAAATGAAGGTCTGATAGGAGATGGCTCGAATCAACATAAGATTTCTGCCTAGGACATGTAGTTTTGTTCTATTTTGTTTTGCATTTTGATGAGGCAGAGGGAGAAATGATGGTTTGTTATATTACACTGATTTTTTTTTTTTGAGAGCAAAATCAGACCAATTTAGAAAAAAAACACCTTGCATTGCCTTTCTTCTCCTAAGGGCTTATCCAGCTCTAGATTGTAACTCAGCATTTATTATACTACCAGGTATCCCATGTTCACCTTTTAGGAACTACAGCTTTTCTTTGCATTGATTCTGTATATCTGGGAGTATATTTTGTATATCTGTGAGTATATTTTGTACATCTGTGAGTATATTTCTCATTCGAAAGCCTGTAAAAATTTTGGACCCGTTTCAATGATTTCTTTTTCAGTTTTAGAAATCAGGCTCTCAAAGATTCCAATTTCCCAGCCATTCCCTAAAAGCAGCTCATCAGCTGGAGGGAATGAACACAGTAGCATTCCCTCTCCAGGAAGGCTTTTGCATTGTAGACACTGGCAAATCCAGACTGGAAAGTACCCAAACTGTATGAAAAGCTTATGAAAAACTCAGAGTAGCACAAGACACTGACCCATGGCCAAGTTTTGGTACTCGTGGGGCTCTTTCTGCACCTCACTGGAGTCTCTGTGCGTGCAGGGGGTGGAATTCAAGGCAAAAACAGACAGGTCCTCCACAGATCAGCTCATCAAAGGCTTTGGATGCACCTCCCCTGCTTTGTGTCCACCCTGTCACCTCTCAGGTTTGATACTCAAACTCCAACTCGGATGGGGAATGCTATCAAACCCTGCCAATGCCAAATAAATTCAATGAAAAAGCATTTGAGGCAAAGAAAACCCGTAAGGAAAAGAACTTGTGCTTAAAAAACTCCTGCTTGCCACGGTAGAATAAACTGTTTGCATAAAATATTCCCACCCTAACTGCAAGAAATTCCCGTGGTGATTCTGTGCCTGGGTCTCTGTTCCTCTGTGTCTCCTGGGAACTGCTGTGTGACTCAGATAAGTTTCAGCTACATTTGTAAAACAAAGTCTGTCAGTCTGTGAGGATTTTTTATCCCTGACATTTCGTTATTTTGGTGATATATTGGGGTTTTTTTCCTCCCTTTTTATTTGGAAAATAAAGTCATGTTGACAGGTCACGCTCTGGTTACCCTGCAGTGTGATTTGTGAATATGGGCAAAATGCTCTTGGACCAAGGATCTGAAAATTAGGCAGTCCACTCGCAACTTTGCAATTTTTATGTATTATTCTCAAAGCTGGGGCAGGGGGGGATTAAAAGAAACAGGAAAAAAGTCTGTGTTGGTGCAGTGTGTGACTGTGCACTTGTCTCTGCTCAGGTTCTATATTTAGTGGAAAATGACAATATCGTTGCTGCCCTCTAGATGTGTTTATGCTTTGACAGTGTGAAGCTTTTAGCCTTGTTTTAGGGAAACAGATTAATTCACTTATTAGGATATCCTGAAGCTTGATTAATTCAGCAAATGGACTGTAATGAGTCTGGTTTTGCCACGTGCTGAAAAGCAGCTGTTCAAGCATGTACTTAGAGCGTGTTACAGGCTAAAGTATTAACACTTCCCCTACAGATTTCCCTGTGCAAGGGGGAAATCCAGGGTTAAATGTTCATCTGATGGACAAAAAGTGTTGACTTTTGTAGCCTCAACTGATTTAAATTTGTCTCAAGCACCTGGTATGGCAGGGGGATGTTCTGTGGTGACACCCGTCCATCATGGGCTGCTCACTTTGCTCTGGGCTGCAGGCAGGAGCTGGAGACATTTAAAAGGTTTTTCAGATTAAAACCCACAAATCTAGGTATTTCCAAGTAATACCAACAGCTAATTTGAGTATTTAAGCTCTAATACACATCAGTGGAGCTCTAATGGACAGGAGTGAGGCCTGGGGTGTTCCTGAGCTCAGCCTAAATGAAGAGCTCAGCTCAGCAGCCCCTGCAGAAGTGATAGTGCTGTTTGATATGCACAGGGGTATTCTGTTCCTGTTTCAGAGGGCCCAGCCTTGTTGTAGGTTTGTGTTTTATCTCCCAGGGCACACAGGTGTTGCAGATGCTCAGTGATAAATGATCCAAAGCCCGTGCTCAGGCAGCTGAATTCATCCCTGGGCGTGTGTTGTGCTGAACTGATCCCACACCTGGGGATTGAGATCAAACTGCTCTTGTGATCAGCAGGAATAAAAGGCCTCTGTAGCTCCAGCTCCCTGCCTGCAAATCCCCCTTCCTCTCTCTCAGTGTAGGGAAGCTCTTTGACTGAAATAGCCACTTCACAGGAGTGTTTTGGATATCACAAAAAGCATCCTCCTCACCTTCTCCAGGGACTGTGCAGCTGAAAACAGGCTCATAATCACTGCTGACCTTGCCCTGCTGGGGACTTGGTTCCTCCTTGCTCTCAGGGGCTGTGCACCCCCTTTTCCTTGGCCCTACAGCCAGCTGGAGAAAGATTTTGGAGAGGGTTGGTGGCTTTGCAAGGGCACTCTTGTTCACAGGATGGGCACGGGGGAAGGAACCCCTGGCACACGGATCACACCTGTACCTGTTTGCAGGGCTTGCTCCACACTGAGAGAAAAATGCCTGCACTTTGTGGTTGTCTTATCCTGAACATAGAGAAATAATCTTCTGTATGCTGAGGGAAGAGTAAAGAAGTGAATTGATAGCTCTCCTGGTTTGCATTTCCCCTCTTTTGAAAGGGTTTAAAGGGATGATTCAATTTTTTAAAAGAGCTAATATTCATAGGTTAAAACCCCCTTCTTTTATGGAGATCTAACCTTTGCTGCTTTTCCTCCTGATTAATTACTGTTCAGAGTTCTGGAGATGTGGCTCCAGCCTGCATATAAAACATGAGCCTTGCTAGGAAATCTTTGGTTTCAGAGTCTTGTTTGCATTTTGTGGGCCAGCCCTGTCTTGATAATTACAGAAATGTGCACTTTCATAAGTGGCTGGCCCAGAGGCTTAATTAACATTTTCACTTGTGTTTTATCTCATGTATTTTAGTGTCTTGACCACTTCTGTTGATCACATTCACATGACTTACTTGTTCCCCAGAGGTTTTCCTGGCTCGATTTCTAAAGGCCACATTTTTGAAAGCAAAGTCACGCTGTCAATGACAGAGACCCCTGAAGTTCTGGTGACTTTTCATCATTATTGGAGAGAAATTAGATGCCCATCATGGACGTGCATGTGTGTTTCCAGACTCAGAAAAATTGCTATGAAACTTTAAAACTATTCTCACCTCATCTCTCTCCTGTAACCTTGTTAGATGTGTGGAAGGCTTTTATCCCACTGTTTAATGGCAGGGGATTTGGGATAAAAATAAATGTTTTGTAGCCAATTTTAATTATCAAGTCACTAGAAAAAGACTTTTTTTTTGTTAAAAAAGTCTGCAGCCTTGCAGTAACCATGTATCAGTCATCCTGGGGGGTATAACACAGTATTTTCAGCTAGGAAGTCAAGAGTGCATGAAAGTTGAAGGAGACTGATGAGAAATGAAACAAACTCGACAGTGGAAAAAAAGAAGTCCAGAATTGGAATTCTGGGGGAGGAAATAAAACATAATTTTTAAGCTCGTAAAGGTTCTCTCTGAGGAGATCAAATCTGCAGCTGATTAGGTCAGCTTGTCTCCAATAGCTCTGTGTCCAGATTAAGATTTCAACCATTTTTGTTCATTTTTTCTTGCTGCTTTTGCAAGGGAAACACAAATACACACATCTTCCACAAATACAGTGGGAGGCTCTGGATTTCAGTCGTGCACAGATGGGAGAGGCTTCACTTGTTTCCTCCAAGTTTCCTTCTTTTTTTTCTCTTTCCTTTGTGAAGCATAATTTGTGGTATGAGATGGGTCTGATTTTGCAGTCTGGAAGAAAAGTGCTGGAAAAAATATTTACAAGGAGGAATGAGAAGAATCCATTTTTCTTGCTCCCACTACTATCATCATGTAGAACATGTGATTTCTTCATTGAGCCCAGGACACAAGTTAATTGCATGTAGTAAAATAGGGAGATTTTTTTATGTTATTTCAGTCAGCATTCAAGGACTTTTTCTCCAGCCAATTAAACATGGATTTGTACTTTTGTTCTTTGCTAATAAGTTAGGAGATGGCTTTGCCGTGGTCCTGTTGTACCTGATTTGGGTTCCCTTTAGTTTAGGCTTGGCTTTTGAGGCAAAATTCACCCAGACTTTACCAGAACTGGAACTGCAGCTGCAATTCTGCACCAAAGTCAGTCAGACCCGAGCAATGGCACATCTTGGAAAGGGCTTTTAACCTTGGGCCTTTGGGAGAGTCAGCAAACAAAGGCAAACAAATTATTTTGGAGGCTTTTTGATGATTCCTTTCTTTCTTTTCTTTCCTTCCTTCTTTCCTTCTTTATTTCTTTCCTTCTTTCTTTCCTTCTTTCTTTTTCTTCCTTCTTTCTTTTCTTTCCCAAAGGCAGCTGCCCCATCCATCTCTCTGGAACTTGCTGTTGTCTAAGCTGGCAGTAACTTCCAGCTGGCAAACAGATGGACTGAAGTCCATTTCTTTGCACAAGTTTGGAAATAGGTGATACTTGCAAAAATATGTGCTTCTGGAGCACGGGGAGGAAGAGGGAACGGCTCAGGAGCAGATGGGGAAGGGAAAAAATTAAATATATTACAAATCCTTGTCTCACCATATCAAAATGAGAGGGAAAATCCCACCCAGCTGCATCCAGTGTGGACACTCCCTTGTGGACTGGGATTTCTTGTTTTATTGTGCCTGTTGAGCCATCTTCCAGCCAGACGAGCTGTGGGAGGCTGAGGTGGAATGGTGCAGGTGGAACGGGGCTGTTCTCAGTGGCCGCTGGGATTCTGTGGCTCGGCGGGTTCCAGCCTCTGTCTGCTGTCACCAAAGCTGGGGGACAGTGTCCCTGAGGCCATGGTCACCCGCCATTCCGCCTGCCAGCCACAGGGTGTCACTTAGAGTGCGCTAAAGCCAGTGTCACCCGCAGGATGGATGGACGGGCACAGGGTGACCCCGGGCTGCTCTGGGACAGAGCTGTCCCCATCCTGCTGCACGGCAAAACAGCCTCACCGAGGTGAAACAGGGACAAGGACACGGTGGGGAAGGATGTGTCCCCTCTCCTGTGGGGTGTTGCAGGTCACTGCCTAGGGCTGGGTGATGCCTCTTTCCCCAGGGCTGCTCTGAAAAGCTGAGGGAAGGGCAGTTCCAAGCTTTGTGCGCTGTGGTAGAGGATGTGGAGCCTTGCAAAGCACAGTGCAGCCATCCAGGGGTGAAACAAATCCATCAGAGGAGCCTAAGCAGGCAACAGGAGCCTGCCCTTGCACGATGCAGGGATTGCTTGTGGCTGGACACTCCGTGTTCATCACAGCACTGCTGCCCTTTGCATCCTCCTGGTGGCTCCTGCCTGGAGCTGTTGGATTTTCCCTCAGTACCTGATGGATGCTCCACCTGACAGCAACAACCCACAGGTGTGCTAACAGAGAGGCAACAGCACCTCAGCTGTGACCTGCCTGATGCTCATGCTCTGCAGAAAATTAAATCAATCAATTAGTCAGGTTTGGGTTCTTTAGGTTTGGGTTCTTTAGGTTTCCCTCTGTGCTCTGCCATGACGTGGAAGTATCTTTGCTGTTCATGTAATGGTGAATCTTTGCAGTTTCTGTGGCTTGGAAGAACAGGACTTCAAGCTGCATCCTTGTCCAAATAAAATTCTCAGGCTCTGACAGTCGTTCAAGGCTTTCCCCAAGGTTTGCTGTCCTGGGAAAGGGAACCTCCTACACAGTTTTGGACCCCAACATCCAGACTTGACAGCCAGATTAGAAAAGCCATTCTTAGCAGCTTGAGAAGTCAATGAGAAATGAGAGTTCCCGTGGAAATTGAAAGGGAATGAATTTTTAGCAGATATTTTCTTTTTTTTTTCTCTCTTTTTTCAGTGAGGTTCTTATTCCCCTCAGACGTTATTCTTGGAGTTCATAATTGGTAGCTCTTGGGACAAATTCATAAAATCAATAAAACTCAGATTGCTTTATGCTGACTTCTTTCTCTGCAGTGCTGGGAATAGCAGAGAGCCAGATCCTGCTCCATATGAGACTTGTGCTGGAAGAAGCAATACTTTGAAGCAAATTATAGAAATAGAAACTCAGTATTTAAAAAAAAATAATAAAAAAATTCTCAAGTCTCATGAAGAGTTTTCCCTGGGAAAACAGGAGAAGGAAGAACCTTTCCCAGTTTGTTTGTATTGTCCCAAACCCCTGGGTTTTGGTAAGCCCTGACCATGCTGTGACAGAAGAATTAATGCAGGGGAGCTGCATCCTCCTCAGTCAGCCAGGGAGTAAACAGAGCTTTGAAAAACAGAAAATGTGCTATGGAAATGAGAAAAACACAGAAAATAGGAAATTAGTTTGCTAGTGCATCATCACCATTTTAACTAAACTTAGATGTGACTTCCTAGGGATTCTTTTTCTCATTTCTAAGAATTTTTATCTAACTTAGGAATTGCTGAATTATGCCAGTAATCCCTGAAACATCAGCATTTGTGTATCTCAAAGTCCATCATGAGCAGTCAGGGCTTGTAGCAGGATCTCCAGGCTCCACACTGATTCCTGCTCTGCAACTGGAGCAGCAGATGCAGAATTTGGAAGCAGAAGGATTTCAGAGATTGTTGTTTCTGGGCTGATCTTAACACACTTGAACGAGTGAACTGATCCCTGTGTGGGAACCAGTGTGGAAAACGGGAGTTTGGGTGCTGGAAATGGATTTCTAGGATTCATAAGGAGGGGACACCCTATCCCTTTGCAAGGCAGCAGAGTAAAAGGCTGGGGGATGAAGGGGAAAGTGAGGAGCAGGGCCCTTCAGAGATTCAGTGTTGGCCTTCCACAGAGAAAGCCCCTCACAAGTTCCTTCCTAGGGGGAGTTTTTTCTGTTCCAGGAGCTCTGGGGAGAGAGAAACCCCTGACTTGGAAAGCCCTTTTGGGAAGTCCTTTCCATCAAGGGCTTTTTTTAGTTTTCAGGGTGTGGATGGTGGTGTCTTGGGTGGGGTTGCAGGGATTTGGACAGGGGTGCACCAGTCTGGGTGAGTGGGACTGTGTGGGGACAGGGACCCCATCACCAGCTAACAAGGCTTTTGGAGAGAGAAGCCCTTTCATTCTTCATTGAGAACAATTTTGTATTAAAGGAAGACAGGATCCCAAATGCTCACATTTTGGTTAATTTTGGCCACCTAATCCAAACTTCTGAATTTCTCACTCCACATAATTATCATGTATAAACTCACCCACTTGCCCCTATGTCACTAATTACCAAATTAATGTCTGAAGATGCACATTTTCACCAGAGCTGCCTGTGACTCAGGGAAGTCTCCTTAGCAGCCCAAAAAATCAGAAGGCTTTTTGTGTGAAAATAAGGAAACAAATTCCCACTTGAGTCTGCTTTCTGTTTCCAAGCCTGTCTCCAAAGGGACAGGGATAAATCCAAGTGCAGTTGTGGTGGTTCACTGCATTGCCCAGTTCCAGGGAGTGGCTGTAGCAGTAGGAATATTGAATATTTGGGTTTGCTGCTTCTTACTCCTTTTTGGGGAGAACTAAAGGACCCCCACAAAGATCTTCTCACACAGTTGAGTCATCTTTGCCCACCTATAAACCCATTCTCAGTCTGGGTTTGTTTTTTTTTTTGCTCTAATTGATTTTAATCCCTTTGTCTCTCCTGTGTTCAAAGCATGTTTCTCCTGCTAAAAAAATTAAATCCAGCAACAGTAATAACAGCAATTTTATTCTCCATGAGCACTTTGGTTTATTCCTTCAGTGAATGCTGAGGGGGATGGAAGGATCTCTGAGCTGACCCAGTGAGGTGAGTGTGTCAGAAGAGCACAGACATCACAGCAGTGTGATTCAGTTTATCCTGCAAATATGTAAAAAGCCCTCCTGAAACTGGAAATGTGCTAATCAATAGCTGGATTTTTCAGCAAACAGGTGCAAAGTCTTTCCTAGGGGTTCCCATTTTGCAGATTCTCTGTTGGATCTCAGCTGCAAATCTGTGGCTGAGTTCCTGGGATTACAGATAAGCACCTGAGCACACTCACTTACAGGGCTTTGAGAGAATCTGAGGGGGGATTTTTTCATCATTTCTTTGAGTGGTCAGATACCTGCCTGTCTCCTGTCTGACTTCAGTGCATTACCTCTCCGAGGCTCTTGTTCCAACCTCATTCTCATTTTCCCAGTCCTGAGCAGGCACAGAAAGAGGCATGAATGGGGTGGATGTGAATGAGGCACTGATGCTCTGGGACCAGGTGAAAATTGACTGTGTGTGCACTCAGCTTCTGGTGCACCTGAGCTAAAATTCACCTCCTGAAATGGCAGGGAAAGAGATTGATTTCTCTGTGGTAGGTCACTTATGTGTGTGAGAGTCTTTAGGTTCATGGGTAGCTTTGAAAACATCACTGGGATTTTATCATTTCCTTCATGAAACGAAGCACTTCTAGGAACTCCATGGAGCTGAAGAAGCTCTGGCTTGGCTTGGTGAAAATAAACCTGGTGTGGCAGTAGGACCTTGCAAGTTGGACCAGATGAACTCTTCTGCTCCTTCTAACCAGGTATTTCTGTGGTTCTGTGATACCCCTGCAGATCTCAGATTGATCCTTCAGTGGCCTCTATCACCGACTGTTTGTTTTTCATGGACACCTGTGACCTACTGATGGTGTTTTTTTATATGAAGAACCTGTGTTACCAGGGGTGCATCAGAGCGAGCGTGGTCTCAGGCTCTTGTTTTGATTCCATTTATCTACTGATGTGTAATATGTGATTTTCCTGCACCACTGAAATGGTTTAGTTCATCCTTTACTTGCTTTTAGGGGAATTGAGTGACACTCATGGGGCACTGACCTTTGTCTAGTTGCCATGTTACCTCAGTGAAAATCAGCTGGAAAAGGCAGGGCTAATTGCTTTGATTTAATCCTGAAATGTCAATGACTCAGTGATGGCTCATTCATGGAAGTTTTCTGCTCGAGGTAGAAGGACTGAATAAAAAATAGCTTCCTTGGGATCAACTTTTAAGTGCTGGAAGTTTCAAATCATAGCATCAAAGAATGGTTTGAGCTGGAAGGGGTCTTAAAGATCACCTAGATCTGACACCTCTGCCATGAGAAGGGACAAAGGGATGGGGCAAACCTATGGGAAGCACTCAGAAAGGATTTGTGGGGAAGAACTGCAGTGCCTCACTGGCAGCTGTGGCACAGCAGGCAAAAATCTGAGTTGCCATCCCAAAGAACAGCAGGTGAGAGAAGGGAACTGAGGATTAAATACCTGATGTAAAGAATAAGGGTGATACTGTCCCACACGCAAGGCAGGCAGCAGAGGATAATAGACACAATTCCTGACTGCAGGGCCACCAAAGCCTCTGAGCAAACTAAAATTCAACAGAAGAAAATGTCAGACCCAAAGTACTTGTCTTGTAAATGAAAAGGGGACGTGCAGCTTGATTTTTAGAGTGTTAGGCCTAAGTATTTCCTCCCTTCCCATGTCTCAATGGGAAAGAGATGTTCATAAACTGGTTTTCTTCAGTATTTTTCTTTCTGTCTCTCAGAGGATGTTCTTGTCCCCTGTTTTGGTGGGCAGGCACGTAAAAGGAGCACAGCCTCCCATCAGAACCACTCTGGTTCTGGCTGTGTTGCCCTCAGTGGGAATTCCAGGACTTCCCTGGCCTCAGCTGGCAGGGATCCATCTGGGCCACCCGGGTGGGGCTGCTCTGGAGGCAGCGACTGTGGCTGTGCCAGTGAGAAAGGGAAGGGATGGAGACAATTTCCAGCTTGTTTCTGCCAGAACAG
>JAWWMU010000106.1:3800496-3818476 GCA_035048155.1 Cinnycerthia olivascens
GGAGGCAGCGACTGTGGCTGTGCCAGTGAGAAAGGGAAGGGATGGAGACAATTTCCAGCTTGTTTCTGCCAGAACAGGCAGCAAATGAGACCTGTTCACACCCTGCAGCTGGCCCCTGCTTCAGCCTTCCATCCTTCAGCCCTGCCCTTTGTAAATTAACTCACATATTTCAGGGACTCTGAAGCTTTCCAGCTCTGCAAAGACTTCTCTCCTTTTTTTTTTTTTTTTTTTTGTTTAGAGTGCAAGAAGTTCCCTGCTAACGTGTCACCTTTATTCCTCATCATCATTAATTTCTTTGGGGCTGAGCCAGGAGAGTTTTGAGGAGAGAACCTGTGTTTTTGCAGTGCTTTGTAAGAGTTTCCATACAAAGACTTTAGGATGTATAAAGTGCTAAGCAGGCAGCTGATTTCAGTGTCTTAACAGTGTTCTCTCCAGGTCTCTCTCTCAGCAGTAAAAAATCTTCTGTTCTCAATATGGAGATGTGAACTGAATGGAAAGCATCCCTTTGTGTGGTCTGGGAAAACCAGAGATACTTTCATTAATACCTTCAGAACTGCAGAAATATCCATAAGCTTGGATATTTAATTGGTGTAAGGGATGGGTGCAGTCACCAATACCTTTGTGAGTTTAGCCATAAGATTTCACAGCTGTGTCTCTGTTTTCATGCCTTGCTGTCTTGGTGCAGGTGCTGGTCTGTAGCACCTGCAGGTTCTCTGTGTGCCAGATAAGTGCTCAGTTATCACAATCACATTTATTCAGCTATTTGCTGCTCTTCTCTGCAATGCAGGGTTGTTTCCTAGGCTACATTTTCTAGTACAATACATATCCTGTTGTCAGATCCCTTCCAGAGGATTTGGTTTCATTCCTTGATCCAGTGAAGATAAATTGGGGAACTGTCCCGCTTAATCAGTGGAGATGGGCTTTGTTTTCCATAAGCTGAGTTTTATTTTTTCCATTTTTTTTTTCCTCTGAAAACACACTTCAAATACATCAGACAACTTTGTAGCATGGATGAAGAGGAGTTTCAAACTCTCAGGCAAAATGATGTGAGACAAGGAAAAGAGGAAGCAGCCTTTGATCAGGCTCTGTGTTGCCTTTTTTGTGCTGAAACCTAAATAAAATGCTAAAACCTAAAAAACAATGTATTGATTCCCTGAAGGCTTCTTGGTGTCAGCCCTGTGGGTGCAGGGGACACTTTGGGTGTGATGAGCAGTGCAGGGTGTGACAGGGTCAGCAGCCCACAGGTGCAGAGAACAGAGCAGCAGTGAAAGCAGCAGCTTCATTCTGGGCCCAAAAAGTGCAGAATCAGGGTTTGTAGTTGGCAGGTATTAGGAGAAACAAAACTGCCGTCAGGACAAGGAAGGAAAGAAGAGGAAAACAAAGTAGGAGAGGGGAGGGATCAGGTTTTCCTGGGCATTGTGGGGTTGGATGCACCCGTGGGTCTGACAGGGGGGTTTTGTGTCTCTGCTCACACCCACCTGTGAAGGAGGCTCTGCTTTGCTGCCTTTGCAATAAATCAGCAAATCTGGGTGTCCCCAGGCAGGGGGGATCCCAGCTGTGCTCTGGGATGTGGCAGGGGGCTGGAGCCAGGCAGTTTTACAGGTGCAATCCTTATTCCTGAACGGGTGCCATTAGCTCTGCCCAGCCTTCCCAGCTGCTGTCACCACCAACACTCGCTGAGATGAGCTAATTACACAGATTAGGCAATTTTGCTGCTCACAATAATTGTAATTTTGTAATGAAGGAGTGGTGCTGTGTAATAACAGTTCACACAAACCTGCCTTTGACACAAGGCTCTGGCAGGAAGCTTGGCAGGAGAAACTTTGCATAAAAGAGTTAAATGAGACCATCGGCTCATTGGTAGGGAAAAAGATCTCCAGACATTTCTGTGTTCTTTTGGAAGTGCTAATAAAGCCACAAAGATTTAGTTTTTAATAGGTAGATTTTAGCTGCAGTAGTAGCAGCGTCCTGAATGCTCAGATGAATTTCATGAATACAAGCAAACAAATGATTCACAGAAGATTTGATTTCATCTTTTTTTTGCATGATCAGGCAAAAGATTATTTTTGCTTGTTGCAACACTTGTTGCTGTAGTGATGACTTGTTGTTGTAGTTGTGTTTGTTGCAGTCTTTTCTTCATAAAATAATAGAATAATTAAGGTTGAAAAACACATCCAATATCATCAAGTCCAACAATTAAACCAGCACTTCCTGTTTGCTTCTTTCTGTATGGACAAGATTATTGATTATTGATGGTAAAATCGGCTTCATTTTGCTGGCACTGCTGTGGGGCTTGAGGACCAGTTTTTTGTATTTTTTTTTTTAATAAGCTCTAAACAAACTCTGGAAAATAATTTCCCCAGGCAACTACTGGGAGGCCAGAGAGGAAAGAGAGGACCTGTACTGGGTTAACATGGCAAAGGTTTGGTAGCAGAGGACTGCAGGAGTGGTTATTCTGAGAAGAGGTGGTCAGGGGCTGTCCCCATGTTTGACAAAGCCAAATTAATTAACTAAACTGTTAATTACTCACTCAGCTTTCTCATGCTACAAGTTTTCCATCTTTTTTTCTCCCCCTGTCCTGAAGAGGAGAGGGGGAGAAAGAAGGGTCTGGTGGGCACCCAGCAGTCAGTCAGGGGTCTTCCCACCCCCGGGGGATATCAAAAAAATTCAGGGAAATTCATTCTGCTATATTCTTTCAAATTCTTCAAGCTTGGGAATATGATTATGAGGACTGAACGCTGCAGAGCACAGGCTGCTGTCCTAGGGACAGGCTTCCAGGAGGCAAACTGGGGCATTTGAATGGAATTTTGAATTGGAATATTTATTCAGTCTCATCTCTGGCTGTGTTTTACACCAGGTGGAAGTGTTTTAAATCCAGCCCGTGGTTTATAGCTAAATGCATTCCCTGGTTTTCAGTCTCAGGGCACAGTTAGTGTTCAGAGTGCTGACTCAGAGACATTTTTATCTCTCAGTGAAGTCATGAAGGAATTCTCTCTGCCTGTAGCACATATCCTTTCCCAAAACAGAGACGCCAGACTAAAGTGATGTTATTTTTACACGAAATTCCAGCTCAGTTGTCTCACTTCAAAGAAGATCAAAATCAGTCATTTTTCATCGAAATAAAGGCACTGATCTGTGCTATCATCATTCCCTACAAACACTTTTAAATTTCCCTGAAGTTTCTGATGTCATTTGACATGACATATCCTGTTTGGCACGATCCTAAAAATCCCACAGTGATGAGTGATTCTGCCTTCTCTAACGTGGCTCCAGAGCTGAGGATCTCAGTTCCCAGTCTGGTGCCATCAGCTGATTGTTGAGGAGCTGTACTGTGACACCTCCAAGCTTTCCTTCACTAAACACTCTCCATTCAACTTGAGGAGCTTCAGTTTCTGCCATTCCAGCAGCATTTGTGAACCAAATTCCCTCCCAGTTACCACAAGGGAGGTTGTGTGTTAAACTGTTACCCTCTGGCTCCCCAAATCCTCCTACAAATGTGTTCTGTGTAACTCAGTGCTTCAGTTTTGAGTCCAGTCGCTTCAACAGATCATAATCAACACTATTCCAGGATGGGAAAATGTAAAAGGAAAGGAAATGCTAAAAAAAAAAAAGGAGAAAATAGATGGAAAGGAGAGTTTGTAAACTGGCTGTGGTCACTTGTAATCAAGCAGCATTTTCTGCAGTCTGAAGCATCCTGTGAGTGGTTTTCATAAATTATTTCAGTACAAAGACAGCAGAGGCCCTTGGAGTCATTGGCATGTGCATTTTGGACTGTAAATCTGTTTAAAGAGATAATGAATATTCTTCTTTCAGACTGAACAAAATCCTAAGTACTTCTCTGAAGTTAAATGTTTCTTCCTGACATATTCATGATGTGCAGTCATGTTACAGCTAATTACAGAATTACAGTGATTAGCTGCATTTCACAGATGATGACCAGAAGAAACTGTTATATGAGGTATACTGCTTCTCCTTTGTTTCAAAAATAACAAGAGCAAATTCTAATTACCTTTGTACTGTCATTAGAATAATCTGCTAACCTTCTTCTGTTGATTAATCCAAAGATAAATCCTTGTGCACAGGAAAGGAAGAGACATTTTATTCTAAACACTTCATGTGTAATTACTTAAAGGATCTTCTATCTATAGAAAAATTTAGATTCTATTTTAAGAGAAGAGTTTGAGGGTGGTGCATCAAATTATCTCATTTCTCATGATATAATTAAAATCAGATTGCTAAGAAAGAAAAAAAAATCTTGGTAATCACATAATTTTAAAAGCCATTATTGGGAACTACTCCAGGATGTTGTAGCTGCGTGACAGTAAAGTGATCTTTTACTCACTAACATTTCATTTGTGAACTGTTATGTGGGAAATCTCTCTTTATAAGGCACAGCAGGGGAAATGAAGGTTCAGCTGTGAACTCCCTAATGAGAGAATCAGAGAATAGTTTGGGTTGGAAGGGACCTTAAAGATCATCCATGCAGGGACACCTTCTACTAGACCAACTTGCTCAGAGCCTCATCCAACCTGGCCTGAAACACTCCCAGGGATGAGGAATCTGTTTTTCTTATGGATAAGATTTACAGAATTATAGAACCAGAGAATATCCTGAGCTGCAAGGGACCCACAAGGATCATCCAGTGCAGCTCCTGGCCCTGCACAGACACCCCAACAATCCCACCCTGTGCATTCCTGGGAGCATTGTCCAAACCCTCCTGGAGCTCTGGCAGCCTCAGGGCTGTGCCCATTCCCTGGGCAGCCTGGGCAGTGCCAGCACCCTCTGGGGGAAGAACCTCCAGCCTGACCCCTGCCCTGACTCAGCTTCAAGCCTTTCCCTCAGGGCTTATCACCAGAGGGAAGAGATCCATGTCTGCCTCTCCACTGCCTCTCCTGAGGGTGTTGAAGACCACAGTGAGGTCTCCCCTCAGTCTCCTCCAGATGAACAATCCAAGTGCCCTCAGCCTCTCCTCACATGGTTTCCCTTCACCATTTTCACTGCCCTCCTCTACAGGAGAGTCAGGAGCCCTCAGGTAAAAGCCACCCTTGCTGTGCTTGTTGTGGCCATCACTCTTTTGGGCTGTGATCTCTGACTGGGATTTTTTGTTGTGCACTTCGAAGTCTCCTCAGTGCCTGGCTTGGATCCTGCACCCAGCCTCCAGTTTCTTGTTCTTACACTGTTCCTTCCCAAGCCTTAGCTCACAGGAATTTTGGAAAGGTGCTGTTTTCAATCACAAAACCACGAGGGTCTGGGTCTCTGCCTGAGGCTTCTGCTGCTGGAAGTGAAGCCAGCGCTGTACAAAACCTCCAGGTGCCACTCCAGTGGAAAGACTATAATTCCTGAGACTCAAAATGTTCTTTTGTGGGTAATAATCCATCACTACACCTGCTAAAATCATAGAGGGATCAAAGTCCAGACTCAGAGAGTATTAACTTCTCTTCAGGCTGTGGCTTTCTGCATGGTCTGTGTGTACCTCAGGTGACCCTGCCACACCAACCCACCCTGAAAGAATGTAAAATTTCATTTAGATTTTAATACTGTAGAATTCTTCTAAGCCTAGTGCTAGAAAACTAGCACTGAACCTCAAAATCCAAAATCAGGAGGATGTTAGTCCATATGAGGTGGGCTTTATCTCACTGAACTTGAGCCATCTGTGAGTGATGACTCCTCAAAGCCTTCTCAACTCCACTTCTGGTCAACAGAGAAAAGTGAAGGGACCAAATCACCCTCTGAACATGCCCACCTTTAGCAATAATCCCACAGGTTTCCACATCTGAACTGGTTCTGTGATTTAAACCAAGTGAGGAAAGCCTTTCATCTCATCTTGAAGATGGATGGGTTCCTTGGATGGGCTTGGAAAGGCACCACTGTAATACAAACAGAAGAGGAAGCTTACAGAATTATTTAGGTGTATTTTGTGAACAGCTAATTAGAATGTAGCATTATGGACCTTTGTATCACATTTTGTTACTTTCTAAAAAGCTTTTTTTTCCCCCTTTTCTTTATTCCTCTCCTCCTGTCTTCTCTAGAGATAAGGTCTGACCCACCTCTGGAATTTCATTCCTTCAGGGGTGGCAAATGCATTCCTGAAGGAAGAGCTGCAGGGATTCCAGAAGATTCCAGAAGATCTTTGCCTCTTGGCTTTGCTCTGGGAATGGGAGGTGACAGTGCAGTTGGACACAGATTGGATCTCTCTATTGCACTGTTTTAAAATAAAATTCACAGAGTAAAAAAGGGAACAAACAGAGCTTACTTCATCCCTTGAGGTACTGGTCCAAAAAGAGCATTTCTAGTGGAACTGTTAAGTAATTGCTTATTTTTCTTAGAGAGGAGACTTGAGGATTTGGATGCTCATTTGTGCAGAGGTTTTATGTTTCACTGCAGATTTTTTCATGTTCACATTAAATTAAAAATGTCTAAACTCCCAAGCTTTTCTATACCCCATTCATGAGGACAGAAGGATTTTATTGCCATAAAACATAATTCACTGCTCTTCAGATGCAATCAATATTTCACTCTACCTTAAAAAAAAATAATGAAGTTACCTTTTAATTTGTCTATCAAAGAAAACAACTCTAGTATCACCATATCACCTTTCCCACATGTGATACACAAGTCAGTAGCTCATTATTACTTTGCAGAGGAAGTCTAAACCTGAATTAATTTGAAAAGTGTTATAAATTTGAGACACTTTTTCTTGATTCTTTGAAGTCCAAAGCAGTTCATCTGCCCATTCCAGCAGTATTTTTTCCCTGTTGTTTGTAGGGTTTTGTTTTTTTTCTTTTTTTTATATTCTACACCACAGTTGTTCGTGGCAAGCTTGGGATTTAAGGTTTTATGGTTTGGTACCAAGGAGAATATCAATTAAGCAGTCCTCACGTGACTACCCAGTGGTTAAATATTGCTCACTCAATTTGCTCTTGGGGAGCTCATTTTGTAGTTGAAAAGGAAGTGGCACTGAGGATAAATCTGCCTCAGTGTAAGAGATGTAAAATGTGAGTTTTCAGTAGTTTTTCTTGTCATAAAAGAAGATCTGATAAAATCTGTTACCTAAGTCAGTCAATGTCTAAATGGCAGTGTCTCAGCTAAGTGGAAGTGAATGATGAGCACTAAGCATTTCTCTGAGGTGAATGAGCACTTCCAAACATACTTTACCTGGTCTAATGGCTCTCTTTGTTGAAAGGAGATGGTAAATATTTTTTAACAGATCTTTTTTTCCATCTAGTTTCTGAAACTCCTCCTGCACTGTCACTGTAAACGACCAGTCTTAGTGCACATCTTCCACATCAGCATGACAAGAACCCAGCAGGTATTTAAAGGAACAAGGAAATACAGCCCTGAATCACAGCAGCTTTCTGTAGCATCCTCCCTTCATGCAGTTACCTCTATAAAACTAAATCTGGGAAGTGCTGCGACATCACCAACTCTTTTATCCTCTTTGGAGCACCTGGAACATTTCCCCCACCTCCAGTTCTTGGCTTATGTCCTTGCTGGATGCAGCATTTCTTTAGGGATGGTGTTGGCATCAGAAGACTGCCCTGCTTCCCTCTTCTGTTGTTTCATTTCAGTCCAGATCAGATTTATTGTGCTGCTTCCAAATCCCTAGAGCCAGTGTTTATGTCAGGACAATGTCTGAGGAAGGTGGTACATAAATCTGTGGCTGGTGAAAACAGCAAATTTGGGGGTTGGAAACTTCAGTTCTAGATTTGAAGAGATCGTCATATTAGCTTTAGAAAAAAAAAGAAAAAAGTGAAATAGAGGGAAAGAATATTGAGGAAAACACTGAGCTGAGTTGAAACAGTGACAGGTGTCATTTTAGTGCTCTGAGAGGGGTGTAGAATATTGTGGGGGTTGGGGAGGCAGTTCTGTCCTTTTTTGTGTTGTGAGGATATTTGTATGAGAAGCCTGAGATTAATGTCCTGAATGTAAAGCTGTGCAAGGTGTGCAGTGTTCAGTGCCAATCTGAGATGATTTATTCATTCTGTGCACATCCTTATCATCATGGAACTGCATGGAGAATTAATACCCCTGTTTCCTGCAGTTCCCAGAGCTGTTTGAGTGGTACAGACAGCACTGACATCACGGATCTGTGGGTTTTTAAAGATGTGTGTGATGATGTTGGAGCTGCCACACCATGTTTGCCAGGCTGCAGGGAACCCAAAACCACATGGGATGGTTCAGAGGTAGCCCACTTGTCATTCCTGCTTGAAATAAGCTCAGGATCTTAAGATTCATCAGGGAGTTTAGCCAAGAATTGAAGCTGGTGAAATGCTTTTCTTAGACTGTCACAGCATGTGCTGACAGCTTTTTATGTGCTATAAAATTAGAAGAGATTTTAAAATTCCCTTTCTCCCTCCCATGCCATTTCAAACCTCCAAAGAGACAATAATTACCAGATGATAAGAAAGCACCTTCCCACATAACAGCAGGCTTTCCAAATGAGAGATGCATTGTATTAATCAGGTTATGGCAGGGGAACAGCCTCTTTACCTCTTTTCCAGCTGCCTTTTTCAGATTATTTTAGATCTTCCTGGCCAACAAGTGCTCACTCAGGTCCTTGTGCATGAGGGGATCTCTAGAGGATCGTTTGTGTGTGGGCTGGGAGATTTCTTGGGGAGCTGGGCTCAAACAAAACCCAGGAGCAGTGCAGACAGTCCCATCTCACTCTGAGAGAGCCAGAGGCATATCTCTGATCTGCCTTTTCTGGTTGATAAGGTGCTGTGGGCATGAAAACAGCCCTTACAGAACAATATGGTCCTTCACAGTTCCCTCTCAAAATTAATCTCGTACTTCTTCACTTCCTTTTTGATACCACTTGCAAACCAAATTTCCTGGTGTCTGTACAGCACTAGCAAACATTAGATGAAATATTATTTCTCTCACTGATTTCACTTAAAGTTTCAATACATTCTTCCTGGAGGGAAGGACTGGCACATGATTCATATTCCATGCTGTATTTTGGGAAAGTGTAGAAATGCAGCAACGGAAGCAGCAATATGAAGTATGGAAAGGGGGCTTTAAGCAGTTGGTGAACTTCTAAATCCAAGTAGGTGCAGCATCAGCCTAGCAATTGCATATCTACAAACTCAGCTATTTCCTGCTGCCCTTCTTTACCAGATAGAGCATCTCTGAACACTGAACTCCCCATAGCCGTGCTGTGCTGGGTGATGAATTCAATAAACTTTCTGGCGCTATTTTCAAGGATGGGAAGAGAAAACTGAAAGGGAGGCAAAGCTGGAGCTCAAAAGCGCAGTGCTCCTTACAGTAATTTCTTCAATGAAAATTTCCTGTTCCTTACTGTGGCTGCGTGAGAAAGAAGATATGAGCTGGGTGTTGCTTTTCTCCTGGCAAGAGCTGTTTTTAAACCTTGTTCTTCACCCAGTGGGAGAAGGAATTTCTGTGGAGGGACAACCCTCAGAAAATGTAGCACTGTTAAGTGTTTGCAAAAGGTTTTTGAGACTTGGAATTGTTGTATTTCCCTGTGTTTGCAGGGACTTTACTTTTTCATCTCAAACAAACCTAATCTGTGATGGCTTAAAGAAACTATTTATAATTTCCATATCTGCAATCTCCACAGTCAAAATTCAACCTCCTGATGTTGCTGAATATTTTGCTCATGCTATAAAGTTGCATGGTTAGGGAAGGGGTTGTATTCAAACACCTTAGGTTCACTTCACAGAAATTGGGAGAACTTGCCCATCCTCACCCCCTTTTTAAACTTCCATTATTAGAAGGGGAAATGTGGTTCTGCAGAACGGGCTCCTATCTGCCAAGAAACATCTGGAATTTTTTATGTTCCTATATTAGGCTGAGCCATGAAAGCTGGCAGGGGCTGCTTTGGCAAATGGTCACCCGTCTGATGTTTGCAGGCTTTTTTTGTCTTGCAGACAGTCTGTTTCTTGCCTGCCTTCTCCTGATGAATATTTAGGCTTGAGGAAGGCACAGAGCTTCCTGGCAGCCACAGGCAGCAGGAGCTGACAGCAGCGTATGTTGTGTTTTTGTCCAGACGTCCCAAGACGTGTAAGTGTGACAGCACCTGCCTGAATCATCCTGTAGGGCTGTGATTTTCTACAAGGCGAGGATTCTTATAAAATGCTGGGTATATGATCTGGACAAAGGTTTGAAATGGAAAAAAAAAAAAAAAAAAAAAGCCAAAACCAGCTAACAAAGAGAATCCCTGTGAGGCCCAAGCAACTGTTGTGGTTCGTGATGGGCATTCCTGTGGTGTAGGCAAAGCCCCAGTGCTGACTCAGGGATAATATTCAGGTTTTGCAGATCCTCCTGGCCTTTTAGCCCAACTTATCCCCTATGTTGTGTGATATTTTCTCACACCTTCCTGGGTTGCTCTTAGTTTCTGTCTCTCCTGTGTGCTGCCTTCCTCTCACAGCCTCTGCTGCTGGACCAGAGGCTTCATGTGAATTCTTATCACAAAATATTTGAACCTTACCAGAAAATACCACATGAATGGGTTCATTTTGGAACCTGCTCTCATCCCTCGTTTTCTCAGCCACCTTTCTCTTTATTTTTGCAGAGTTCCGAGAGCAGATCAGGGTTATTCCCAGCGAACACTGACTCTGTGCTCCATCACAAACCACTCCTGCAGCTGCTGTGCTTTGCTTTTGTGACTGCAACTCACAAATTCCTGAATAAATTCCAGGCAGTGAAAGCTCTGTGAGAAGAGCATTGCTTCCCACATTCCCACTTTGCTGAGGCAAAAACTAAAGTAGAGGGAGGCTGCACACACTCCTTTCTTTCCAGAGGTTGTGCACATTGGCTTCTCATCTGTCCAAAACTCCAGCCTCCAGCTCCTTTCCTCTCCCTCCTGTGTTAATCAGATCCACAGTGCTTTACTACAGGTAATAAAGTACAGTTACACCTCTCACTATCACTGCCTTCT
Organism: Cinnycerthia olivascens; assembly: GCA_035048155.1. NCBI lineage: Eukaryota > Metazoa > Chordata > Aves > Passeriformes > Certhiidae > Cinnycerthia > Cinnycerthia olivascens. Next base: position 3,811,394 of record JAWWMU010000106.1, read on the forward strand.
CTCTGTGCATTCAGTAATTATGCCAGTTGACAAATTGAATTGTGAATTTCAGCTAAGAAGCAATTACCATAAAGATCAAACATCATTACCAGCCTGTGCCCTGCCAGCCTTCCAGAAGGGGGTTAGGGAGGGAGTTTCATGGCTCTGTGCTCTCCTGGTCTGTCAGGCTCAGAAACAAATTGTGCTGCAGCCCTGGCTGATGCCTTTCCTCCTCCTGGTGCTCTGCAGGAATTCACTACCACTACAGCAAAGGGAGAATTCATGACTTGTTGGATGAACCAATAGGAAGAACATTTTCTCCCACGTGTGTTTTTTAGGTGGCTGTGAAGGTGGAAGCTCCCTCTCCGTGTAGGTGGAAGTGCTCTGGGCTGGGGAATATTTCCTAGTAATTTGTGCATGATCCGTGCAAACACAAGTTGTTCCTTAAAACAATTGCATTACCCAGAGTCAGATGAGGGAAGTCTTTAAAATAAAGTTACTGTTCCACAACAAATGACAGACCCAGCCAGGCCAGTGTTTTGTTTACCCCTAAATTTAGGTTACCTCCTAAATTTAGGAGTGAAGATGCTTTTATTTGCTGTAGGTGATTAAATCCCTCCTGTTGTCAACGTGGGGTCAATGGAAGAACAACTCACCTCCATGGCCATTGATCAGCTGAATCTGTCTACACTGTGCTGGCTGCAATCTTGGGATCATTTAATTAGCTTAAATTTGGGAATTTCGTATGGTTTGATGGCCTGGATTGAGTAGATACCATGGACAAGACAGGCGACCTCAAATAGTGCTGGATGTCTCTCTGGCAGCATGGACATTGTCACCTTCACTCACACACGAGCATCAGCATCAACCAGGACATCAGAAATTAAATATCTTAATCTTGAGCTCATCTGTAGAGAGCAATATAAGAGTAAAACAAAAAAAGAAAGACTCTCCTGGGTTTTCTTGCAGTTGCCAGCAATCCAAGTGTCAGTGACTTGCTGAAGTACAAGTGATGTCTGTGCATCTTCTTTTGTGTGTGTAATCTCAGGAGAGATTAATTTGACTAATTTGATGTGGAAATACACCCAGCATGAATGCCAGAATTTTATTTTGCAACCGGTTTTTGAGGAGTCATACAAATTCTGATTTCTGTTCAGCTAGAAGTGAAGAGGTTTGGGTTGGGAGTTTGGTTTGACTTTTGTGTTTTGTTGGGTTTTTTTTCCTCTTTTTTTTTTTTTTTTTTCTTGTGCTGAAAACCAGATGAAGGGAAAAGATGCTAACCTGAGGAATAGCGCTTTGTAATCTCCCTCTTTTATCTTTCTTCTTAAAGTGGAGGCCTGAGCTGGAAACCTTTGGGCTCTGTGTGTGCTCACATCTGGGGATGTGCACGAAGCCTTGGGAGGCTGCAGGCAGGATTAACCAAACATTTGTCAAGTGCTGCTGAGCCTCTTCATTGGATTTTCTCTCCCTCTCTTCCGGGTGTTCCCTCAGCTGTTTCTGTAACAGGCCAGCCCTGGCATTTCAGAGAAAGAGTTTCCTTAATCACAAGCCATGAAATAATTTCTTAAGGAAATTAATGTTATATAGGGATAATAATTACATAATTGAATAATAATTATTTTATTATTCAGTTATTAATAGGAGGATTATCACAGGAGCTATAAGCAATTTGGGATGAGGAAGGCAGCTTCCAGGATGATTCCTAAATCATCCTTCTGAGGAGTGATTGTCTTGGGAAAGGGCAAGTTTGGGAATTGCCTGCCACTGCCCACACCTCAATCCTGAAACAATTCAAAATGAAGCTGTGAATAAACAGAGTATTTACTATAAAAGAGTTGTATTTTATTGTACAATTTTTGCCAGCCCTGCAGGCATGAGGAGTGAAAAATATTGCAAGAAATTGTGTTTTTCCTGAGGGACCAGAAAGTCAAACAGAATGCTTGGGATTTTTTGTGAGAAGTTTTACATTAGCAGGTATTTCATTGACCAAGGTTGAAAAGAGCCACTCCTGTGACTGTTCTGCACAATTCAGTCTATGGGATCTTTCTCATGTCACTGCTTGCTTCCAGGAGCCCCAGCCTGGGGCAAGGTTGGACAGAGCTTGGAGCAACCTGGTCTAGTGAAGGTGTCCCTCCCATGGCAGGGGTGGAACTGGATCATTTTAAAGTCTTTTCCAACCCAGAATATTCTGTGATCCTCTGGACAAACAGAACTGAGTACTTCAGGTGCCCTCAATCTTTTTAGGTCCAAGAGAGGGTGTCTTGGGCTAGAAACCCAAGAAATGTTTCTCTAAACTCTGAGGGAGCCTGGAGCACTTCTAAATTTCTGAAAGGTTCTGTTCCAGCCTTTGCTTTTGACCTGTTCTGTGACCTGGCTGAATCACTTGAGCTCTTTAGCAGATGGGAAATCGATGCAGCAAGTGAGCATAATGAGGCTGCTGGAGCTTCTTGTAAACATTTTTAGGATTTTTTGGCAAAGAAAAACAATAGAAAACTCATGGAAGTTTCTAATGTGCTTGAAAGCCTGAGGACACACCAAGCTGAGCCAGACAGAGCTGAGTTTAGAAATATTTTTCTAGGGTAACATTTCTTTCCTAAATTGTGATTTATCTGCCTTCCAAGACTCTCCTATAAATGCATTATATTTCTGTACAAATTAAAAAAAAAAACCCCTCAGCTGTGACATCCAGAGAAAACCTCTTGGCTTTCAGGTTGATGTTGGCCCATGTACAAAGCAATAAGCACCAGCTGGATAACTGCTCTTGCCTCTCCTTATTTTTGTCAGAATATCCCTTATTCACAAATAAAATATGTGGAGATTCTTTTTATTTTTTTTCCAATGTCCTGGATGCCTTAATTATGCTGCTGTCACTTACAATTTCTAGAAATAGTAAGCAATTGTCCTGATGCTTTGTGAATCCTACCTGGCTCCAGCTTGGCACTGCAACAATCAGAAAAAAAAAATAAAACACCAAAGAGGGAGCGTGGCACATGAATAAATAATTTATAGCCCATGATTCAACCCCTATTTTTAGAAGCTTGCTGTTTTTCTGAGACTTTGAAAAGGGGCTAAGAATAGTCTATACATGAAGTGATGTGTGCCTTATGCAACACAGGGTATTTTCTGTCTCATTTGATCTGACTCCTATGAAATCTGGGCAGCCAGTCTGAGGAATCTGTATCATGCAGTTTGGAGGAGACACTGGGAGAATTTTGCAATATTCTAGTGATTAGAAGCCCCTGAAAAAAAGGAATCCTTTAAACTGGGTTTGAATTCCTCATGAAATCCAACATTGGAAGAGACCAGAGTTGAACTCCATGTTGTGAGCTACTCCTGGGCTGCAACATTCAGCACTGGGATAATTTGAGTTCTTTTACTCCTATGTTCTCTGAATGTAAAATTTTTCTTCAGAGGGTAAAACCTGGGTCCAATTTACGTTTACCAAACCTGTCAAGTGATTTTTCCTGCCCCAAAATTGTGTATTTCAAAATCCATTTACTCAGCTCAGAAGATGTCATCCAGCTTTAATCATGACACTGAGACAAAACAGGTTTTCTCCACTGTCTCTCCTGATTTCACAGATGAGCATATCACAGAAAGAATTTTAATTTCTATCTAAGGGAAAACCTCATTTATTTGGGCTTGCTTTCCATTGGAAAATTTGGAATAAACACCTTCATGCTGGGGGCACCATGGGCTGCTTTGCTGTGCCCTGAAGCCAGAGTAGGAAGAGATTGGTGAGATATAGACAAGTTGATATTCTAAAATTACAAGGTTGAACTTGACCTGTGGCAAACATGAAGAACTCATCTACCCTGGAAAGGATGGCAAATTGCACAACTAGGTCAGAGGGCAGTACAGGGGCAAAACTAGTTAATAGTTGTAAAAAGTGAGGGGGAAAATGTAGATGTAGGATATCAACAAAAAAGAATTACAGTGGAGAGATTTACCAGACTGTCCGAAATAATTTTACAAAATAATTACTGAAAATTGTTGGGGTTTCCATTTTTAAATCTGGACTGGACAAGTTCTGTTGGCAGGGAGGTGGATGATGTGACCCACTGTGCTCTAGCAAGGTGTTCATTGCACCTGTGAGTGTCTGCCACAGTCACTCCTACCCCAATTCCCAAACCCCTGCGCGGTCTGGGCAGTGTGTTCAGGATTTCTGATGGATGGACCCTTCATTTCAGCTCAGCTGTCAGCTAATATGGATCAGCAAGCTGCCAAAGCAGCCACATACCCTCAGCTCAGGGCTTAACAGGCTGTCTTATTTATTTATTCATTTTTCTGTTTATTCCCTTCAGTCCAGTAGCTGATGAACTTGTCTCAGGATTCCATGGCCACTCTGTAGAATCTGGGAGATGAAAGGCATAAATAGCCAGAGAAATCAGATTTCCATTTTAACGATAACTGGAAATGTAAACCTTGTCAAAAAGTCATCCACATGAAACATGGCAAGACAAGTAAAATCTCTTTCAAAACCAGCTTAGCTCCAGTTGTCAGGGACAGGATCCATTACAACAGTGTCTGGAATTGTTTTTCACTCTCTAATGACTGGGAGGAAGAGCTGAACTTCCTGCTGAGAATGACACCCACTTACCTTTCCCCAGTGCTCCTGTCTCATGTTTGTGTCGTGCTTTTAATGGACTTTTACTGACTAAACACAAACCTGCCACCAGGCCAATCCATACATATTGAGTTACCACTACCTGAAAGGCTTTGTGTTCTTCAACAGGGTCAATAGAAAAAGAAAAATACAAAAATACCGCTCATCAAACACTTCCCTTTACATACCCCATTCGGAAATGCAATATCATCTTCCATTAGAAATGAAATTAAGGGCTAGGTTTTACCTCATAAACTGATGTAGAACATTGTACCTGAGCTCTGTTTAAAGCTGTTCCAGAAGATAATTTTATACAGTTAAACACAGAACCACAGGATGGCTGAGATCTGCTCCAACCCCCCTGCAGGGCCGCCTGCAGCCAGTTGTCCAGGAGCTTGTCTTAAAAGGTTTTGAAGTAAATTCAAAAAAGGAGACTCCACAACCTCCCTGGGCAACCTGTTCCAGTGTTCTGTCACCCTCACAGCAAAAACACCCCAGTGGATTCTAAGGAGCAGGCAAATCACAGCTGGGATGACAAATATTGGGTATTGCTGCTCCGTTTTCCGTCTAGATACGCACTGAGGGCTCTTTAGAGGAGTCTCTGGCAGTGTTCTTAATAAAGTGGAATCAGTCGGGGTGGAATGCATTTTACATGAGTTCAGATGACTGAAAAACACATTTCTGTTTGGGATAAAGGTCCTTGAGCTGATTTGTGAAAAACTGCTCTCGTCCCATGCAAGTTGTCCCACAATTATTCTGCTGAGTTGCAGGGATGATGGAGAGAGTGATGGGAAAACTGGAAGCAGAGTTTGGATGTCTCCCCACTTTATCAAACACCAGAGTGTGAGGAGTCCTTCAAAACAAATAAATAAAAGTCTGTGAGTTTCTTTCATGTCCTTCCATGTCAGATGAAAATAATTTTCTATTATTATTGATGTATGGGCTCAAATCTGGGTTGATCAGCTTCTTTTTATTGAAACAACAAATATGCTGGAGTTTCTTGAAGTCCTGTTTGCCCTGAAAACAGACAGAGTTGTGATTATCACAGTCTGGGGTTTTTTTTGATGAATGCAACACCAATTTTCTTCTACATTCAAGGAACTTTTGCTCTCCACCTTGAATTTCTAACCTACTCTTAAATGGTTCTACTCCACTAAGAATAAAGTTCAGGCTCTGTACAGCATGGGTTTGTGGGCATGTGCATGTAAATACATAAAAGTGGAACATTCCTGTCGGTGTTTGATTGTTTATCTGGATATATTCTGTGAAAATCTATAAAATAATAGACTGAGCTGGACTTTCCCAAGAGCTGGAGTCAGGGAGAATTGGGTATCCCAGTTGTATTCCTGCCAAAGCTTTGCTGTAGCCACGTTCAGATCTTCTGCCAAACTTTTTGTGATGTGGAATGAAGTTTTTTGGGGGTGGGGACCCCTTTTACGTCACCTTGGAGTCCATGAGAGCTGTGAATGCTGCTGCTGCTGCTGCTGCTGTGTGTCTGGGCTGTGCCTGCTGTGCTTGGCTTTCCTGGTGGAGGATGGCTCTGATCAGCACCCCTGAGTCAGCCCTTAGGGGAAATAGGACAATGCATCTGTGGGCTGGAGAAGTTGAAATACATTCTGTGGGAGCTGGAAACCCTGAGCACTCCTGGACATTCCTTTCTGTTCAGGGAGCTTCATTTTTCTTCCCTGCCTGTCTCCTGGACTGATGATTAAGCAGAAGAAATCAAGAGCCACAAATCTACAACAACAGGAAATCAACATTTTTAAAGTGGAAGAAGAGACCATAGGCTGAAGCCTAGGAGTGAATATTGGATGATGTGTCAGGAGCTCTGTGCATAAAGGCTGAGTGCTGCCTGTGCCATCCTGAGTCACCTACTGCTCATTATTCATTTACATGAACATTAAATCTCCTTGTCCAGTTGTGTTATACGAGTGCAAGTGCACACAGAGCACAAATAACCACATGGTGTAACCACCAAATCTCTATTTGGTGTATTCCTTCACGAGGAAGGAAGGGGAAATTATAAGACAAAGTATGCTGAGTTCTTCAGTATGTCATTAGTCTAGGAAAATGAAATTTTACACAATTGTTTTTCAACTAGGAAAAAAAAATGTGCTAATAGCTGTAAATTTTTTTATTCTAGCTCTTGTTGCCCTAGAAGGATCATGTAAGTGTTCTTTTTTTTCTTGGGTGTTCACTGTTTGTTTCTACAGTGGAGTTCTCCATTATGATTCTTCCTTTTTTTTTCTTTTTTTGGTTTTTTTGGTGACAATCATTAAGAGAAACTGAACTGAATCCAATGTCTTTCTGCACACAGTGCATGAACAAGAGCTGCTTCCTCCAGGTGCCTCCAGTGAGGCTCTTACCCACTAAATGAGATGTGTCTCCTTTAAAGCACTGGATAAAAGAGCTGCATTATGTTGTTAAAAGAGAGAGAGAGAGAAAGAAAGAGGGAAAAAGAAAAGAGAAGAGGAGAGGAGAGGAGAGGAGAGGAGAGG
>JAWWMU010000106.1:3818576-3837455 GCA_035048155.1 Cinnycerthia olivascens
AAAGGAAAGGAAAGGAAAGGAAAGGAAAGGAAAGGAAAGGAAAGGAAAGGAAAGGGAAAAGAAGAAAAGCCTTTACTGTGGTGTATAAATTAGTGACGACAACTAGAGTTTGGAATGAGAGATTCCCAGAAGCCAGATCTACTTAGTGCTGTTGAGAAGTGGCTGATAACTGGAGGAGATCCTGGACTAATGAAATTCAGAGTTTGATTTTTCTCCCCTCCTATTTATACCCTCAGCGTGTGGGAGATCTGCTGTGACAGCTCAGAGAGCTGCTCTGATGTGGGTTGTACATTCCCAGTGCCTCACAGGGTGGATTATGTTTGTGCTCTCCACAGCTGAGCTGGAGGGATACAACCAGGGAAAATGAAGAGTCAGAATGAGTAAAACAAGGATTTGAATGAATAAAATCAGGGTTTCCTATGAGCAGTACCCTGGAAGTGGGACTCAACGTCCGACTAAGCATCAGCTCATCTGGAGAGTCATGAGTTTGCTACAGAGGCTCAAAATCAGCAAAAATTCCACACAGAGAGCTTCAGCACTGGCCAGAGGAGGGGACAAATGCAAGGGCTTTTAGGGATGTAAATCAGATCCCACCACCTAAACCCTACTCAGACTGTTTTGATTTGCTTGGCCTGGTCATTCCTAAAAGAAACAGTGGAAAAGTGCAAATAGAAAACAGCAATATGAGATTCAGTGATCTGTGTGGATACGATGTCATCTGCAGGACTGTTATTTGTGGACTTCCCTTCTCTGTAAGAAAAAGCACCTTTTCAAAAGTCTCTTCACCTTTTTCAGAAGCACCTTTGCAAAAGTCTCTTTACGTTTTTTCAAAGGCTGGTGTCAGCAGCACGTTTAGGACCATTTGATTTTCCTGCACTAAATGGCAAAGGCCCAAAAAGAAATTGGGAAAAGGGTAGCGACAACATCATGAAGAGTCCATCAGGGAATTGTCCATCAGGGGATCTTTCTGGATTTCCTGTTTTATTTTAATTCTCTTGTGTCTAAGAAACAATTCAAAATAAGAATGGAAAAAACCCAAGAACCTCTTGCTTGGGATTGGATGTGCCTTTGATGAGTGGAGGAAGGTTTGTACAGGAAAACTGCAGTTCTCTCAGAATTCCTTGGACTGAAGAGAATACTTGCCAGAAACTGAACTCCCCTCTTCACCCCAGTATTGCCACATGTAGTTCCCAGAGCCCTGCAGAGTGACGTTGAATTTGGACATTAAATCACTGCTTCAGTAATTTGTGATTTTCACTTAGAATCTGTGAGAATTGGCACCTTGGGGAAACACTAGGAATGGTTTCAGTTGCAATGTTCTCATACCTTTGCTGTCCTCTGAGTTCATGTTTTGTAAAAAAAAAACCTATTAATAAATACCTTTAAATACTCCTTGTCTGTAGATGTGTTTGTTATTTATTTCTTCTCAGTGGGTTGCTCCAGTCCTCACAGAGGTGTGATAATTTGATTTGCCTTGTAAATAATCTGTTCTGTCAATCTTTTCTTGAACCTGTGAAATGTCTAGGCTGTTTCAAGTCCAGCACAGAGTGTTCATCTCTCTTTTATTTTGCTCTATACCAGGAAATGCCTACAGAGAATGCCTGGGCAATGGGACATGGGCTTCCAAGATAAACTACTCTCAGTGCGAGCCTATTCTGGATGACAAGGTCTGTATTTTTCCCTTCATTCTTCTCAATGACATTTCTCAGCATAAATGAATGCAGAACTAAACTTAAGGTTAACCTGCTAATTTGGGACTTCTGAGAGAGATTCCATTTCTGTCTCCGCAACAAAACCTCCCCGTGAACTGAGGCAAATCACACTTAGCCTCTCTCCATATCCCCTACTCACATGGCTTTTTTAAAAGGATGCTTTATCTCACTCTGTTCCTGGTGATGTGTGTTTATGCAGATTTTTCCTAGCTTTGTACAGAGCCTACAGCTGCTACAGTAAAGGTTAGTAATAAGAACAATAAGACCTAAAGCCTCTTTGACACTAAAAAATAAGTTCAACCAGCTGCTTCTACCCTATATCTGCCCATTCTGAGGTCTCATCAACAACTGACCTTTACAGATCTCAGTGTCATTTTTCCTTAAGCAAATATGTAAAGGGGCAGCAGCAGAAAAAATACATAAAAAGTAGACTCAGGACCCAGCTGTTTTTAAGAGATTGAACCAGTCTTGCATGATATACAAGTTAGCAGATTTAAATTAGCATATGGGGTTAAGTTCCTTCAGAAAGGCTGTAAGGAATTATGCAAAGCCCTTTTCAGATGTCTCAGAGACATCACAGACATTCACCCTCACAGTTAAAGCCTTCAGGCCCTTCATACTCTTCCTCCTGTGTCGAGTGCTGTGGTGGGACACAACCCCACAGAGGTTTTGTGCTGTCTCTGCCAGGAGTGGCTTTTTCCCTCTAAGGGCCAGGGTGGAGCCCAGCAGCTCAGACTGGTTTGTTTGGGGGTTCATTTAACTCATTCTGTCCTTGTAGTTGTGTCGTGCCAGGGACAGAGAGGAGGAAGTTGAGGTCCCACATTTAGTGCTCAGGGACTCTCTGGAGTGGTGCTTGTCGTGGTTTAATGCCAGGTGTTTGCTAAGGAAGTCAGGAGCCTCCCTTGGAATGAAGGATGTAGACCCCCTCCCTCCCAATTATTATAATTTTGGATTTAAGGTGCTCTCAGGCAAAGATATGGGGATAGGAATAACAGTTCTTTATTAGGAGAACTAAAATTAAACAAGCATGCAGTATTACCAAAAAAACAAAACAAAACAACCAAACCACTGCCAGAGTCAGAATCCAAGCTGACACCCTGTGGCTCAGGGGCTTGGTGGCAGTGCCATTCCATGGTGGCTGCAGCCCTCCTGCAGTGGCAGATGTTGAAGCAGGGATCCTGGAGAAAGGTGAAGCCCTCCACTGAAGGTCCTGTGGTGATGGATGGGCCTGTTCTTCCTCCGGGAGCCCAGTGGAAAAGGCTGCCTTGGTGTTCCAAATCTCAGACTGTATCCAGGTAAAGGGGCTTGGCTCTTCCCCCTGGATGGAGCATTTCCCAGTGGAATGATGGAATTTTATCAGTGGACTCAATGGCCCCTGAGCAGACGATCTGTTCCTGGAGGGAGGATGGGTCATGGAAAAGATAAAGAAACTGCCCCAGCTGGTTTCTTATCAGCTGGGCCATTGACAGGAGATTACACAACCCCCCACACCAGTTTCCAACACATGGTGATAGAATAACAGAGCTCTGGTTACATTTTGCACTGCAAGCCCTGCACCCCAAATAGCCAGGATGAGCTTTGGCTGTGGTGCAGCTCCCATCCTGTCAGATCCATGTGCTTGGTCAGGGTGGGTTTTCACCAGTGAATCAGAAAACAAACAACCACACGCCAGCTGCTGAGGAGAACCTGTTTTTACCCCCTAGCCAATTTAATCCCCTTTCCTTTTCTTAGAGAATTCTAGGAATTAAGAAAAGTTGTGCCAGTACCTGACTGCCACCCAGAGGGACATTCAAGGTGTTCTAGCATGGTAGAGAGGCTCCCAGGGCAATTTAGGCCAACCTAAGCTGGGACCTAAGTGCAACCCCTCCTTTCAATTCACTCCCATTTAAAATGAAAAGCTAACTTTTGCTGCTGGGTCATCTTTTTGGATGAATCAGGTCCCAAACCATCTCAGTGAATTGTTGCAGGAGTGCTGGGGCCAGCACGAGCTGGGGGACTGGGAGAGACAGACTGACCATGTCTTAAAAGTGGGCAGGAGAGGGGATGTGGAGCAGCCAGTGCTGATTTGGAGAATGGGGAGCAGAGCTGGGCAAAGACTCGATATCTGAGATGTGGTTTAGGTGGTGCAGGAAACCACAGCTGGGAGCAGTGAGCTGCAGCCACTCAGGAAAGGGCTGCTGTATTTTAATAACACTCATTGTGTGTTTGCAGGGCTCCCAACAGTGGCTGTCTGTGCACGAGCAAACACAGAGGGGTTTTATCTGCAGAGGCTGGAGAACTGTTGTGACTAGAGGACTTGGATTATTCCCTTTACTCTGTTTTTGCTTTTAAAAACTTTGCAGCTATGGTGATAGCTTAAAACTCCTTAAATAGCATGTTTCTTAAACAGATGAAAGTGCAGATGTTCCCCCACCCTTGCTTACAGAGGCTTAAAAACTCATTTATTAGATCTTTAAAGATTTGTGACAAGCTTTGCAAATATTAATATTTGTGAATATTTTTGAAATCTCTCATAATGCTCAGTGTTACAGATGAATACTTTGTGATCCCAAAAAAAAAAAAATAGGAAAAAATCCTCACAGATTTGTTCCATTTTGATTAAAGGTGAGAGTCAGGCACACAAATGTTATTGTTATTTATTGAGTTTAGCAGATGCTAAACATCAGCCAGGGGGTAATGCCCTGTGATTTGTGTTTATTTTTAATAAAAAAAACTAACAATGCTTTTAAGCTTGACCACTCACAGGCAGAGTGGTAAAGAATCACAGGGTTTTAATTCAGTGATTGATAATAGGGGATAGGAACAGGACTTTTCAACATCAATCCCATGCTTTATCACCATTTTGGTAATGCAGCAGTAGAAATTTTAGGGTTTTTTCAGCCGTAGGTCAGTCTAAGGAGGCATCATCTCAGTAACACACATTCACTGGGTTATATTAATGCATCATTGCTCTGCTTGTGATTGATACCTGTGGCAGTAGCTGATAAAACTCTGCTCTGGGACTGATTTGCTGCTAGATTCCCACTCTGACTGAGCTCTAGTTCCTTAAATGTTGTTGTGTGGTGTAGTTTGAAATGTCCCAGTGTCCCCATGCATCTGGCAGGTGGCTGTCATTTGGAATACCTGTGTCCTTCAGGTCCAGGGAAGGGAACAGAGCTGGGGAAGGCTCTGGAGCACCAGGAGCATCTGAGGGAGCTGGGGGGGCTCAGCCTGGAGAAAAGGAGGCTCAGGGGGGACCTTGTGGCTCTGCACAACTCCCTGACAGGAGGGGACAGCCAGGGTGGAAAGGGCTCTGCTCCCAGGGAACAGGGACAGAACCAGAGGAAATGGCATCAAGTTGTGTGAGGGGAAGTTTAGATTGGATATTAGGGAAAATTTCTTCACTGAAAGAGTTTTCAAACATTGGCACAGGCTGTCCAGGACACCATCCCTGCCAGTGCTCAAAAAACTTGAATATGGCACCTGGGAACAGCGTTTAGTGGTGAACAGGGTGGTGCTGAAGGAATGGTTGGAGTCAACCTCAAAAATTCTGATTGAGCAGCAGCCACAGAGGTCAGTCAGCAGGACCAGCTGGGAATCACAAGTGTCCCAGTACATCTCAGGGGACACAAGGTGCCTGTGTGTGCACAGCCACTTCTAACCCTTCCCTGGGGTGGGTGCCCAAGCGTTGGTGTCCTCATGTCAGACTGAATCTCACCCTCTGAACAAACAGTTGGCTCCTCCTCCAGGCACAGGAACAAGATATAGAAATAATTTTGACCCAGCTGGCTGTTTGGTGGTACGATGTGTGACAAATGGAAAGATTCTCCTCAGTCTGCAAGCTCCTGTGTTGAAAGAGCCTTCACTGCATCCAACAGAAATCTCTGATCTTCTTAGAAGAAAAGTGAGCATCTCAGGGAGCAAAAGATACATCTTAGCCTCCAAAAAGAGCTATAAATCAGGAACTTTGGTGTTGTGGTCTGTGGCAGCTGTATGTGAATTTGCTTCTGCTGATGTTTTGAGGTGGCTTCAAGCTGAGTAGCTGAGTTAGCACCACGCTGGGCTCAGACTAATGTATCCTGCATAGGAGCACGGTCACATCATCCACAGCAGCTCCCAGCTGGCTCAGAACGGGAAAACAGTGAGCTCAGAGTCATCTGGGATGACAAAGATACTTCCCAGTTGCTTCTGAAAGTCTTTGGAGAGGTGTCCTTAAGCTGTGCTGGTGCTGAGATCATCCTGGCACCAGGAGGAAATCGGAAGTGACTGACTGGCAGTGGCGTGTGGAGCCTCCCAGGGAGACATGAGCTGTAAAAACTGGCAGGACCTGTCAGTAAGTTCTGCTAGAGGCAGCAAGATCCTTGTCAGATTGCCTAAGAGTGCTGTTATTAGGTGGTTATTGATTCAAATCACTCACTGAATTGTTCAGGACAGGTTAAGCAGTCACATTCTAGCTGAAGCAAGGGGAAAAGTGCCCTAGACAGAAAAACTCTGTCATCAGCCTGAAGCTTGCCTGTGGGGAACCCAGCCTGCCTTAGATGTGCAAAGCAAGTGCAGTAAAGACATTGTGCTGTCATTCCTCAGTTTACCTGGTAGAAGCTCGTGGGAGACACCTCTGCCCTGCCTGGTGTAATGTGATTGTTGTGTCTAATGTCAGGGAATGGGATTGCACTGGTGTGCCCTGCTGTGGCCAGGGGGTAAAACCATCTCTGCATTCCCCACCTCTGGATTCCCCATCCCTGGAAGGGTTCCAGGTCAGGGGCTCTGAGCAACCTGGTCTAGTAGCTGGCATTCCTGACCATGGTGGGAGTCATCATTAAGGTCCCTTCTGACCCAAACCATTCCAGGATTCTGTCATCTCCTTCTCTAGCTCATCCCTAATCTAGCAACCCCCCGTCCTAAGCCTAAATAGAATTTAAATCTTGTTTTAGTGAAGTGAAACATCTTCCTGAAAGCAGAAGGATATTGGGTAACAGGAGAAGGTTGTTGACATTTCAGATGTATTGGTGTCCAAGACGGTGAGCCAGAAAAGAACTGTGCAAGTATTTTACATGAGCTGAGCTTTGGGGAACAAACACATGATTTTCTGGGCACGTGCTTTTCAGCCCTGAAGGTGTTGCTTCCCATTCCAGCAGAGATGCAGATTGCATGTAGGCTGGTGGAAAGTGATCTTGCCACCCTGTCAGCTTAGTTTTCCATGAGCACCAAGGCAGTCCTTGTTTCTATGATGTTTGAATTTGCCTTCAGGAAACCTTGTTAGCCTCAGAAGCAGAAAATATGAAAGGCATGCCTGTTTTTCCTTCAGCATCAGTGCATCAGGAGCTTAATAATTTTATTTTTCCAATTAATCTCCTCATGTTTTGAACCACACCTTCTTAAAACTTGAGTGAAGTTAAAATAGTCAGGAGCCAAAGGAGGTTCAGACTTAAAGAGCAGGAACCTCCTGCTGGAAAAGCACAAGGTTTGCCATCTTCCAGGAGATTTCTAGCACTAAAAGAGCAATTCTGAAAAAAGTCAGATGGTTTGGGTTTTGATAGCACTGTGAGAAGCAATGAGTTGGATTCAATGATCCTTCTGGATCCCTTGAGATGTTGTGTGATCCTCTGGCTCTGTGAATGAAGCAGGAGAGTCAATGAGCCCTGCAGTTTGCCAGGGCACTGTTGGATAAAACAGCATTGCACAGGTAGGCACATCAGGTCAAGTGAGTTTTCTTTCCCTTGAGGTGTCCCCTCGACTGAAGGATAAATAAAACACAGTGTTGAATTTGCATTCCCTAGCTTCGTTTTGTTGCTTTTTTTTTTTTTTTTTCACCTCCAGGCAATTCAGCAAATGGGCTCACGGATGGGGAAGTTTATTTTAGGGGATTTTATAATAGACTCAAAAATACTCTGCGTGGTTGAGTTCTGTCCAGAAACAGCATATTACTCTGTGAGCTGAAGATATAGGCAGGTTTCATCACAAAAATGATTCCAAGAGAGCTCCCTGGCTCTCTGGCATAGTGCTGGAAGATGCTTATCTTCACAGAACAATGGAGCAGATTAACTACAGCTGCTGGTTGTAGTTTCAGCCAAACATTCATTCACTGACAAATTCCTTTCACTGGAGTAAAGCATTAAGAGAAATTGTTAGGGAAAAAAAAGAAATTCAACCAAAATTTAGAAAAAAAAATATGCCATTTGTAGGATTATACTTTCATATTTTTATCACAAGGGAGGAAATGTAGGTGGTTGGTTTTTATGAGCCTTGTTCTTCTTGAGGAGGGCAACATCCCAACCATGGGGAAAGATCTGCTTAACTTGAAAAGAAATAAATGACAAAACTAATAAATAAATGTATTTTTCAGTGGTATTTAGTCTTCCAGTAGCAAACCTCTTTTTAGCCAGCTTCAGTATTTATCTGAATAGTGTCTTTCTACTTCTTCCTAGCCAGGCAAAGAGAGGAGATGCTTCTCCTTTCTCCAAAGCCAACAGCAGCCCACCAATAAAGATGTTTCTGAACCACATTTTTGGCCACCATTGTTTTGGCCACTAAATCCCTAAATTCACCGATTTAGATGGGAGCACTTCTGTACTTTTTTTTTGTTTACAGCATCAAGAACCTACCAACCATCTCCCCCACATCCTAGGAAACAGACACTAAATACAGGAAATTTCACCACATTTTTGGGTTGCTGCTAAAAACAACAGGATCCCTGGTTTGTCAGGCTCTCCCAGAACTGAAGGGACACCACCAGGTTCCAGCTCTTTCAGTCTGCATTGGTTCTGGGTTTGAAGGACAAAGATCGTAGCCTGCATGGAATGTCCCTCAGAGGAACATGTGTGGGAAGGGCTTGTTATTTATTCTTACTGACATTTTTGTGTGAAAACCAAGCCATTTGAGTAGGAAAATGGCATAACCTGACTCATTAAGACCGTGCTGTTTCCAAAGAAAATAGTGTTTCATAACTTCTGAAACTCTGAGAAGATGTGTCTCTGGTAGATTTTTCGCCCAAGATGACAAAGGTTTAAAAAAGAAAACCTGAGAAAAATGGGAAAAAAAAACAAAAACAAAAAGAGAAGTGGGGACAAAATAACTTTTTTTGCAGATATTTGGAAGAAACTGTGGACAAATCCCAAACTGAAATGATGCCAAGCCTGTACTTGTGGGCCTGGGCAACGTTTGCCTTACACAGAGGCATCAGCCCTGGGACTGTTATGTCACTGTAAAGTTGAGCAAAGTAATTACTGTTTTGTGAAGTGATAAACTGTTCCTGAATGCCAGTGCTTGGAGTCTGCTGCTGATTTAATCCTGTTATCTCTTTACCTCCAGAGGAAGTATGCGCTGCATTACAAGATTGCTCTCATCATAAACTACCTGGGGCACTGTATTTCAGTAGGGGCCCTTATAGTTGCCTTTATGCTTTTCTTGTGCTTGAGGTGAGTAATGTGTTTGCATGTTTCTAACTTCCATTTCTGGGTTGCTCCAGCCCTCTCCCGACTCTGCCCAGGTCGTGGATGGTCCTGACAGTGATCGTGGCTTTTATGTTCCTGAGCACTTCTGTGGTTTTGCTGATTAATGTGCTGGATGAGCTCCTCCTGAGTGTAGGAGCTGAAACCTCTTTGGATTCAGGGAGAGAGCTGAACATGATTTATTGATGCAGCAAAAAAAAAAAATTCAGTGAGCACAGCGTTCTTCATTAAGGGAGACTGGGATCTGAGTGTGTCAAGTTGCAAGTTTTGGGGGCAGGTTTTGTTTTCCCTGCATTCCCTGGCAGCTAAAACTCAGATCTAAACCAAAGGAGACAGAACAAAATCTTTCCATTTTGCTTGGGGTTAATTTGGTTGTTTGTTTGTTTTGTTTTTTTTATTAAAGGGCTTAGAAATGTTCTTAAATTAAAAGAAGATCATTAATGGAGCTTAATCCCCAGCAGTGCTCGTGAAATGAGAATGCAAATCAAAGACACTGCATAGAAACCCTTCCCTGATGTGGTCCAGGATGTTGAAGGGAGTTTGGCAAATGGAGATGTCAGTGAAAGCAGAGTTAGAGCTGCAGAGAAGAGAAAGGACAGGAGGAAAGGCAAATTAATGGAAAACAAGCAGAAGTGGATTGGTCATCATATGTATGTCCACAACCTGAATCACAGGAATGTATTTTCATAGGAGTGGCCTGGTGGGTTAATTCTGTATTATTTCTTGGATTCCATGATTGGCATTTCTGTATAATTTGTGCAGTGCTGTCCAGGAGTGTTCAACCTGAGCTTAAAACCAGCTCCAGCTGAGTGCTGTGCAGTGATAATCCTTAAGAAAAACCTTGTCCTAAATGCAGAGGATAAACTGTGGGTGGAGGAGATCCTCCCCCTGCCCAGGATTACAGCAGGATGATTGACAGTGACCTCAGTGCAAGAATTCCTGTTTTCTTGGAGTGGAGCATCTCTAAAGTCTTAGCTAAGTCTTCTGAGCATTCCTAACAAGGCCTTTTCTAATAACAATAGGAATCTTCTCGCACTCCAGTATCTATAAACAGAATAATCTATGCTAATGGAAATGAAAAAAAACCACCTTAAAACATTAAATGGGAACTATTTTTTTTACATCAATTTAAACTTCCATTTCAAGCCATCTACAGTGCATATAAAACTAATTCCCACAGTGCTTAGAGACCTGAATTAATTTGCACTGCATAAAGAATGCAAATTATTCATTGCAGTAACTATATTCCCTGCTTTTATGCTCAATCTTTTATAAATGCTTGAGTAAATAACACAAAAACAATTAGGTAGGATAATATAAATGTATCCAGCTTCAAACACGGAGGTGGCCCAGCTGAATTCTTCTAAATTGTTCTTCCGTTATTTAAACTTTAAGGTTTAAATTTTGCAGTCAGCTTCAACGTTAAAAACAACTGAGTAGTTAAGCATTCCCCTGTACAGGCTGTGAATTAAAACAATCTTTTCAAATTCATGTTGTGTCATGCAAAATGTGTCCAGTGTGCAGCCAGAGTTAACCAGCATGAGAGTCCTCAGGGTCTGTGGATATACATCCACTTCCCAAAGTTCTAGAGATGTTCCAGTGAAGACAACCCAAATTCATGTTTCATTACAGGTTGTCTCTACCCAAATTTTGGGTTATGGACATCTTCATCACATGTACCTCTATAAAGTGCCCCAAGAACAAATCAGTTTTGATAATGAATTTCTATTGTTTGGAGCTTTTTAAATGTTGTTTTATTTTGGATGGAAGAAGGTATGATAGAATTGGGTGAAAGGAGATAATTTAGGGAATTCCTGGCCAAAAAAATACGATCTGATAGCTCCTCATCTTGACCTAAAGTAGAAATCTGCCAGTTCCTTATTCCTGCCCCACTCCATCCATCCACTCACTCCTTGAGTTCCTGCTGAGGGTGAAAATAGGGGAGACCTCCAGGAAGATTCAAGTTTTAATCTGCTTCCAGTTTTTGTGCTTCTCCCCCACGACCTGCTCAGTTTTCTTTTGCTCTGTCAGGGCAGGTGGATCCCTGTCTCCAGGGGGATGCTGGAGCACACCTGCTCTGCTGGAACATGACTGCTGGCAAGGCTTTGGGATCTCTCACTCTGAGGGTTTTAGGAGCCAGTGAAATATTTGGCTGGCATGGCAAAAGGTGTTGCTGTGGTGTTCAGCTGGTCAGGAGGGTGTTCTGCTTTTGGAAATGAGCTTCACCATCACTGCTGCTGCCCCAGCACAATGGGGCTTAGTCCTCCAACTTAGTTGTGCTGAAGTGGGAAGGAGGAAGGAACTGGATCTCAACCCTATTTTTCCAAGTTTATCCTGTCACCCTGTACCCAGCTTCATTCTTCCTTGATTCCTTAGGCAACTTCATCTTTCACTCACAGCCCACCCTCCATTTAGCAGAAAAGTCCTACTGCCCTAAACACTGAGGCATCACACGCCTGTTTTTAAAGGTCAGGAATCTCAGATGTAGCAGCAGGTGATGAAATCATCTGCCATTTGTGCTCATGAGTCCCCAACACAACTGGGAGGGGATGAGAGCTCAGCCAGGGCCCCCCTTTTCCTGTCAAGACCCATTTTAGCCTTGTTTTCTCCAGCTCTGCCCCATCTGAACTGTGCAATGACAAACACACCTGTAAACATTTCATTTAGCACATAAATAATAAAAAGTGAAGGAGAGGGCTTGATTGTTGCTGGCACACTGGCTGAATGCCAGTGAGTCACTGAGGCAGCTCCTAAAAGTCAACATTAGTTTCTCAAGGTCTAAATGAAGGTGGTCTTAAAATTGGGAGAGCTGTCTGTACCATGCAAAACCAAACAAACTCACAAACAAAAAGGAGTACACCAAGAAGGAAAAACAAAATTGTGCACAAAGTGTGCTGGAGATTGATCTCCAGTGCAGACCGTGGAGAGATTTGCTCAGGGCACTTCACATGGCATTGTTGAGTGGCTCTGCACTGCTGGGATTCTCAGTCTGTTTGCCCTCATTGATAGTCAAGGTTTGCTCCCTCCCTCAGGTGCACACAGGCAGCTCCCACTGACTCAGCCTCATTGTCCCACTGAATCACAATCATGCACTGCTGAAGCAGAAATTTTCCATAGGAGGAATCCTGCTATTATCAATTACACCAATCAAGCTGGAGAAAAAGAAAATGATAAAAAAAAAATCCAAAGGATTAAAATACTTCTGAATCACATTTTTCCTTTGCTGTTGCTGATAATGCAGAAACCCAAATGGCTTTGTCCTGGATTTTCCCTTGTCACTGTGCTGTTAGGTAGAATAAGAGTCCTTTGTAAAACTCCTGACTTGTTATTAAACAATGTGCTGGCAGTGACCAGCAGTGACCTGAGTGGATTCCATCAGAAGTTTTATTTGTGCAGTGGTTATCAGAGAAGAAGTAGGGAAGAAAGGTATTTGTTCTGGGCAGCATCCACATCCCTGCTGAGTTTTGAATCCAGTAAAGGACAATGCTGACAGGAAGATAGGCTGGAGATTAAAAATGACATGTCCCTTGCTGGATAAAGGCAGCTCTAAAAACAGCTAAACACACAGACATTGTCATAACATCTTTTGTCACTACTATGGTGGCAGTGAAAGCAAATTGAGGTTTTGAGGGAAATTCTGCTTTCCTGTTGCCCTTAAATTTAGCTCTTTCTATTTCTTCAGGAAACCATCTGATACACTTTTTTCTCATAGGCCTCAGGCAGTGTCCCTGTTCTTTCCTATGATTTCATACAGATTTCCTAAATCCCACATATTATTTCTCCTCAAAAGACTGGAACATTTTTTTCCTAAAACAATATAGTCACTTCTTTTTTTCCTTTCCCCCCCAACCATCTCCCATCTACTTTCCTTTATCCTCTCCCGTTCCAAGCTCCTTTAAACTACCCTGTTGCTCTTCAGTCTGGTGCAGGATTGGTAGGATTGCTGCTGCAGGCCTCTGTTTGTAAGAATGGAAGAGTTTGATTAAATGATTTGTAGAAACCTGTCAGGAGAAATGCAGAACATCAGTACAGAGCAGATTTCATAGAACAAAGTGATGTGACACCTCTCAGAACCTTCAGACTGAGGATATCTCAAGTGGGGAGGAGATCTGCATGGTTGGTTGTGGTTTGCATTTAACAGGATGAGGTTTCTGATGTGATTAGAGCAGGGCAGGTCCCACATCTAAAGCACAATCCTTCCTTGTGGAGCAAGAGGAAAGAGCAAATCCTGGGGTATCATTAACAGAGTCCATGTCAGTGCTCCATGTTCCCCCCATCTCCTGCCTTCCCACCCAGCCTAGTTCAGTCTGTTCCCTCTTCAATGGCAGAGCCTTCATTAATGATCCAGGCACGAGGAAATTTAAACTCCACTGTAAATCCTGGGGTGGGGTGGGTGCAATGGCTGTGGGTTTGAACACGAGCTCTGTAACAGTCCACAGTCAAATCCACAGAGAAAGGCAGGAACGAAAATGATGGAGCTCTGTAAATAACAACAAACCCAATGAGAGGGACATCTTTAAATGCAAAACACCTGAAGTGCCTGTACTGCCTGAATCTCTGTGAAGAGTCTCATCCAATGAACTCAGCTGAAGGCCAGAAACACTTTTCCTATTGATTAACCCCAGGCCACTGTCTTTTCTCCCCACTGCCTTTACTCGTCCCCCCTTCATGTCACAGCTCTCAGACTTGTTCTTTACACTCTTTGTACAGAGCCTACCCCCCACAACATAAAATCCCAGACAGCAGGGCCCTCATGAGCTCCTGGAATAATACCTGTAATTAGAAGAGTGCCCAGAGAGCTCTGTTCTTAAAATGTGAGAGGTTTCACAAGCTGCATCTGAAATCGTGGTATTGTAACCTAGCACAATGAAAGCCACTGAGGAGTGTTGTTGCTGCCTATAAATACATCACCAAACACTGGAAACTGAAGAGCTGCTTATGATCAAGGACAGTGTCAGTGCAAGAAAAAATGAATATAAGTGCTCTACAGACAGATTGGTGAGTGGATGTGAAAGGATGATTTCCAGCCCACAGAGCAGAGAGGTCCCAGAGCAGTGTGGTAGAGGAAGAAATTTAAGTTGGAGTCAAACTAGAGTATCAGAAATGTAGGAAATGTTTTTGCCTAGTTCCTTTCGTGACCTGAGGTTTGGTGTCTGCATTCTATTCTGTGCCTGAAATATGTTACTGCTGGTATATTTCTGTTGCTGCCAAGATTTTGGTTGTGAGTTTTTGGAGATGGACATGAACTTGTTTGAATTCCAACTATAGAACTGCTCTTACAAGATCTAGATCTGTGTTGACTGCCAAGCTAAAACTTGTCTGTGTTCTACTTATGATGATAGAATGGTTTTGGGAACAGTGGAGAAAACATTGCAACTTCTACAAAATTTTGTAGAAGAGAGAAAAGAGGAAAGCAAAGTTGGGTCTTTGCAGTTTATATATGAATCATGCTCAGGAGTGCAATTTGATTTAAAAAAGCACATCCTGAGTCATCTCTGGGAAGGAAAATCAGAGAATGTGTTTTCAAGATGCTGTTTGGAGTTATGAACTACAGATGCACCTGCAGCTGTTCAAGTGCTAAACGGTTCCATTTCACTTTTCACTCATGGAATTGCATTTGTAGGTCCCTCACTAACTCCACTGTCATTTTTTCAGCACTCAGGAACCTTCTCTTCTACCTAATCTAAAAGATAATTTAGGTGTTGGAGCGTGTCCAGAGGAGGGAGCAGAGCTGGGGAAGGCTCTGGAGCACCAGGAGCAGCTGAGGGAGCTGGGGGGGCTCAGCCTGGAGAAAAGGAGGCTCAGGGGGGCCCTTCTGGCTCTGCACAACTCCTGACAGGAGGGGACAGCCAGGGGGGAAAGGGCTCTGCTCCCAGGGACAGGGACAGGAGGAGAGGGAACGGCCTCAAGTTGTGTGAGGGGAAGTTTAGATGGGCTATTTGGGAAAATTTCTTCACTGAAAGAGTGGTCAGGCATTGGCACAAGCTGCCCAGGGCAGTGGCAGAGTGACCATCCCTGGAAATGCTCAGAAATTATTTAGGTGTGGCACTTGGGGACAGGCTTTAGTGGTGCTGGGGCAGTGGCTGGGCTTGATGATCTTGGAGGGCTTTTCCAACCTAAACAATTCCATGGTTCTGTCAGTTCTGCTGTTTACATTGCTCTGTCAGCTAAAACATGAGAGAGGGGAGAGGTGGACAATTCTGTCACTCCTAAATGGGCCATGGATACCCCTGGCATCCTCTGGGTTACCTCTGCCTGTAATGGGAGCTGCAGCTTCCCTGGGGATGTGCCCAGCCTGAGCCACTGGACACATTTCCTAATGCCCAGTGAGCACCACGAGAATGAGGGATTGAGACCAAGAATGATTATTTGGGAGGTTTCCAATCTTTCCTGAATTCCTGGCCAAATGCTCCAAAATAATTAAATATTTCACACTATGTCTCAGTGTAAATGAGGCCAAGGAGACCAAGGAGAATGTGAACAGCAGCATCAGCAGCTCAGACTTTCCTCCTTGGTTTATCATCACTGTATCTGCAAGTGTAGATAATGTAATAAACTTTGCTAATTGTGTAATTGTATTAAAAGTGGAAAAAAAGGAAAAAAAAAACAAACATAACCTTTGAATTCCCTAGCTAGCCATTTAAATTAATTTGGTTTCAGATTTTTTTTTTTTTATAATCCCATAAGTGGATTATGAATGAGGACATGCTGTGGACTCACATTTCCCAAAGAGTAGCTGTAAGACAAGTCAACTGCTATGAGTTCTCACTGTCTGACCTCTGGAGTGCAGTCTCTGATTTGTGCAATCCCACTGCAGTGGTCACTCTCCATGGAAAACATTCACCTTTCCACAGTGTGCACTCATAACTACAACCTGTGTCAGAAAACCTGAGCTGCAAGGTGTTTTCTGCTCAAAAAGATACTTTGCAGCCCTGTTGTCTCTTTGTTCAAAAGTTACTGGCATCTGACCACCATTTAGCAGAGTAAATTAGAGCAGAGTCCTAAACCTTTTTCTTCAGCCACAATCACACGTGCACTAAGTGAAGCCATCTGTATTTTTATCATTCTTATGGAAACTGGGAATTTTCTCCAACGGATGGCTTGATGGCTCAGTCAGGGTTGGAGTTGTGTTCTTGGAGTATGCAGGGGCTGGTTTTCAATCATCCCTTATTTAAGCAGTGAGCACAGCCAGTCTGGGGCTGCCCTGCCTGTTGTGTGTTGTGTTGGCTGCATCCCTCCCACCCCTGGAACATCAGTGCTGAAAAACTTTGTGTCTGAAGCAGGCAGGATGCCCCATGTCCTGCCTCTAAAAACTGGCTTGAAAGGAGGAGAGTGAGGCTTTGGAAAAGACAAAGGCACAGATGCTTCCGCAGTGGGTTTATTTTTTAGGGTCTCTGCACATCCTAAATAGTCATGGAAGCTGCAGCTTCTCGTTTTCACCTGAGTGTTCACTCCTATCCTCATGATAAAGCTGTCACTTCCTTCCAGGCTTCCATTCTTCCCTTGCTTTTCCTGGGGGAAAATTTGCATCCCCCCCAGGCAACTGCCACCAAGAAGCTGATTTTCCCTGCCAGCCTCTCCAGCTGCTGCTCCCATCTGGAAGCTTTAGGAGTTCCAGAATCTGTGCACTGATTGAGCACACAGGGGAAACCATGGGGGCCTCAAGGGAGGCTTCCATGTGGGTGAAAGCAAATAGGCCCTGACAGTCACAGAGCCTGGGAAATAACTTGCTGTGAGGTATTCTTCCCACTCCGTGCCATTTGGGGGTTGTGCTTTGCCTGCCCTAGAAAAGACTGAAGAAGGGAAATAGCTTTTAAGGTATTGTCCATGATTCTCCTTCTGAAGTGTTGCAGTCATGGAATGGGAAAGGGCTCCAGCAAAGTGCACTCCTATTTCTCCAATCAACTCAGAGAGGCTTTGGGACAGAGGTCTTAATTGAACATTGTTATTAATGGAATACTACATGAATTAATAGAAGGTTTCCAAGCTTCCTTAATAAAGTTTTCATTTGCAATTATTTCTATGCAGATGATTCAACTAATTCAGCGAGCTTTCAATCACGCTGGCACATTATTATGATTGTTAATATTAATTGTTTATCTCATGCTTTGAATCAGAAAATAGTGGCTCTGTGCATCCCAGAGGAAAAATACCACTGTATGGATAGAGTGAGAAAAAACCCAATAAACCAACAGAAAGCTTTGAGTTTTACCAGGGCTATTTATAGATGTCCATTTCTGAATCAGTGAAGCCACCCTTACAGAAAGAGATGATGTGATTTTCTTTCTGCCTTTCCAGATCTCATAATTTTGCAAGTCAAAAGAATGAGGTTTCTATTTCTCTGCTTTCTCTGTCCAATCACACAATTAAGGTCATTTGGTGGAAATAATTAACAGGACATCCTCTCTCTACCAACAATCAGAAGCTCTTTCTGCCCATCTCTGACCAAGCTGCAGTTAGCTGCTGGAGAATTTTGCTTTTTCTTCCATTTGCTGCTGTTTTCCTTCATGGAGGCCCAGCTCTGACACCTGCACATGAGGCAGTTTGGGATGCCAGTGGTAGGAAACCGAGTCAGGGACCAACATGGTTTATTTAATCTGTTTAATCTGTTCTCAGATCAAATAAAGGGGTGGTTGTGTGCAATTTCTCACAATACACCTGGCTCTGGATTTACTAATTAGGAAGGCCAAGGGGAAGCATGTTGGCTTTCACCTTAATTGCTCCTTCATGTCCAGCCTGCTGCAGAGCTGAGCCGAGTGCTCTGTGTGTGGTGGGAGGGAGGCTCATCCCAAATCCCAGATAATCTCATCTGGTGTGCCCAGCACAGCCAGACACAGGCTCTGGGACTCTGGGTTCTCTGGAATACACACATCTTCCTACAGACCCGTGGAGATTCACTGAGGTTGGAGGAGACCTCTGAGACCATTGACTCCAACCATTCACCCAGCACTGCCAGGTCCACCACTAAACCTTGTCCCCAAGGGCCACATCTAAATGTTTTCTGAACACTTTCAGGGATGATGACTCCACCACTGCCCTGGGCAGGCTGTTCCAATGCCTGATCATCCTTTCAGCAAAGAAGTTTTTCCTTATAACCAATCTAAACCTTCCCTGGTGCAACTTGAGGCTGTTTCTTTTGTTATTTGGGATCAGAGCCTGACCCCCCCCGCCCCAGCTGCACTCTCCTGTCTGGGAGTTCCAGAGAGTGAGAATGTCCTTCCTGAGCCTCCTTTTCTAAACCCCCCCAGCTCCTCAGCTCCTTCTCATCAAACTTTTGCTCCAGATTCTTCCCCAGCTTTGTTCCCTTCTGCACAAGCTCTGTCACTGTTGTCCTCAAATTCCTGCAAATATAAAGCAAAGCACTTCATATCTCAGCCTCCCATGTGAGTGGGCTGTCACTTGCTACACTCCTCTGCCCAAAGTCTCACTTCATCAGTGTTTGAAACAGGTTTGGTGTCTTGTAGACCAACCTATGATAAAAAAACCACAAATTTCTCCTGGTGACACCATGCTCGGAGCCAGGTATTGATGATCTGCTGGCTCTTCCTCTTCCTTCCTTCTTTCATCATTCCCTCCAACTGGAAGGACAGAGAATGATATTTGTGCTTCTTGCCCTTTAACCAGTTATCTGAGTCATGAAGACATGAAAACATGAGGATTTGAAGACATGGAAACATGAGGATAGGATATGAAAACATGAGGATATGAGGATATGAAGACATGAGGATATGAAAACATGA
>JAWWMU010000106.1:3841647-3853228 GCA_035048155.1 Cinnycerthia olivascens
CGTCTTGCTGAAAGGACCTCGGCTGGGCAGAAAAAGAATGTTATAGATAAGAGAAAATAAACAACCTTGAACACGAAACCTGAAGAGTTTCTGCTCTTTTCTCTCATCTCTCACTGTGAGACAAAGACTGTACATTGTCGGAAACTTCTGCAAAACAGCAGAGACAGAGACAGTTCCGACAAACCCTGAACCTCAGACTTTTGTTAGAAGTGGAATTCTCAAAGTGAGACACGTCTGACATGTCCAACAGCATCGTTTTGGAGTTTGTAGCTTAAATAAAAGAGAAAGGGTTTGAGCAGCTGGAGATTTGTTTTCCAGATTAACTCATCGTGAGTCACTGAGGTACTCAGAACCAAATACCAATTTTGTTCTGGCAGCCTGACTTGTTAAACTCACAGGCTGTTTTAACACTGGCTTAGCAGGGTTATACCTCTGAGTGTCTCTCTGTCAGTCTCTCATATGTGGGAGGTCTTCTGTTTGTTTTTTTGATGAATTGCTTGAAATCTCTGAGAGATTTGTAAGGCTGAAGGACATAACAGAATTGCTTCTGGCCCTAAGACTGATTAATTTAATCCTAGAAAAAATACAGGGAGTGTTTTATGGTAGGAAATTAGTGTTTGTTGTTAAAAAGAGTGCCTTGTTTGCCTTGCAAAAGACCTGGGGCAACAAAAAGTTGGTTACTGGATTGTGCCTCTCTCTTGCTGTCCCTGGGGTGAGATCAGTCTGTTCCAGCTGAGCAGCTTTGAGCCACTTGCTGTGTTTGTCCCACATTATCTGGCAGCTTCCCTGGCAAGCAGGGAGCCTGATACGGCCACTGCCAAATCCCAGAAAGTGCTCTGGCTGTTTGAACCCCTGTGGAAGTGATTTTCATAAATGGAGTGGTTTGCTTTTAGCTGAGAAAAGATCATTTAATTGAAGATTCTGTAACTGCAACGCTGCAACTTGGCACTTGCCATCCTTTACAAGCCCACAAAGAATCAGAAGAGAAAAGTTCTGGTTTTAAATGACTGAACCTGTCACAAGCAACTCTGTCTCCCTTCAGTGATGCTTTGTTTTCTGGCAATAGCATCATGCCCTGGCTGCTTCCTGGAGCCATTTCCAGCAGCAAGTATATTTCATATATTTCTTTTGTTTTATGGCATTGTGTTGCAGCTTACTGTAGCTCGTATTTTACCTTGTGCTCATAATTTACACTGTTCCTGAATGGGGGCTGGGGAGGGACTGAAAACAACCACAAATACTTCCTGATGAAGGAGGTTGTGCAGCTCTGCCGTGTTTAAGGTACAGCCAGCTAAGCCCAAAATTGAAAATCAGGCAGTTCATGCTCTCCTGTTGCATTAATCCAAACTCACACAGGTAAGCCTGTTCAAGAATTAACCAAATGTAAACTATTCCAGCTTTGCCACTCCAGCACAAATATTGTGACTAAATCTCCTTCAGTGAGCAACTCAGCAGCCTCCAGGGCAGCCTGGCTGTTCAGAGACTTTTCTATCAATTCCAGTTGTTCTAGAGATGGAGGGAAGGGGAGCAAAACTAATAACCAAGGATAAAATGACACTCTGGATGTTCAATTTTCTTTTTTTCCAGTAGAGCCTGTTTCACTTGCTTGAATTGATTCAATTGTGTTGTCAAGACAGATTGTTGCACATGGGCTTTGCAAAAACACAAACCTCCTGTTGCATAAAGCAACTGAGGGATTGCAGGGGGACAAACTGTGCAATGAACAGAATTTACTCCTTTGTTTTATATAGTTATTGATGTGTGTGGGTTTATATTCACTATATATGTTCACTTAGATGTGTTTCCCTGTTCAGGAGCATCAGATGCCTGCGGAATATTATCCACTGGAACTTGATCACCACGTTCATCCTGAGGAATGTGATGTGGTTTCTGCTTCAGATGATAGATCACAACATCCATGAGAGCAATGAAGTGAGTGCTGGGAGGTGGCAGGGCCCTGCCCTGCCCTTTGGGGTGCTGAGTTTCTGTATAAATATTGCAAGGGACACTTATCCACGTGCTCAGAGACACTTCCATGCTTCCCTTCACTGCAATGTCAGCTGGATGCTCATCATCCTTGATTAGCTCTTCAAGTGTAAGATTTGACATCTGAACTTCAGTCCCATGCTCTGGGAAAACAAACAGAGAAATCATTAGTGCCCACGTAAAGAAGATGTCCATGCATAAATCTCTATTATTATTCATCCATCCTTTGAGAAATTCTGTTAATTCAGTGTTTGCTCTGCCTGTGTTTCTGACAGTCTCACACTCCAGAAGATGGAGTTTACAAGCTTATGGTCAACAGTTTCATGCTGTGTGACTTGCTGTCATGATAATGCTGCAAATCTTTATTGAGATTTTTTTACAGTTATTTAGGAAAAATCTGTCGGAGGCAGGACTCAAAAACCTCTTAAAATGTGAGCATGAAGTGACAATGAAAATATAAACGTGCAAATATAGGGATGGATCATCACATGCCCCAGTTTTCATTAACTCATCTTTTCCCTGCAGCCTTTTTGGGAAAGATGTTTCATACAAGCTTGGTGATAACTTTGTTATGTGATTGTGGGATAAGTCAGTCAAAATAACACCACCAAAATGAATGGGAACATCATTTATTCTAGTTATTGATGTGATCTCCTCTGTGCTGATCAGTGGAGATAAAATAACAGATACAGAAGCATCAATGTGGAAATATTTCACATTAAGTTTATAATGCTTACAAAAAAAAAAACCAAGAAGGATTTGGTGAAGTTATCTGGAGCCTAATGGTGGTTACATATGGGAATCAAGAATCCTCAGTCAAATAAACAGAAAGATATGAACTAATGAGCTCTGCAATTTTAGTTTACTATTCAATTTTAATAAATCCATAAAGGACTTGCTCAAAATTCATTTTATCCTGGTCTCCTATAGAAGTCATGCAGGGGGTGATCTCACCACCATTTTTGTATTTGTCTTTGTCTGTCCCAGAATCTTCCCAATCCACTGGCCAGTTCCTCTTAGTTGTGAGACTTGGATGTAATTCTTTTTTTACAAGAAAGGAAAGGAGAAAGGAGAAAGGAGAAAGGAGAAAGGAGAAAGGAGAAAGGAGAAAGGAGAGGAAAGGAGAGGGAAGGGAAGTTCAGGGAAGGGGAATTTGGTTTAAACAAACTTTAAAATAAAATTTTTCAGCTTCTGGGTTGTTTAGGGCTTTAATCCTATTTTAAGGGTGAAGCCAAACTAAATTTCAAATATGAATGAAATAATACAGAAATGAATGTGTTAACACATCCAAAAGATTTCTCTTTTTATTTCCATTCAATAAGGAGAAGTGATCACAACTCATGGATGGGCTG
The DNA here is from genome assembly GCA_035048155.1 of Cinnycerthia olivascens. NCBI lineage: Eukaryota > Metazoa > Chordata > Aves > Passeriformes > Certhiidae > Cinnycerthia > Cinnycerthia olivascens. The sequence continues at coordinate 3,844,986 of JAWWMU010000106.1, forward strand.
TCATTTTGTAACTGTGCTTCTTGCCCAGTAAATTCTTAAACCTCAGAATTTTACTGGGCTTGGTGGTACATCTGTTGCTCTGCTGACTGCATGTAGACCATCAATATCTCCTGCACATGAAGGATAAAATAAAATTAACTGAGGGTAAAAGCTGCAAATACTTCACTAGAGTTAATTAAAAGACTGGAGAATGGTGAAACCAAAATGACCAAAATCAGTGATAACAGAACCCAGATAATTTGAGTTGTGCTTCAGGGAATGCATTCGATGTCTGCCTGGTAAGAAGGAAGTTTTTTCAGCCTTAGGTGAGAAGCACTATGGGAATTACCCTCAGTTCCTTGTGATTTATTGCTGGGGTGTTCCCACCTGGAGCTGATTGTGCCTCCCACAGCTGTGCTCTCACTGCACAGCCATTCTGCCTTTACTGATGCACAAAAAATTCCTGTTGAGGCTGTTGCAAAATTCAGAGGTGACACGTGACAGGGTGTGACTTAAAGAATGAAGCATCAGTGTCAAGAGCAGAGGGGATAAATTGGCTGATAAAAAACATGCTTTTAAAGTATTTTATTTCTTTAAATACCAGTCGTGCTTCTTCCCCTCAGTGGAAAGGAAGTGAGACCCTGACATTGACACAGCTCACCTGTGGTCAAGTGACCTGCTCCCCTTGGAGGCTTGTTCTGGAACCTGAATTTTCCAGAAAGGTTTAGATACAGCAGATCCTGCGTGTTATGGTCAAAGCCAGCCTCAGCAGCAGGTCACAGATGGATCTCTGAGTTCTGTCAGCACCTAAAATACTGTGATTCCAAGTCACAGGATAAATCTGCATTCCATGAAAGAATTCTACCATTGATTTTTTAAAGGAATAATAACATACAGAACCTTTTAAATATTCTCACCTTGATTTTAAAATATTCTTTGCTGTTCGTTTTCCAGCCCTGGTGTCGATGCATTACCACAGTCTACAATTATTTTGTGGTGACCAACTTCTTCTGGATGTTTGTGGAAGGCTGCTACTTACACACTGCTATAGTGATGACCTACTCCACAGATAAGCTGAGGAAATGGGTCTTTCTCTTCATAGGATGGTGTAAGTGACCTTTGTGGTTAAAGTGGTGTTCTGTGGTAGCTGGCATTAAAGTGTTGAAGACAAAGAGAGGCAAAAATAAATATTATAAATCCCCCTGGGGTGAAATCTGGACCACTCAGTCTGAACAGACACTTCTAAGTGAGGAACTGTGAAAAATGAGGTTCACTTTCCTGGTAAAATTTAAAAGGTTTCATAAAAGACAATAGGAGACAAGACAATAAAGCAAAAGGTGATGCAGTGGGGTGCCTTGGCATTTAGCCAAGAGCACACCCTCACTCAGAACACACTCATTTAAATCCATCAACAGGTTGCATATTCATAGACCCTCATGCATTATTCAAAAATCATTCCTTTGAGTTCCCCCAACCCACCCCCATTCCATCCTGTAAATCAACATTTATTTCTCCTTGTGGCTCCATTCTGTTGCAGATCCTCTGATAACAGATGATCAATAAATTCTTTCCCTCTGGTGTCCATCACCATCATCTTCATCCAGATGGGATAATCCAAGAATGTGAAGGATTTCCTGATTATCGTTTACCATTCTCTGAGTTAGTTACAAGAGCTTTTTACATTACCATGTTATAGCCCAAGAAAAATGTATTTATCACACTTCTAAGTTTTGTTAATAGCAGAAATAGAAGAAACTATATTCATACAGCAAAGTTTTCCAACATTACACATAAAGCATTCATTTTAATATTTGCAAAAAAACAATAATATCATATGTACTTATAACAGGAGCTGTCTTGAAAAAGAGCCTCATTATCTGCCTGTCCAGCTCTACAGCTGTTTGTTTGGACTGCTGGGGGATTTGTTCTAGAAAACAGCCTCTAGCAAAGAGTCACACCTCATCTCTGCACTGTCCTTGGGGCTGCTCAAAGACTGTGGCAGAGCTGCCTTTGGGATGCTGTGGTCAATTATGGTTTCTGAGGTGAGAAAGGGATGTGGAAAAACTGGGGATTCTCCAGCTGAAAATGTGATCAGGGATTTAAAGGACATGAGCTGTGATGTGGGGCTGAAGGAGCTGAGCTTCTTTAATCTGGCAAAGAGGAAGATGGGGAAGGATCTGTTTGGTACCAGCAGTGACTTGAAAGATAATTACAAAGATGGTGGAGCCAAATTCTGCTTGATAACAGCAGATGTTATAAAAAGGGATAATATCCATATACTGCAGACTGGGAGGTTCCAGTTGGATGTTAAGAAAGCAGACAATGTGCCAGGAGATGGTGGAACACTGAAACATGTTACTTAAAAGCTGTGAAACTTCTGACCTTGGGGTTATTAAAAATCCAGCCAGGCTTAGTCCTGGCTGAGGTGGGTGAGTATTGATATTTCTACCCAGAGCAGGAAATTGGAGCAAACACCTTCAGAGGTCCTTCTCAATCAACATCTCCATGTTTTGATCTCAGCCAGGAGATGTTTGGCAGGACAAGCTCCCTGCAGGCAGTTTGTTTACTTGGATGAAAATCTGAGGTCAAACAGAACTAGTGAATCTAGAAGTTCTTTTCTGTTGAAAGAAGAAAGGTGGGAAAAAGTCAACAATATTTTCTTTTGTGAAAACAGAATGACATTTTGTTCAGAAGTGCCTCTCCCTCTCTGCAGAAGTAATTGGATTGCAGTTCTGAAGGCAGAAGCAGCCTTTGAAACAAAATACATCATTCAATCCAAAATCAGATGGGAGGAAAGAGGAGTTGTAGTAGAAAGCAAATGTTTATTTGGGGAGTTGATTCAATTTTTTCCCCATTCAATAGTTTTCAATTCTCTCAGCAGACTGGAAAGTCAGCTGCTTACACAGGTCTCACAGACTGGTTTGATCTCTGGTGTTTTCGCTCCCTACCTCTATCAGAGCCCTCTGGGTCTCTCATTATTAATGCAGGAGTGCTGGGAGCTGAATAAACCTTTCCAGCCACCTTTTGGGTGCATTCTGTCTCTGCTCTGCCTCCTCCTACACAATTTTTTACCAGTCTTATTCTCAAATCCCTATTCTTCACTTAACAAAGAATAGTAAAATATTTTCCTTCAGGAGAGAAGACACGGCTCTATTTTCCCTGTCCATTCCTCCCAAGAACATGGGGAAATGTGTGCACCAGGCCCTTTGAATCCATGGTAAACAGGATAAAACAAAACACAATCATTTGGAGGGCACAGGAGCCACCAGGGATGATGGGGCAGGAGTAGATCAGAGCTGCTGTACTCCTTGCTGAGGTTAAAGATGACCCCTCAGCAGCTCAGCCCCATCCCCTCTGTGTCATTCCATCTCTTTAAAGCCTCCATTTCCTGCAGAAGGGGTATCAAGTGGGAGGTTAAAAGAGACAAATTTTGTGTTAGAGACAAATGCACCTCTGCTCCTCCATGAGGGTTGCAGTCACGTTACTCTCACTGGGGTAGAAGCAAGTTCTTGGAGCAGGGGCTCTGTCCATGCACTCACCTCAGTGATTTCAGTGGTTTCAGAGACATGAACCTGCAGTTTGGAATGGGGGATGGAGCTGCTGAGGCTGGACTTGTTTGGGTTTTGCTAAGGTGAGAAGTTAAAGGGGGAATGAAGAGAGAAAAATCTCCCCTTTTTAATTTTGACATCAGTCTTGTCCTTGCCTGAGTGTGAGTCAAGAGGCCACTTCCATTTACTCTTCCTCCCCTTCAGGTTCCTCCTCCAGCAATTCCCCTTGAAACCAGAGGTTTGGAAGGCCTGACACAAACACTTGTTAGGGAGTGCAGTGATGTCTGTAAAGTTAAAAGTAGCTGGATCCTTCAGAAAGAGAAAAAAAAAAAACAAACCAAGAATTCTGATACTGCAAGATACCAAGCTATTCTTTCTTGCAGTCCTGTTTCATAAGGAACACTGAACTCAAAAAAATTGTTGAAAGTTTTGAAACTGTGCTTCATCTAGAGATCCCAGTATATTTACAAGCTTCTTGGAGCCTGGGAAATAAAAACCTAAACACTCCCTTCTAAGTACTGTCTTTTAAGATTCTGCTGTATCAGCTGCAGGAAAATGATAAGAGACTAAAACTGCCTTAAAGTCTGACAAAATTCTTCTGGTTACTTCTGTGGAAATATAGGTATTTATGTATGTGTTTGTTAATATTTTTATTAACTTTCCTTGGTACTGGTACTAAAGTTCTGTTGAGATGACCTTTTTTCATTTTTAAATTAAAAGATCTTAGCAGTTGTGATGTCTCAAGCAGACCAAGGTAGGACCACAATTATTTAGAGTCTCCTATTTATTAGCTCAGACTCTCCTCACACAAATCTGAATTCACTTTGGTACCATGGACACATCCAACCATCCATCCATCCATCCATTCATCCATCCATCCATCCATCCATCCAGGATTAACTCCTAATTTTTTTGCTCCTGCAGGTATTCCCTGTCCAATCATCATTGCCTGGGCCATTGGCAAGCTGTATTATGAAAATGAACAGTAAGTGATGTTAATACTTGTGTTTGTGTGGCTCTCTAAACAAATTAGGGAATGAATACACATCCAAACCATATCCCAGGTCACATATTCCTGCTTCCACTGGCTGTGAATTTCCTTCTCCCTTGGTTTGAGGAGCTGGTCCTTGCTTAGCCACGCCAGTCCCTGTCTGTGCTGCCTGATTTCTTACACATGGGATTGGAGAGCTCTTGTTCTCAAAGAAAAATATCCCTGAAGAGCTGCCAGTTCTGAGCAGTTCCCCTGTCCCCAAGGACAGGTTCCCAGGGGGATCTCATCCACTAATTCTTCAAACAGTTGGAAGTTCCTCTTCTAAAATCCAGGCTCCTGACTTTGCTCCGTGCCAGAGCTTTTGTCCATTTGTCCTGAGCACTGGGGGAATCATGTGCTGCTCCCAGGAGGTCACACCCAGCCAGCTGGACACAGGCAGCAAACATGGACTTGCCTGCAGCTTCCAAGACTGTTTGGGACTACCTAAAATTCAGGAAAAATGGGAAGTTCCTCTTTCTCCATCTGAGTATCCATTTATGATGTTTGGAGGTTGAGCTGGGGTTCAGGTTGTGTAGCTCATAGTAGTTTAAAAGATCAAAATAGAAAGAATGTTAAGGAAATGCTTCAACCAACTTTTTAATTTTTTAATCTCTGTATTTAATAGAGATGCTTTTCTTCACAGTGAGGCAACTGTATTGTGGCAAATATCCTGTTTAGGGTTTATCAGTTCTTTAGCATATACAGCAACTCTGAAAAAAAAAAGTACTGTTAAATCTCAATTGAAAAAAAACACACAAAAATTAAGAGTTATTGCAGTAATTTCATTGATGGGCATTTGTTAAGGGGAGGAACATTAGTGAGATCCAATTATCAATAGTGATAAAAGCAGTGGTGGTTATATAAAGAACTATCAGAGAACCCTAAAGAATATTAAGTGCTGTTCAGCAGAAATGTATTTTACATATCTGAGTCTATCACAACTGTCTTCCTAAATTGTCCTCTTCAGTATTCGGGGGATGTTCATTTATCCTTCCAGAGGTAAAAAAAGAATAAAAAGTGGTTAAACAGCTTTTATTTCACACAGATGCACCAAATAATTATCAGAGATGCACCAAATAATTGTCAGTGATGTAAGTTTCTCTTTTTTGTTTTAAAGAGATTATTTTATTGTAGGAACAATGGCTAGTGTTAGATTTAAAGTGAGAGTTCAGATGATTGGCAGAACAGTTTGCAATACCTTAGCTAAAAGTCCTAGTTGGAACAGTTAAGACTCTAAATATGAAATATTGCAAATCAATTGCAGACATTTATAATGTTACTGGCAAGTAACTGGCTCTTCTTGATGTTACTCATCTGATTTAACTAGAAATATTTAGATTACAGTGTAACAGATCTGGTTTATAACCTAATGAGATGAACGCAGAGCTAAAAAAGCTGTTGGGTGGGGTTTTTTTTTCTGCACTACCTCCAAAAGGAGCCTTGGAGCACCAACTCCCCTGGAGAGTCCTGTGTTGCAGAGTCTTTGACCACAATCTTGTTTCCTCAGTGTGGAAAAAAATCCACATTAATTCTTCACTTAGCACAACCTTGGTCTAATACTGGACTTCAGATAATAAATTTCAGCATTTTGGTCTTCAAGCTAAGCAACATTTAAATTCCAAAGAGCAACAAGCAGCCTTTGCCCTGGAACCTCATTTGTGCTCTACCAGCTCAGTTCCAAATTCTTTGCTGGCTTTTTCTAGCCTACTTTCTGCCACATGCCTCAGTCTGCTTCATATTAGTCCCTCTGCTAGAGCAGCCAGCTTCCCAGGAACTCTTTGCTTCTCTTAGTTCTCTGAGTTTCAGGCAATAAAAATAGTTCTCCCAAAATACCCTTCAAAATCTTCTCTCAAATGTAGATCTTGCAAGTTCTGGAGAAATTAGTTTCTTGCCCTGGCTTATCTTGTAATTTTTTTTTTCGTGTCTTTCCAGCTACATAAAAAAAAAAATAAAATTCAAAAACACAGTTTCATTCATTTAAGGCTGCCCTGGGGATTCTTCTTGGATGATAAGTTGGCTGCAGAAGTACGTTATTCCAAGTCTTGCTCTAATGCCCAAAGTTTGGAAGATGAGTTGCAAAATTATCAATTCACACTCATTTTCAGCCAGTGCACCAGGGAATAGCAGACATCTTTCACATTTCCAAAACATTCAGAGCTCTCTCATTCATTTGGAACTTAAAGGATGTAGGAATTGAGCCAAGAAAAGGCAAATAATTGTGAGGTGCTGAACTGTGTTCCTGTTTCCAGCTGTGTACCTCAACACTCCTGTCCAATCAGAGCATCTTGCAATGGGCAAGCAGCTCCTCCAGTTTAAGCAAACAACACATTTTGGAGAGAGGCTTTGAGGGTGTGGTGTGATCCACAAGCATCCCATCTGAACCAGAGCTTTCCTAGTGCCAGATCATTTCCCTGGATTCATGAAGTCATGTCTTACAGACTCCAACCTCTTTAAGGCAACCTGTTACATCTTGCTGCTTGTAAAAGTGCAAATGTGGCTCCGTGGTCTCTCTGGCTCAGGAATTACCCATTTCCACGGTTCCAGGAGTACTAAATTATCTGTTTCACAAAGCAAACGTGAGGATGGCACAACTTTTGCTGTATAGACTTGTTATGGGGCATCCATGACAGAGAGGAAAACTCTCAGACCCTTGAACTCCAAAATCTGCTTCCTAAGGGATCTGGAGCTCCAATGATCTAAGCCTTAAGGAATTATGATCTTTGCTTGGTGGAAGCCTGGATCCAGACCCCATGGCTCTATCTGTAATACTAAATTAGCTGGGCCTGGATTAATTCCTAGGGCCTGATTTCCAAATAACATGGAATAATTCATATCCGTATTACTAAACCTTCTTGGCCTCCAAAATCAGGGGAGCTGCAGTTTGTGGACTATTGGGAATGTCCTCTGGCTCCTGCTAGCTCCAAATTTGTTCCTCAGGAATAGTTCTGGACTCAGTTAGTTTTTGGCCTGGACCAAAACTGCCCTAAGGAAAATGGTATGGTGTGAGTTCAGACCTGAGCCCAGTCTCTCATTCACTTACCAACATAAACAGAACAGATTTATTATTCTCAGTGAAGAGGATGAAGTGAGTGTCAGTGTGGGTTGCTGTGAAATCACAGGGTTCTTTTATTGTGTAACAGCAGGGAAAAAATCACTTGGAATTAGTGGAAGTCAAGCCATGGTCACGTGTGACACATGCAGGCTCTCCTCTCCGCTGAGGCCTTTCAGTTCTCCTGTGATTTCACTCCACTTGAGTCCATTTCCCAGCTCATTTGGGGCTGTCCCAGACAGTTTGGAAAGGGATGTTGGAAAAGGAGTTTGGTGGCTTCAAATGATGGCTCTGTTCAGTCTGGTAGCTTTGGTGGCCATGGAATCATTGTCCTAGTTTGAACAACAGGTGTCTGCTCAGGAAGGCAGGAGCCTCCCTTGGAATGGACAATGGAAACCCCCTCCCTCCCAATTATTAGAATTCTGAAATTAAGGGGCTCTCAGGCAAAGATATGGGAATACGAATAACAGTTCATTATTAGGAGAATTAAAATAAAAATTCAGTAATACAAAAAACCAACCTCACTGCCAGAGTCAGAATCCAAGCTGACTCCCTGTGGGTCAGGGGTTGGTGGCAGTGCCATCCCATGGTGGCTGCAGCCCTCCTGCAGTGGCACAGGTGGCTCTGCTGGAGCAGG
>JAWWMU010000106.1:3855849-3891964 GCA_035048155.1 Cinnycerthia olivascens
TTTTCTGAGCCCTGCAGGGAGACTCAGTGGGCCATGAGCAGAAGATCTGTGCCTGGAGGGAGGCTGGGTCCTGGAAGGGATAAAGAAAACTGTGCTCACTGGTTTCTTATCAGCTAGCCTATTGACAGAAGATTAAACCACCCCAGTTCCAACAGATGCTGACAGAATCCACACTGCTGGTTACATTGTGCACTGCAACCCATGACAAGCATGAAAAAGTTTCTGTGTTGCCAGGTCTGAGTATATGTCCTGAGAGCAAGAGAGTTCATTTGTGTCAATTGTTAAGATACAGGAAAAAATCGCCTGAAAAGATTAAAAATAAACTCACAACAGGAGTACATTTTTATGTAAAAATTCTTTTCTTTGCGTTCTAAGCAGAGAAATAGCAATGGGTGTGATACACAGAATGTAATTTGTGTTGCTGGGGGAGCCATCACAAAACCAGAAAGAGTCTCACAGTAAATTGACCTCACTGATATAGGAATTCCCTCACCAATAAGTCCTATTTAGACAACACAAGGTGGGAGGTTGGTTGTACTTGGAGTGCTCGGGTTTCACATCATTGCCTGGAAATCTGTAACTGAATTTTCTAGAACCCCTTTAGTCCACAGGATCTGTAAAATCATTGGGTAGCATCTCTGACAGATACCATAGAGTCACGAAAATGGCTTTTTTCTCCCCAGAGCAGCAGTGTAAATATCTGAAGACCCCAAAAAGACACAGAAGATGGAGGTATAGTTGGGGGCTGCCAATTTCTATACAGGTCATTTTATCTGCCTCTGACTTGGAGCAGCCTTGAGACCCCTCTAAACTGGGCCAGTGACTGAAGAGCCCAGACCTGACACTATGAATTGAACCCTCCTACCTTGGCCTGGCTGCACTTGAGTCCTAATTAAAACACTAATGAGATAACAGCAGTAATTGCACTGTGGAGTGGAAAGGATACAATTTACAGAAGTAATATAAGGGTGAGCCCTTCCTCCCCTCACCTTAGGGTTATTCCCCTCAGAAGGCACTGCTGGGAGAGGAAAGCATCCATCTGCCAACAAAATGTAAACAGCAAATCTGAAAACTTCTGTTACAACACACTCCTGATTCCTAAAATCTGCTACCCTACTTTTTTTTTTTTTTTTAATTTGGACTGTCAGTTCACTTTTGGAGTGTTTCTAATTAAAACCCACAACCCCACGGTGTCTTAAAGCCACTTGACAAGCTAATTTTTTTGATCCTTATGTGAATAAATTCCAACTGTAGATAATGATTGAAGCATCACTTGCTGTTATTGGAGTCACTGACCCTTTCAAGGGTGCTGTGAAAAGTGCTGCATTAAGAGCACTGAAATTTGCCATCTGCCGTGTACTCAGGGCAGCACAGCCAGGTGTCACCACCCTCGGATGAGATTTTGTGTCTGCCTTAGCACACACAGGGACAAAGTGCTGCCTTCCTCTGCCCTCCAGTGAACAGTGGTCACCTCAAGTGGAAAACACGGGGATTTCAAAAATAGGACAACTGTCTGTCCTCTTTCAGTCACTGCTCTTTGCTGGATTTGACCTAATGAGGAATCGAAATGGAGCTGCAACTGTGTTTTGAAAGAGTGTACAGGACAAGGCACAGTCCTGATGGGACAAGGGAAAGGCTTGAAGGTGATGGAGAGTAGATATTGGGAAGAAATTCTACCCTGTGAGGATGGGCAGGCCCTAGTACAGGGTGCCTGGAGAAGCTGTGGCTGCCCCTGGATCCCTGGAAGTGTCCAAGGGCAGGTTGGACGGGGCTTGGAGCACCCTGGGATGGTGGGAGGTGTCCCTGCCCATGGCATGAGAGTGGAATGAGATAATTTTTAAGGTCCCTTTTAAGGTTCCTCATGACAGGGGGAGTAGAACTGAATAATCTTTAAGGTCCCTTCCAACCCAAACCACTCTGTGACAATTCTGTGAGACAACTATCCCAGACCTCTGCTGGAAAAATAAAGAGACACGAATGTTACAAGAAGAAATTGGTGTTATTTCCAAAAGAGGACTAATACTAAAAGCTGGAATTCTAACTACTCGATGAAATTACAGTTCCTGTGCACCTGGGCACACTCCACCTGGGGCAGTTAAAATTGACCTCACCCACCTGAGTGAAGAGCCAAGAGTTCAGTGTCCAGCTTTGGTTACCTCTTGGACACATCTTTGTGTATTCCAGGGGCATCATTGCACCAACCAGTGACAATATGATTAGAGGCTGAATATTCTTAGAGGGCTAAAACATGCTTCTACAGATGCAGTTCTTTTTAAATATTATTTTAAAGGATTTTTTCTGTCAAAAATTATTTCCACTCGTTTTGATTTCTCATTTTCTTGCCTCCATGCATTGAGCTGTTGCAGCACAGGTTGGTGTAACACAAAGAACAGGTCTGAGCCTCACTGGGAAATTAAGATTGGCCTAAAAAAAGCCTTTGATCATGGCAGCAGCCCTCAATTCCATCTCTAACTCACATTATTGTGTTGTATCTCGAGTACAAAACTTTGAATGAGGCAGTGGAGTTGTTTGATGGATTTTCTACTTGTCTGTAGAAGGAGCTTGGAGATTGACTCAGGCTGAAAACAGAGAAACAATTTCAGAGACATTTTCAGAAAAAAATGGAACTGGATATAAGTGCTTATTCTGGGAAAGAAACCTGTATTTCTATTGACAAAACATCTGAGGGAGAAAATTTAGATAATCATCTTTTTTTTTTTGTTTCATTCCTGAATGGATTTTGACTTACACATATCCCACAAGAGAACCAATAATTGAGCACATTGGATGCTTTGAAATTTAACTTCTGATAGCACTAGAAAAACACGCTCTATTAGTATTTTCTCTTCAAATGAGCACATTGGGGGTTTTTAATTCTGAATTGTTTTCTGAGAGTCATATAACTGAATTTTAATCACACACCCCTCTCTGAAGCTAAAGAAGGTGCAAAGGTTTTGAAAAAAATGCCAGGGAAATGAATTTCCTCCTGATTTTAATAAGGAAAATACTTTTCTTTTGTTCAATTTTAGATGTAGAACTATCAAAGAACTGGTGAACCACAAAAACACAGCAGGGTCAGAGTTCAAACCTCAGAGAAGAGGCACCAGAGGCATTTACCTGAGCTGTTTTTTCCCTCAGTACCTTCTGCTGTGAATTGACCCCAGCTAGGAACTGCTCTGAAATATTTCTCAGAGCTTAGACTGCATAAATTTGTAATTTTTCAAACAGGCAGATCAATTTTTTTTTCCCCAAAACCTTTCATTCAGCTTTAATGGATTTTTTTTTTTCCCTCTTGTGCTTGAGAGCTAAACAGTTTTGCAGCCTCTGGGGTTTATCATGTTTGATTGAAAATAATTCACTACAATCAATTAGCTGCTGCAGTGAATGGGTGTATGAGGTGGGGGAGGACCTGGTGTTCACTTCTGCCTCTGCCTTCATCATTTATTTAATTTTGAATAACTTAGATTGCTGCTCAAAGCTCAGCTTCCCCAGCTATAAAGACACTTTAATGACTATATATTTTTTAATTATCTGTTTAAAAATTATCCTCCCTTGCTTTAAGATTCCTGGATGACAAGTAGAAGAGTTAAGGGTCCTTAGTTCAGTGTGGAATTTTGCTCAGGAGAGAAAACCACAGAGAGCCAAAAGTTCTTAATGATGTGCTGCTCATTAAAGATGCAGAATTTTTGTGGTGGCAAGACCAAAGCTGGCCCCAGTAATCAAGGTGTGACCACACAAATGGATTTTTCCATCAGCATCCTCTTGCCTGGTTTATTTCCTTTCTCAGTAATTCCAAGTAGATTTTTTGTTTCCTTTCTTCTGCTGTGAGCTGAGATGAGGTTTTCAGGGAGCCAGTAAATGTAATTCCAGCATTTCTTTTGTGAATGAAATCTCCCAAAGCTCTCCATGTTAAGCTGAGATTGTTTGTCTCCCCCTTCACATCAGGTGATTTCCTGTGCCAGGTTATTGCCTGATCACTCAGCCCCTGGACAGCTCTTTGCAATCAGTCTTGATTTTTGCTGTTCTGAGCAGTTTGATGCCACTAAAAACCTGTCAGCCTGTTCTTCAATCCCTTTTGCAGATCACTGAGATTTGTGTGAAACAGCACAGATCTGCTGGTAGCCTCTTTACATTGAGAAATCAGAATAATTTATATGTATATATGCATATATATATGTGTGTGTGTGTATTCCTGCCCTTTTTTCCTTGTGTTCTTAGCATAGTGCCCTTCCCTTCAAACCAGCAACAGCCAGATTTCTGTGGGAACCTTTGGAGTTTGGAATTTGAATTTCTTTCAAATTCCATTCAAATTCAAATTCCAAAAGGAATTTGAATTCCTTTCACTGGATCTCCCTTGTCCTCATATTGACTCTTTCAGAGGACTTCAAAAACCTCATTATTCTTCCCTTCACACCTTGTCTTTCTTCTTTCCAAAGAATTTTTCCAGACCAGCCTCAGGAAACAGCAGTATCTCAGTGTAGCAACCACTGGTTGATGCTCTGGAAGGCCATGACAGGAAAAAAAAATTCAGTAAAAAAGCTAAGTTAATTCAGTTTTTCAAAACCAAGGCTGTGAAAGATAGGATGCTTTTAAAGTTTGTCACATCAGAGAGCGGAGATGCTGAAGCCTATCAACAAAATCAGCTGGTTTATTGACAAAAAGGAATTTTTCATAAGTGAGAGTTATTTTTCCACTATCCCAGGTTGCTCCAAGCCCCGTCCAACCTGCCCTTGGACACTTCCAGGTACCTAGGGACAGCCACAGCTGCTCTGGGCACCTGTGCCAGGGCCTGCCCACCCTCATAGGGAACAATTCCCTCCTGATATCCAATCTAAACCAACTCGATTTCAATTTGAAGCCTTTCCCCCTTGTCCTTCACTTCCTTTGATCTGTCATGCTCCATTTCAAACACCACAGTCCACGTTGCTGAAATTCTTCTGATCTTCTAAAGAAATCAAAGTTTTCTCACTATTTTATGTATAGAAGTATCTCACCTGTGTATGTAGCTGTAGGCATTTAATTTACAGGGTTTTTTTGCTGAAAAGCATTCCCTAGTCCTGTGTAAGCATCCTCCTTGCTGATATAATTGCTCCTCTGAATATTTTCTTAGTTTCTACTGTCTCTCTTCACAGCTCTGTTTCCCTTCTGCATTCTTCTGTTCAGAGACTGAGATACTATTATTATTATTATTATTATTGTCATTGTTATTGATAATTTTTTTCATTTCCCCTTCTCCTTCCTATGTGAATGGCTTATGTTTTTTCTCAAACGCTGATCAAATTAGTTTTCCTATTGACTTTTTAAAATTTCTTTTCTCTAAAGAGGCACAGTTCCTCTGCTGCTGCAGGTTTGCAGTTCATGACCTGTTGACATCCCCAGGTTCTTCCTGCAGGACTTCTGTCCCAATTTCTGCTCTTTGGTGTGCAGGTTGTGCTAGCTGCACAGAGCACAGAGATACTGTGCTGGTTTCATTACAGTCCATCCAGAATTTATCTCCAATTTTCCCACCATTGCTATTACTGACTTTCTGCTGTTTGTATTTTGTAGTTGTGGAGTCAATAAGTGCCCAGCAAGGTGTCCAATACCACGTACACGCTACAAATTTTCTGAAATTTCTACTTCTGTTTGTGCAATGTTCATTCTACTTAATCATATCTTGTTATTCCTGGTCGTACATAAAAGTGTTTTCCAGCCCTTTGCCCAAAGGACTCACTGTGGTGCCTGTGACCTGTGAAAAGGAAACTTTTGTGATAAAAAGCCCTGTCTGAGGATCAGGTCAGGCCAGCATGGCAGAAAAATTAAAAAAAAGCTTTAATTAACTGGCAGAGTGCTCATCTGAGGTCAGGAAGGCAGCACCCAGAGCTCCCACTTAAAGGGCTGCTCTGATCACAATTTGGGTTACTTAACCCTGAGGTGATCTTACAAAAAAGAAAAAAAAAAATTGCATAAAAATCTGAGGTCTAAATAATAATTTTTACATTTCCTAGGAGCGAAAAGGAATAAACATTCTAGGAAGCACAGGAGCACAAGCTTTTTGTGAAGCATGAAATACAAAGCCCAGTAAAAAATGAGCAAAATAAAAGCCAGTTGTCCATTAAATTCTCAAAAGAAAGAGCAGAGTTTAATGAGACCTCCCTTTTAAACTCCTGGGCTTGGGGAAAGCTGCAAATAAACCCTCAGAGTCAGAATTGTCTCTTTTGTGCACTTTGGCTATTTCATCTTGATAAGGGAGATAAATTTCCTCTCAAGTGGAGTTTGGTTTTTATGAGAGAAACATTTTACCACCCTAAATCATTTACTGAAAGATTTCCTTTGGTTCAGAAGAGTTTCTGGGTTATAATAGAGCAATGCCAAAACAGATGGCCCAAATACTTTCTGGATCACTGGCTTGTAACTCCATTTTTTGGGTCTGAATTTTCATCCCAGTTTAGAAATGGAAAGACTAAACTTCTGGCAAGAAATGAAAACTTTTTCTTTCCCATCTGTAGTTGGAGGGGGTTTTACTCCAGCAATAACGATATTCTTAGTATGGCATAAATAAAGGAGAAGAAGAAATAAGCCACTTTATTCTGTCTTCAAGTCTTTGCCTTTGGACTCATCTCATCTACCAGTAAATGTCAAGGTAAAAATCCTTCGTTATGTTTTCCATTAGGAAGCAGAAAACACGGATAAACAGAAATGAATGGAAATAGAAAATGAGCCTAAAGAGAAAAAAAAAAAGGATGCACTGCCTGTCATCATTACCTCTCTTAAATGACCTTTGCTGAGTCTCCATTCATGGAACTGATGTGTGGGTTTTGTAAGAGCTGCCCAGCTCGGAGGAATTAATCTGTTGACACAGAGCTCCATTAATAACAAAAAAAGTCCCTGACAAATAATTGTGTACCTTGGTCAATGCAGCACTTAGGCTCTTTTCTAGGAAAACTCACTTTGCAGTGGGGTGAGATCCTTCTCCCTCTGAAACACTGTGATTTATCTGAGCAACAAACACCAGAGGCTTCATCTCGTCTGCCTGTAAATCAGGCTCAGGCTGGTGGCCACTGGAACTGTATGGATTCTCTCCAGCTGAGAAAACAACTCCATTTTTGTGTCCAAGGCTTCAGCTCTTGCAGGCTGTGTACAGCAGCCTGTTCCCTGCCTGATTCCCAGATCATGTCCTCCCTCCTGAGCAAACTCTCCCCATCATCCCCATGAGCTGTGGTCTCAGGCCCAGACAGGACAAATGGACAATTGAAGCCCCATCTGATTATGCACTGAAAATTGATCTTCAGCTCAGACTTCTCTGAGTGCTGCTAAAAGGCCCTGTTGAGCCAAGTGTCTTTCTGAAATGGAGTGGGTTGTTTTTTTTTAAAGAAATCATTAAAAGTGAACACACTGAAATGTGCTTCTAGATGGCAAAACCAAAAATTAGTATTTTCCTATGACCACATTTTCATCTTTTCCCTTGGGTTTTTTTACTTGCTAAGATCTGCATTGTAGGGGAGACCCTATCCAAATCTTAAAGATAAGAGAGAAACCTTAATAGGACAAAATGTTGGTGCCTCAAAACATTTTTAAACATCTATAGACTGTAATGCCACAGAATCCCTGTCGACACAGCCCCATTCACTTCTTTGAAGCTCACATGGGATATCCTGGGCAATCCGAAGAAAAGGGAAGGATTTGTGTGGGCAACTGGTTCAAGTCCAAGCCCTATTAGTCCAAAAACACTCATTTAAAATATGTCAAATGAACCTCTGTTGAAAAGTTTCCGTTTCTTTTCAGTGAATATAAATAAATGTTGGGATAACTGCTTAATCCAACAAGAAATTATGCCAACCCGAATCAGTTCCTTATGCTCCTGCCTTTCTTACCCTCAGTCTGGGATGGAATTGATTCATAGCCCAGGCCAGGTCACTGGGCTTTTCTTTCTTAGGTACTAAATCTAGAACGAGGAAGAGTTACTCCTTTTCCTGGAGAAACTGTGGGATGAAGCCAGCAGCAGGAGCTGTGTGTGTAACAGGGCTGCACTCACATCCTGTCCTGCTGCAGCAACAGCTGGGCAGAGAAACTTAGGAGAAGGTAGAAAACCAGGCTTTGAAGGAGCTTCACACATTCTAAAGGAGATTCTGAAGCCAGAAGGAGCTGAGAATTATTTTTCTAACCTCCCTTTATGCCCTGAAAAGGTCGGAGGATTCTCCTGACTTGATGGTCCTCTGCCTCCAAGCCATCACCTCTTGGGCATATACATGAGACACATTTTTCCAAGATCTTCCTTCCAGCTCAGGATACTCTCCTTCCACCTATCCCATTCACCAGCCTTTTAAAAAACCCCAATTCTCTGGTTTGCAGGTAAAGGCAGGCTGGTAAAAGAAAATTAGAACAATAATGGAGGAAGCAGAGTGAAAGTCTCTCTGAAGTTCAGACTGAGATTACTCAGGAGGAGGATTCAGTTCGAGTGGCCAATGGTGCTGTTCCCTTCTCCTAGAAAATGTCATTAGAAATAATGTCCTGGCAACCTGGGCAGCTTGTGAAAAGACAGCACTGATGAATCTGCCTTCCTGGAGAGAGCTGAGATCTCTTACAGCTTTGTGTCATGTGCCACTCACAGACTTCAGGGGTGCCTCAGGTGCTGCTCTGCTCTGGGCTTGGGCAGCTGAACTGGGAGAATTAAAACCAGACTTTTATAGAATAAGAGTGTTTCTGGTAAAATAACTCCCAGAATTTTCAGCTGGCTATTCTTCCAGACTGATGAATCACACCTCTACAACTGAATTTCAGAAAAGGCCAGAATCCCTAATTTTCTGATGCAGGCTGTGGCAATTTGAATTTCCAGTTCAGATGGCAGGATGCTGTCACGTTGAAGTAGGACTCATAACACTTGAAATGCCTTCTTCAGCCCAGTTCATCACCATAATGCCATGTGAGCAGGCCAACAATATTTGGAACTTGCTCTTACCTAGGAATCTGTAATTCAGTCTGGCACTTTTAATTACGATTGCAAAACCGGCACGTTTTGAATTGGTGCCTTTTTTTGCATCCTTGGTAGAAATAACCCAAACATGGCTCTGAGCTGCTAAAGAACCTCAATACTTAGCAGCAGAATTTCAGAGGGGGAAGTTTTCTTTCTGTGGGTGGAGGTCACCTCTATCCACCTCCCTCTGAGCAGAGACTGCCTGAACATTTCTCTTTGTGTTACTGAAGAGCAGTGCAGTCACCAGTGTGGGGAGTTTAGGATTCAGCTCAAATCACAGATATGGAGCTGGTTTTGTCTCTGATAAATAAAGCATGAACCAGTTGACTTCAAGCTCTTAATATGACAAAAACAAATCTGAGAAGAATAAACACATGAGCTGCACTGTTTTATTTACTCCCCAGAGCCCTGCTCTGCTAAGGAAATAATTTCCAAAAACACCGTGTTAACTCCTAGAACAGCATTTTTGTGTCTCCTGTAGTGTGTTTCCAAAATTCCCAGTGCTGCCAGTCTCCCAGTGCCTGCTCAGGTGTTTTGTTGCTCCATTTGTTCTGAACCATGTAACAGGAGCCAGGGGAATGCTCTGGTGGATGCCAAGAGATGCAAACATTGAAATGTACCCCATAGCACAGGGGAAAAAAGGAGCATGTTTTGAGAACACCTTTCAGTTGTCAGCTCTGCCACGGTGTTTGTAAATATTCAGATGTCAATCAGAATTGTTCCATTCATGGGCTGAAAAATGCCAGGAGCACCAGGACCCTGGAATTTTGTGTCAGGTAAATATTTTCTCACAAGCTGTGCTGGGACCTCAGCAGTTGTGACAACTTTGGGACAGACCCATGTCTTGTGAGCTGTCCTACTTTATGCTGTGAAAGCAACTCCAGACCTGCTCCTAAGAGCCAAACACTTCCACTGATCAAAGTCTACAAATCTTCTCTTCAGTTTGTTTGGTTCTTTTTAATTTCCCATTTGTAGTTTGCAAAAAAGTCGCCAGCAGATGCTACAACAGTAATTAGAGCAAATATCAATTCTCAGCCGTGAGGCTGCAGCACAAATAATAATTACTCAGCTCAGCAGATTAAAAAGGGGAGTGGCAAATCCATCAATCTCACCTTTAGTTCCTCGTTGCACCAGAAGAGGAGAAAAGGGTGTAAAAATAAGCTCCTTGTTGGGGCAATAATGATGTACTCAGTTTTCACTGCAGTTTTGGAAGCATTAAGAGCTGTTGGATGTTTGCTGTATAATCTGGAATTTCTAGTAAACTTCTGAGTCTGTTGCAATCAATGGTAAACCCAAAAGGCTGTTTTCAGTCAGACTGAATCTGTAAAACGTGCCTTTTAGAGTGTATCACATCCTGCAAGCCATTATTTTACTGACTGGTTGCATTTTTTTTTTCCCTCTCTCTCTCTCTCTTCTTTTCCAGATAAATTTTGTATTTCTATTTAACATAGTTAGGATTTTAATGACAAAGCTGAGAGCTTCAACCACTTCAGAAACAATCCAGTACAGGTAAGCTGACTTGTGATTCCTGATGCTCTGGTGCTAACAAAGCTTGGCCTTGGTTGTCTTGTCCTTGTCCCCTCTTTGTCCTTGCAGGTGCCCCTGTTGATGGAGATCATATATCAGGCCCACAGTATTTATCTGGGCAGGCTCTCCACAAAAGCCTGCCTGCATTTTTTCTGCCCACTCCATTTCACTTCAGGCCATGTGTGTGTTGTGCTCCAGCTCACGCATGGAATCCTCTCCTTTCCTGAAATCTGAAGGATTTGAGTTCATGTGAGGACAAATCTATCCATTTCTATCTATATATGTTACATATATAGCAAGTGCTGCATCCAGCTCTGGGATCCCCAGCACAGGAAGGACCTGGAGCTGCTGGAGCCAGTCCAGAGGAGGCACCAGGATGATCAGAGGGATGGAGCAGCTCTGCTATGGGAAGAGCATGGGATAATTGGGATTATTCAGCCTGGAAAAGGCTTTGGGGTGACATTGTTTTGACTTGAAGGGACCCTGCAAGTAGATGGAGACTATTTACAAGGGTCTGGAGTGACAGAACAAGGGGGAAGGGATTCAAACTGACAGAGAGTAGGTTTGGATGGATATTAGGAAGGAATTCTTCCCTGTGAGGGTGGGAAGGCCTTGGCACAGGGTTCCCAGAGAAGCTGTGGCTGCCCCTGGATCCCTGGAAGTGTCCAAGGCCAGGCTGGACAGGGCTTGGAGCAGCCTGGGATAGTGGGAGGTGTCCCTGCCCATGGCATGAGAGTGGAATGAGATGATTTTTAAGGTCTCTTCCAACCCAAACCATTCTGGTATTCTGTGATTAATGTGTATTTAATGCTCCATTTAAAATGCCGGGAAGGGGAATTAGGAGTGATTGTGCCCCTTCCTTTCATCTGGTGCCAGAATTAGTGTAACCACTCTCTGGCTTGCATCACAGAACTGATCCTCAACTCATCAGTGCCTTCATTTGGGTTTGGCTTCTCAGGTAAATCAGTTCCCATACCCAGCATAACCCCACAAGCACTGGGATGAAAGGAAAGTGAGGAGGGAAGGGGGCCAGGCCCTTCAGACACCAGTGTGGGTTTAGATCAGCCTTAACAATCTAAAAGCAAATTCTCAGACCCCAGGAGATGCTGAGTGCCCTTCTCTTGCCATTTGCAGTATTCTGTAAGATATTTGGGGGACTTACAGTCTAACAGGTCCTTGCAGTAGGAAATGGCACAGGTTTTGTGGAGTGAGATCAGTCACTCTTAACTCATTTCTGGATAAAATCTCAGCATATCAAGCTGATCTTGATGTCCTCAAATCAGGCTGCTCTTGACTTTGGAGGCAGTTTTGCAGCAGTAATGGGCTTTGTTGTTTTGCCTGATTCCTTCCTTTTACTCTTGTCAGGGTTTTGTTAGTGAAGTTAGTGCTGTGGTCTGAAGTTCAGACCCTTCTCTGCACATTTCCTGAGAAATGAAGGGGAAAATATCCCTTTTTCTCACTCAAACCTCATGCCATAAAACTAAAACTGGCCTGAAAAATCCCTGATTCAAACTTCAGTATATTTTTATCCTTTCTGCAGCTGGCAGGGGAGCATAAGGGACATTAGTGAATCAATCTACAGCAGCTGCCATTGTTCTTGAACAGATGACAATGATCTTATCCTTGCAGGCTCTCTGAGGGAATTGTCTTTTCCACAGCCTATATGGAAACCTTTAGAATTCCAGCAAAGCCTGGGGCAAGCCTTGATGCTCTAAAGCAGAGCAGTGCAACCCTTTGCTGAGCAGGTTTGAATTGTGTGGCAGCTGGTTCCTTAAAGCTGTCACTTCATCCTGACACTGGCAGAGGTTTTGTGCTCCCCTGCCTGTCTTTATCTACCTGTTATGGCTTTATTCCGAGATTTGTACAGACTTAGCCAAATTTCAGCATTTGTGTTTGTACAATGTCTAGTACAATGACGTGCTCTCAGCTGACACCCCAAGACACTGTTATAGCACAAATAATTAGGATTATCCCCAAATAATTCTGTTAGTCACTGATGCTTCCTCACTCACCACTTGCTTTGTGATTTGTGATTCCTAAGACAGCCCTGAGCAGTTGAGTTGGGTGGGTTTACACTGCAGACAAAATCAAATGATGGGCACAGAGAGGGTCTCAGCTGAGCTGGGCACTCATCACATCCTCCTGAGCTGTAAGAAATCACTCAAACCTGCAGAGAATCCCAAGGCTGCAAGCCTCACTGACAGGAGAGAAAAGGAGGAAGAGAGTGGAAGAGAGGGGTATAAATAAGGTTCCCATTCACCCCCTGGAGTTCAGAGTGTGGGGGGAAGCAGCAGGATTCAAAGGCTTTCCCAGGATGCCTTTGTAAAAAATGAGGTTCACTTTCCTGGTAAAATTTAAAAAGTTTAATAAAAGACAGTAAGAGACAAGACAATAAAGCAAAAAGTTAATACAACTGGGAGCTTGGCATTTAGCCAAGAGCACACCCTCACTCAGAACACACTCATTTAAATCCATCAACAGGTTGCATATTCATAGACCCTCATGCATTATTCAAAAATCATTCCTTTGAGTTCCCCCAACCCACCCCCATTCCATCCTGTAAATCAACATTTATTTCTCCTTGTGGCTCCATTCTGTCACAGATTCTCTGATAACAGATGATCAATAAATTCCTTCCCTGGGGCTGTGGTGTCCCTCACCATCATCTTCATCCAGATAGGAAAATCAAAGAATGTGAAGGATTTCCCGATTATCTTTTACCATTCTCTGAGCTACTTATATGAACAAAAGCTTTTTTATATTACCATGATATAGCCCAAGAAAAAAATATTTATCACACTTCTAAGTTTTGTTAATAGCAGAAATAGAAGAAACTATATTCATACAGCAAAGTTTTCCAACATTATACATATAGCATTCATTTTAATATTTGCAAAAAGCCAATAATATAATACTTATATACTTTCCCAGGTGGACAGGCACTGATCAGGCAGGGAGGCTGTCAGTCTTTCCACTCCCAACACAATTGTTCTTCCCTGTGTTCACTTGTTTTTCTGTTCCCTGCCCACAGGAAGGCAGTCAAGGCCACGTTGGTTCTCCTGCCCCTGCTTGGCATCACCTACATGCTTTTCTTTGTCAACCCTGGCGAAGATGACATTTCCCAGATTGTTTTCATCTATTTCAATTCCTTCCTTCAGTCTTTTCAGGTAAGAGAGCAGGCTTACAGCTGCATCAGCTGAAAGGATCCTCGGTGCTTTCCAGCTGTGAAACTTTAGGCAGTGAAGTCTGTGATAGAAATATTTGTTGCAAATAGCTCAGCTTAGTTCACACATGCATAAAGGATGTACAAGTGTGTCATGTGGAGTGGAAAACCCTCTCAGGTGTGGACTGGAGGGATTCATCTCCCTTAACTCAGCACTGTGTTTAGGTTCTCACATAAAATCAATGGAGAGAGAAGATGTTTCATTCCACCTGCCTGAGACAGGATGAGGGATCCCCCTCTCAAGGTGCCTCCCCCTTCCCAGAGCACACAGTGGGCTGAGGCTTGGACTCAGTGTTGCTAAACCAAAGGGAAGCAGCTCCTGTAGGAGCTCTTCCACTCCCACATGACTCTCCTCTGATAGGGGAGGCTTTTTTCATTAAGTCCTTGTTAAGTAAAAAAGCAAACAGGACTCTTCGTTGTTCTCATTCTCCAGGTTGTTTGTTCTTTCTTTACCAGCAATTTCTGCAGGCTTTACACCAACCTGGCGTGAGGGAGAAAGGACACCAAAAAGCCTCTAACACACAGAATCAAGATTCTCTTAAAAATAATTCACCCAATTATCACCAAGAACGTGCATTATTTCTACTTTTCTACCAGTTACTAACTAAACTTCTATTCATGTAACTCTGCACTGTGGCAAATTCTGACCAATCGTCCCCAACACTGCAGGAGATGAAGGAGAAAGAAACCTAAAAACAACAAGGACCCTCTATCTTGTCTTCATCTACTTATCATATTAACAAACCCCAAAATCTAAATTTCTCACCCTATGATAAATTACATATTATGCTATTATCTAATTTACATTCTTGAAAATTCTGTCTCATCCCAACGCCTAGGAAGCCCTTTCCATGGACAGAAGTTATGAGCAGTATCTGTCAGAGGGTTTGGATCCTTTCAAACATGCAGAGGAATATTCTCTGCATTCTGGGTTCCAAAATGCTCCTACCAGTTGGACTTGCTGTTCTGTTCATGTTGTAGGAGTCTCCAGACAAGTTTATGTGCTGTTCCATGCAGCCAGTAGCCCAATTTTTAATTAATATTAGAAGTTATATAGCGTGGTGATTTTTTTAAAGGGATGTTAAGAAATTATTTTAACTATTTTCTCCAATTCAGAAAAAAAAAAAAGACATGGTGAGTATAAGTTTAGAACCAGTTGGCTAAAAAGAAAGTTAAAGCAAACACTCCCACAGGAAAACAATGAAACATTAACCAACTGCTTTCAGAGAAATTCCTAATATTTTGCCTTCAGAGATCATTCACATTTCAAGGGATGGATCACTGAACAAACCTTTGGCAGAACTCAGGAATTCGGCTGGGAGGGAAGGGACAGTGTTTCACACACACTTGGGCTGTGTTTTCCAGCCTGCTCTGTGGCATTCCCTGAGCCCTCAGCCCCATCTCCTCCCTCCCTTGGATTTTACTGGAGTTCTGGCAGGATGCAAGAGGCAGTGGGATGTGAGCAGTTGCCCCAAATCTGTGAATCTGACACAAACCCAAAAGCAACTGAAGGCCCTGTAGGATTTTAACCACTCCTTCCTGCCCAGGTGTGCCCTACAGCTTTAGCTCTTGAACTAGGGTGGGAATTTGTTTGACACTGGTGTTTTTACTTCCTGTGTGCTGGAACAAGTGCTCTGATACCCAGGATATCAACATACAGCTGGCAAGACAAATCTAGGGTTGGGTTACTGTTTTTACTGATTGCATCCCACCAGAAATCAGAGCTGAATATCTAAAATAAAAAAATGTCCCTTTTAACCTGTGAAGGAAGGAGCCTTAGCCTTTACCTGTGAAATATTTCCATGCTTTTCATTCCCTAAAATTGATTGTATTTTTTTTTTTGTTGCTCAGTGTCTCAAAAAGATGCTGCATTGCTCATTAGTTCTATGAAGATGTGTGTAAGAAAGAAAGCCCAGGGAGTCTCTCCTTAATGATGATAATAATTACAGCCCTAAAAACAAAATGGGCAGAATTCCACTCACAGGAATTCCAAACTTTGCAGTCGTTGCAGGGATTCAGTCCCTGCTGTCAGCAGATTCCACAGAGCCTTTGAGGTGAATTGAAGCAATGTGATGATGCACTTGCCCTCATGAGACCATCTAAAGCCATTTAACACCCCTGGGAGTGCCTGGGACAGCTCCTCTGAGGGCTCTCTGGGATTGGATGCTGTAGGGATAATCCCCTCTGTTAAAACGTTTACCTGACTCCTTTCTCTTCTTTCCAGGGTTTCTTTGTGTCAGTATTTTACTGCTTCTTGAATGGTGAGGTAAGTAATTCACCTTGGGGAGGTGGGATTTGTTTGAGTGCCTGATTGCAGAGACCTGAGATGTTTTTACGGAGGGTCACAGTCCCATGAGGATCTTGTAGAAGGCTCTTAATGTGCACCTGAATTTCCCAGCCTCTGCCCTCAAAACTTCACCAATTTCAGATTATTACCTGTGAGGTTAGGGCAGAGGGAAAGAAATTTTGTCAGATTATAAAATTTCTGTTCTTCATCTTAAGACTTCTTTGAAGTTTCTCATTAATTAAAAATATTATTTCTGGGCAGAGCTAATTACTTCTGAGCTGGGCTTTTGTTAAGGATATGCTGCAGGTGACCCATTTTTATAGCACCATGCTGAGTTTGTCTTTGTGGGTCGCTGAGTGATCAGTGCCTGTTGCATTCAGAAAAGAGGGTTGAAAACAGATTTAATCAGAATTAATATGAGGTACCACTACTCAAGCGAGGAATGCTTCACTAGTATTCCTCAGTGCTTGACTTCCACCCCAAAGTGTGAGAGATTTAAATCTTCCCCCTGCTTATATTGTCAATGTCTCATTTACCTGCATCAAAGTGTGTCATCTTTGTCCAGCTAAAATGTTCGTCTCTGCAGAAATTAATTCCATATTTCATTATTCCTCCTGTATTGCTATAAATTTTGTTTGTGCTGCTTCTTAAGTTCACTGTGGGCTCTGAGAAAGAATGGGCATGGCTTCAAAGCAGAAGTATTTTATTTTATTCTAAATATTTTATTTTTTAAATTTTATTTTTATTGTATTCCTTTTGTTTTATTTTACATTAGTAACTTTCCCTCTTCCTCATTAATTCTGAGATGATGTTAACAAGAAGCAGCTCAGTTTTCTCATGTTGAGCACATGTCCTGGCAGCAGAGTTCTCAGTTCTCTTTCCAACTTTCCTTCCATAAATTGTTGCCTTTCCACTTGCCTCTTAAAAAAATAGGGAGTTTAAATCTTCCTCCAGAATACAGGTACCTGTAGGAAACTACATTTACCTCAGGCTGTGTCAGAGGAGGTTTGGGATGGAGATCTGGGAAAGGTTCTTCCCCCAGAGGGTGCTGGGCACTGCCCAGGGAATGGGCACAGCCCTGAGGCTGCCAGAGCTCCAGGAGGGTTTGGAGCACAATCCCAGGGATGCACAGGGTGGGGTTGGTGGGGTGTCCATGCAGGAGTTGGACTGGAGGATTCCTGTGGGTCCCTTCCAGCTCGGGATGTTCTGTGATTCTGTTGTCATATTCATCAGGTCTGCACTGTTAAAGCAGAAGGAGAATCTTCCTGTAGACAGCAAATCTTTCAAATGTATTTTTTTTCCTTTTTTTTTTCTTTTCCACTGGTGTCCCAGTGACCATCAGGGGCTGGAACCCAGGCCATGTGATCTCATAGCCAGTCAGGACTTTCTGTCACATCACTTCCATTTTATGACACTCCATGGAGCTGTTGGCTTTCACAGCAGGTTTTCACTCTCCTGGCTGTTCTGGAATTCTTACAGCCCTTTTTTCTGGGAGCAATAATCAAATATCCCCTTCCCTCCAGCAGTGTGAAGCTGTCTGTCCAAAGCCATGAACCAGCTTCCATCTCCTGTAGCTTTGATGAGTTCAGACATAATCGAGCCTGTCAAAGGAGAGTGATTCACCTCATGCACTTCTAGGCCTTGATAAAAATCTTCTGGGAAATCTGGAGTGATTCCAGAACTGTTTTTCCAGCTGATCACACTGCTGTCACAGTGGGAACTGGCATTTCTGAGGGGGTTAATCCAAGGTTGAGACACCCAGCTTGGGATGTTGATTGATTTCCCTGAACTCAGATATCTGGGGCTGCTGGGGAGGCTGCAGTGGATCTGAGGCATCCACGTGGCTCTTACCAACTGATAGAGGTGTGAAAAACAATGTTCACCTTTTTAGTAGGATTTAAAAGGTTTAATAAAACACAATAAGGACAAGGCAATAAAGCAAAATACACGGCCGGGGTGTCTCTGGCCAAGAGCACACCTGTCCCATAGAATCCCCCCTTAAATATGGATATTTGAACTTTTCTAAGAACTTATTCCCATGTTTCTGGGAGCTGCTTTGCATGGCCACTCCTTGGTCCTGCCTTATTAGAGTCTGCATGTTTCTTGCTGTGGTTTTAATTAATTCTTCTTATAAGCCTTAATATGGGCCTTGGTCTATAATTTCTACAGATGGTGCTGGGGGCTGGGATATCAGCAGCAGATTCTTCACATCAGCTCAGGGGTCTGCACTGGGTGTTATCCTGGTCAGGCAGTGTTCACTCACTACAGAGACACTTTATCAACTTTACTCCTAAAGAAAACTCTGTCTTTAAACCCATTTCCATACCACACATAGAGTATCCACCCTACATGGGTGCTAAAAGAAAAGAAAAAAAACCCCAATACCATAGTATGTATTTATAACAACTTTATATGTACAACGCTCATCTGAATATTTGTGAAAAGCCAACTTTAAAATCTGTGTTTATAACAGAGGATCTGGAGAAGATTCACATCTGACTGGGAAGTGGGAAAACCAGCTGAGATTCAGTGGGGCTTCTCAAATGGCTCCATGTCAGTAATTTGAGCCAGTCAATACAACCTGTTTGCCTTTTAAGCTTTCCATCAGCTTAGTCTGCAACAGGCTGCTCACCTGAGCAGCTCCAGTCTTTGCTGGCAGTCTGGGCTGGCTCTCCCCTGCATGCCCAAGGCACCCTGCTGCCATGTGGGCACCACAGGAGCTGAATTTGGGAGGGAAATTTTCCCTGTAGCATTTTTTGACATCTAATGTGCAACTTCCACTTGACTGACTAAACCGTGGCAACTCTCTGACTGCTTCTTTGAGTAAAACATAAATGCAAACCCCCCAAATATTATAATACTGCCCATTTCAAAACTGTAAAAAAACTTTGGGCTTAATGTACTGTGGGAATATTTTTTTGGACTATCATAAAGCTTTTAAAGCATAAAATTTCCTGTTCTGTTCTAGCCTCAGCTGGGCACAAAAAGCAACAAACTCAGTGAATTCTCAGAGCTTTCTGGATGTGTAATCACATTGTCCAGAACACAATTTTGCATCTTATACTACACTATTTTAAAAGCTGAGCTGCTCCCAGCCAGGCATCCCTACTAGAAGTGGTGATGAAGGCAATGCCACTCAGTCTCCATGAGGTACCAGATTTTGCTCAAAAAGGAGAAAATAACCAGTGAGGAGCAGCCTCTCAGTAGCCTGAAAGCTTCATAGCTTTCACTGAAGCCTTGTTATTGTCTCTTCAGTGAGCCTGATGCTCCTGTCTCTGTGGTAGATGGGCTGATAACTTGCTGTCTCAGAAGGTTTTAAATACTTCAGGTTTTCCAGTTATAGCACAGCTGGGTTCTTTAAATGCATGAAACCTTTATCAGGTTACTCATCCCCCACAGAGCCAGGCTTGCTCTGAATGATGATACAAGCAAAAAGCCTGGAAAAGCCATCAGTTTAAGCTTTAATAATGCTGTGATGTCAGCTGCATCTCTTCCACCCTGTGTTTGATACACATCCCACTGGGTACTTACAAACTGCCAGTAACTGTCTGCAATAGAGCTCAAAAATTATGGATAGCCTTCAATCAAAACCACAAAATACCCTTCATAAGATCTTCAGTGAGTGCTTCATGTTTGGGAGACTTGTCCCTTCACAGCTTATGTGTTTCCTTTTGCTGTGGGACTAGAAGCTGCTGCATTTAGTGGAAGACAGAGGAAACACCATTGTGGGTTCTTCAGGTGTGAAAGAATGCCTGTAGGGATGTTCTACTTCCAAGGTAACCACACTAAAAACCCTGATTTGAGTTTTTTTCCTGAGGCTCAATGTGTGATTTCACTGAGCTTTCTCATCAGGAAGTATTTTTAAGGAAGAAGGAGAATAACAGGAAATAAAGAGACAAATGTGATGTTGTTTTCAGCAGCCACTGAGGGATCCACGAGAAGTCCCTTCCCTCTCAGGGCTGGAATTGGATGCAGTCTTTGCACAGTTGTGCTGGATTTTAATGTTCTCAGAATAAGGAGAGGCTACAATTAACCCCAGTCCTTTATGAGGAAAGGAAATTGTGCAATGAATTTACTGCCTGTGTTTTGAAGTGCACGTAGAGATTTAGTAAGTGTTGAGACTATTTCTCAATCTGACGTGAAAATCACTTGGTTTGGGTACAAGGAAAGCATTAATAGCAGTTACTGGAATCTGAGCAAATGGCAGAAATATTACTTAGGGCTACATTTTGATAGTCACAGGAGATGAAACCGTGTGTCCTGACAAACTTGCATGAACTGAAAATAAAGAGGAAAATTCTACTGGCTCTGGTAGCTTTATGCTGTACCCCTTAGTCCAGTTCCCAAAATAGCTGAGCAGTGCAGTCTGTGTAGCTTCAAAACCTCTGTACAACTGAAACTGGGTCTAAAGATCAAAATCAGCATCTCAAAAACACTCAGGATGTGAGAGGCTGTTCCAAAGAAGAGTTTGGCTACAGAGTTGGCAAGGTTTGGACTCGATGATCCTTATGGATCTCTTCCAAACTGAGATATTTTGGGATTCTGGGATTCTATTCAATGAAGTTTCTGTCCCTTTGAGTTCTGTCTGTAAAGTCTGGAAAACGAAACAGGTGTGAGTTTTTCCTCTGTAACTTCCACTGATTTGAACAAACATACCTTGAGATCTAACCAAAAAATAATACCTTGGTAACACCTTATTCTACCATAAAATGTCCTGATTTTCTGTGATTTGGTCTCACAAATGTGGCACCACTGGAGAGAAAAAGTGAAAATTTAAAATTCAGTCCATGCAAAGAATTTCAAATGGGATGAGTTAATTTCCTTTGGTTTTGAGTGGACATTTGACCTGGGCATGCAGTCACCTCCCATTTCCACAGAACAGTGTTTCACACAGCTCCTGGACTGGCTTTGCTGGCTGCAGTGGGAGAGGGGGTGTCAGGCCCCTGAGCTGGAGATAAAAATCAGGAAATCAAAGAACCAATCTAAGATCACCAAGTTCAGCCATTAACCACACACTGCCAAGCCCTCCACTAAACCCTGTTCCCAGGAACAGTTTTTGAACACTTCCAGGGATGTTTGTCAGCCTGTTTCAATGCCTGACCACCCTTTCAGTGAGGAAATTGTTCCAAATATCCAACCTAAACCTCCCCTGCTGCAATTTGAGGCCAATTCCTCTTGTCCTATCACTTCTGACTTGGGAGCAGAGCCCAGTCCTCCTCTGGCTGTCCCCTCCTGTCAGGAGTTGTGCAGAGCCAGAAGGGCCCCCCTGAGCCTCCTTTTCTCCAGGCTGAGCCCCCCCAGCTCCCTCAGCTGCTCCCCATCAGATTTGTGCTCCAGATCCTTCCCCAGATCTGTTCCCTTCCCTATTTTCAAGCCAACACCTTATAAACAAATTATTGCAGTGAGCCCACGTAGGAGAAGCAGATTGGATTAAAAGTTTAGAGCTTTTTATGTTTTATTGCTTCTGAAAAGTTCTGAAGCTGCTTTGAATAAAGTGTGTGTGCCATGGATGGGCACAAGGGGCCGTTGGCACTTGACTCATTAATTTGTTTAGAGACTTTATGGGAAAAGAATTACATTTTTTTGGACATAGAGAAACACTAGAGGGCAAAAATGTGCACATTTCATTTAATCCAAATAGAAAAGAGCATCTCTGGACTTCCAAGAAAATTGACAATGAGAGGTTTCTGAGAATTTGAGATGTTATGAAAACTGGCATAATGAAAAATCTGTATGCATTTATGTTGAATGCCACTTCAGAAGAGTGAATGCAGCTTGTGAACTTGTTTTTCAATGGCTGCAAATAACAAGATGCTCCTCAAAATTCTTTCAGTCAATTTACATCTCACAAGACTGAATTTAATTTCAGATAACACTGGATTAAAAAAAAACTGTTTAGGATGGATTTTTTTGGAACAAGGGTAGATAGCACAAGAGTGTGTAGTAACAGGACAAGGGGGAATGGCTTCAAACTGAAAGAGTGAAGGTTTAGATTGGATATTAGGAATAAATTCTTCCCTGTGAGGGTGGGGAGGCCCTGGCACAGGGTGCCCAGAGCAGCTGTGGCTGCCCCTGGATCCCTGGAAGTGTTCCAGGCCAGGTTGGATGGGACTTGGAGCAACCTGAGATAGTGGAAAGTGGCTCTGCCCATGGGCTGGTGCTGCATGAGATTTAATGTTTCTTCCAAGCCAAGCCAATGAGTTCTGGCATTCTGTGAATGGCTTGAAGCTGTGCTGCAGGAATGCTTTCCCACACAGCCCCTGCTGGACCATTTTCACTGCAGGTCAGTTTTTCCTTGCAGTTCTTCAGTGTGTACCTTCTGCTCGGGGGAGGGTGGGTACAGCACTCCCAGCATTTCTCTTTTACCTTTGACTGGTTCCAAAGCTTCTTTAAAGGAAGATGGATCTCCCAACCAGTTCCCTTGCTGGTGTCGTGCCTACCTTTTAGCCAGACCTTCTTAACAGTGATGGTTTCCTCCTGAGACAAGCCAAAGCATTTCAGAGAGAGGCAAAGTGTGTTTTTATAGTGTTTGGGGCAAATGGGGCTGGCTCCACTCCTGCTGCCTCAGCAGTGGTGATGGAAACAAGAGGACAGTGGAGGAATAAAAACCCCTGCCTAGAGATCACTTACCCCTGAGATTAGGTGCTTCATGCAATTTCCAATTTCCACCAGATCCCTCAGAGAGTTCTGTGATCCTTGCAAACCTTACCAGCCCTGATGGGAGATCCCAACCCAGCCATCCCAGAGCAGGAGCTTGGGAAAGAGGTGGCAGTGTTTGAGTCATGGTGTTTGATGAGGGGCTGCTCAGGGAAGAGCAAGCTCCACTCTGAAACTGAGTGAAGGGAACAAGGCAAATCCTTATTAAAAAGGGAACAAAATATAATGGTGAGGATGTTTAAGCCCTGGAAGAGAGGCTCAAAGGTGTTTTGAGATCTCTGTCCTTGTTTGTGCTCAAAATGACTTGATAAGACCCTGACATAATCTCAAAACTGGATAAAACCACTGTGCTGGATGTGCTCTGATCATGGCATGGGACCAGAGGCCTTCTGATGTCCCTTCCAACCTTAATTATTCTACAATTCATGACTTCTGTGTCTGTAATAAAAGTGCCTGTCCTTCACTTCTATCCATATCCTGGATGGATAGAAATAACCAGCCAAGCCTGAGTCTGAAAACTTCCTCTTAGAGCCTGAATTCTCAGCTCAGGACTCAGACTCAGTATTATCTGACTAATATCAATAATCATCTGTGAATTGACATTTAGAATGGAAAACAATTAGCTGGCTTAGAGAGAAAACATCATCAGAGAGGAATAGATCAGATGCCACTGTAAATTATTCTCACAACAAGGTGTGAGGCAAGGATAAATATGTCTAATTTTTTTTTTCTGTTGACCCTTTAGCCAAGCACCATCTGTCTCTCAAAATCTATTAAGCTCAAAGTGGCTTCCTTTGATCTGATCATCTGGGGAGGCTTTTCATTAGAACTGCCAGCTCTGAGTCACCCCTGAAATGGTTCCTCAGCCCCTGGCCATCAGCCCAAGCAGCCTCCACATTATTCATCCCAAGCCCAAAGGACAGGTATTAAACATTGCTTAAAATCTCAGGATAAACATTAATGTGGAGGTGGACTGGAGGGCTAAAGTTTAATTATCTGCTCTCAGGATCCTTCCCCATCCCATTTTCCTCCTCATTACACCAGTGCTGATGTGAGGGTGACTCCAGAGCACCCCACAACAAAACCACAGGGGTTTGAGGTGGGCTGGGTGCACTCGTGGCCTCCCTCTGCTCAGGACAGTTCTGGTCCTTTTGTTTCCACACAAAAACGTGTGGCAAATCTTTATGACTAGTCAGAATTGTTGCAGCTTCATGAACTGTTACTTATAATAAAAAAGTGCACTGCTTTGGTCTTAGAAATAAACTTTGACATCCCAGGCTGGCAGGTGCTTTGAAAATATCCCCAGGTTGTAAAGAACCTGGGGGGGGGGGAGGGGGGGAGGAATAAAGGGGGGAATTGCAGACTAATTAAGCAGGATAATTATTTTAGGCAGAAAAAAACCCCATAACAGTGTTACATAAATAGTGATGTGATGTAGGGTACCTGTTGAAACAAAACCCAGCATTTTTACCCAAGCTTTGTTTTTGTTTCCTGTGAGCCCTGCAGGTTGTTTTGACTACATCCCTTCCTGACCTCAGGAGGATTAAATACTGATAATGGCATCTTTGTGGGGGTGTTGAGTTCAATATTTTGTGTGGTGGTAACATGAGCACCCTTGGCCTGAGGGGCTGTGGGAGCCTGGCAAAGCCCCACCAGCAGGGTTGGACACAGGTGCAGCTGCTCAGTGATGCAGTTTATTTACAAAACATGGATAAAGACACTCCTGCCTCTCTGGGAGCATTGGAACTCCTCACCTGCAGATCCACAGGTCTGTCAGCCCAGGGGTCTCTGTGCTTAGGCCACTCTGATTCTTTGCTTCAAATCATTCTGTGTTTAATCCTTCCAAGGACCTGGAGAGGTTTCACCAACAGCTGCTTCACAGCATTTCCTATTGAACACAGCATTTGCCATCCTTCCTCCTTGAGGGACAGCCTGGACCTTTGGAAAACTTTTAAAGTACCCTTTAGGGCATCACCTGACACTGATTTAAGTTCTGTTAAGTAATGGATGGGGTTTCCCCACCCCAAATCTTCAACACCTAATACATGCACATAACCAGCTGAGCTTCATTTCATTTCATTCATACCTTCAGCTTCATTTATAGGCAGTGATTCACACAAATGAGGGCAGATTTCAGATGACCTTTTTTAGTTGTCTCTTTTTGTTGAGGTGTTGCCAATACCTCAGGCCTTACTAAGTCTCTGCTGGATGCAGGGAGAGGCCAGGACTTCAAAAATCTCATGGAAATGAATTTCAGGCACAGTGAGACCAGTGCCTTGAAATTTAAAGATCCATTTTGCTGATCTGTACATTGCTTGAAAGTCCCTCTTATTCATCTGTAGCTTACAAAAAGATGGATTCAATCTTCATCAACCTTCCAGTTTGCACTGCTTTTCAAAGATGCTTAAAGTCCAAAGTTATTCTCCAGTCACCTCCAACAGCAGCACAAGGATCTGAAACAAAGCACAAAAGGTGCTCAAATGTAAGTGGATGTTGTTAAATTCACTAGTGCAACCTGTTTTCAAAGAAAAAAAAAATCAGTCTGTTTTAAAGCCCATCGAGATCTGTGTGTAAATCTTACTCATTTTATTGATTTGCCTTCTTATCAGGATTTCTGGGAATAAAAAGTGGCATTTGAGCCAAGCACTTAATAGAACTTAATCAGTCACAGAGCACTGGACACAATGAATATGCAGATTGGATATTGGGAAGGAATTTTTCTCTGTGAGGGTGGGGAGGCCCAGAGAAGCTGTGGATGTGCCATCCCTGGAAGTGCCCAAGGCCAGGTTGGACAGGGCTTGGAGCAACCTGGGACAGTGGAAGGTGTCCCTGCCCGTGTCAGGAGAGTGGAACTGGATGATTTTTTAGGTCTCTTCCAACTCAAACCACTCTGGTATTCTGTGATTATTCTACAGACAGAGAGGACCTGCTGCCTGTCTGGCCCTCACTTGTTCACACTTGAGGGATGTCCCCTGGGGACAGAGGATGGTGGCATCCCAATAGTCTTAATCCCAGCTTCCACTACTGTGGCAGCTCATTTATTCCTACTCTTTGTATCAGACACCCACATAACTGTTGTATTTTAGTATTAGTATGTCAAAAAGCCCCAGGTGAATGGGCCCCTTTGTTCTGTGTAAGTGGAACAATACTTCTTCCTCTCTGCTAATGACACACAACATTTCTTCCAAAATCTGGTTTTTAGTGCTGCTCAAGGCTCTTTTCTCAGCTCATTTCTAGGTGATGGCTGCTACAAATTATTACCAATGTCTAGCACAGGTAACAGCAGTTCAAAGTTGATGTCTATTTTGTCAAGAGAAAACCTTCTCTAAATATTTTCATTCTTCTCTCCATCTCTTTCATTCTTTTCCATTTTTCTGCTGTGGAGGAAAGGGAAGAGATGGTTTTAACAATATTTTTTATTTCATGTGATCTTAAAGTTTGACAAATCCCCTGGTTAGGTGATCTGGTCAGAAGAGAAAAACTGTCACTCACTGATTTCCTTTCATCCCATTATCCAAATCCTTTTTCTTGACTGTTCCAAAGCACTGCCCACACTCTGTAGGCACAAATAATGTTGCCAAACCTGATTTAACCACATGCTCAGAAATTGTGATTGTTCACTGTACACAAAGCAGAAAAGGGTAATTCTGAAAAGAGACCTATTTGCAAGAAAAAGACAGACTAAGGGTCAACACAGGAGCCCAGCTCTGTGCTCAGAGCAGGGAACATTTTGGTCCTCTCAAGCAACTGAGGTTCCACAGAGGTGAGCCTGATAATTTGATAATTTCCCAGGGCTCCTTGTGGAGCTCTAGCCACTGGTGGCAGCCTGGAGCATCCTTGGGCTGTGCTGGCAGTTTCAGGTCATAAATGTGCTAATGCTGACTCTGGGGCATGGTCCTGACTCTAGAAATGCTTAATAAATAGAGGAGGCTGCTCTTGCAGAGATGAACAACCATGTTTGATAGTTGATATCTGGCATTCTCTTTTCCTTTTACTCCTCCACTGTGCAATAGCTTTTTTCAGTGTCTTTTAACACATTATCACAACAGCCACAGCCAGCTTTTTCTTTCCTTACCTAAAGTTAACCTAGCAGTTTGTTTCTGAGTTCAAGTACAAGATATAAATTTGACATTAACCTTTTCTGCTTGCACTCTGGTCGCATACTAATTGCAGGTAATTATTCTGTCATTAAAAAATGCTTTGCCCTCACCCTTGAAAGTGTAGGGCCCATTTCCATGTGCCCAGTCAGTTGGGAATGGTTCCAGCTGTACAAGAAGACAGCATCTTTGTTATTTTTTTTAATCCTGTCTCAAACCATATCACAAAAGCCAACTGCTTGTTTAGACTGACATCTTTATCTCCAGGTAGCTCTTTTTGACTTGGTTGGCTTGAAGCACAAATGATAAATCTAAGCTGTTTCACTGCCTGAGAAAGTATCTCTTCATACTGGTTGCTCAGGGAAAAAAGAAAACAACGAAATTTGATTGCAGAAGAAAGGAGGAACACTTTCTCTGAGAGTATCTCAGCATTCAGTGACATCTGGGGAGAAAGGAGCATTGGAGAAGCAACACCCCTCTGCATCTCAGGTCTTCATGGAACACTTTCCCATGACACTGCTCTGACACTTCATATGTTTAACTTAAACCACTTGTCTAAGGTGCATTCAATTAGGCTGGGTTTGTACCCAGAGGAGCAAGGACTGTTCCATTCCACATGGCTAGTTGCCATCCTCGGGGGAATTTTCTCTCTTTCTCCACTGTCTCTACTGGAAGCAAAAATAATGGATCCAGTAATTGGATGGGGCTTGGAGCAACCTGGTGCAGTGGAAGGTGTCCCTGTCCATGGCAGGGGGTTGGAATGAGATGAAGGTGAGATTTAAGGTCTCTTCCAACCCAAACCATTCCGTGATTCTGTGATAATTGGCCA
The DNA here is from genome assembly GCA_035048155.1 of Cinnycerthia olivascens. Lineage (NCBI taxonomy): Eukaryota > Metazoa > Chordata > Aves > Passeriformes > Certhiidae > Cinnycerthia > Cinnycerthia olivascens. The sequence goes on from JAWWMU010000106.1 coordinate 3,883,423, forward strand.
AGACTAGGAGTCTTTCATGGGAGGTGCCTCCCCCCTTGCATGGACTCTGGCACATGGATTTGCCTTTGGATGTGCTTTATATCCTCCCTCCCATCCAGAAGCAGGAGCAGGGACCCCTCTGCCACCCCAGGTGGAACCATGGCAGGTTTGCAGATAGCAAATTTCCAGAGAAGTACAGCACCATGGCACGGCTTTGCCATGTTTCTCCCCTTTTCCCAGGAGGGTTCAGCGAGCCAGGGAGGTCAGTTGGGTGAGAATTGGGTGATGGTCAGCAGTCCAGGCTGCTGCAGTTTGTGACTGAGTCCATCCATCCTGGCTCTGCTGTTTCATATAACTGTGGCATTCAGCTCATCTTATAACCTGACCAAACCCCATCATGAAACTGGTGGAGAGGTGTTGAAGCTACTGCTTCATAATGAAAGGTTCTTCCAGAAATCCTCTGCTCTGTTGTTTAATCACACTGTTGTCATTCTCATCTCCAAATCATTCATGATGATCATGCTCTTCCTGGCAGTGCTGTCATTCCCTTTCCATTGGGTGTTCTCTTCAGTTCTATTCCCTCCTATTCTTTGTTTCATTGGGTTCTTTCTGACCCCAAAATGTGTAAAAATTATTATTTATATTGAAACAAATCATTGATTCAAAATTTAGAAGAAACCCAGTGTGGCTTTCTCCTCACCTTCCCTCAGAAATCTGCAACTGGTTGTCTTAAATCACAGAATCACAGCATCAATTAGGTTGGAAAAGACCTCCGAGATCACCGAGTCCAAGCTGGGACCTAAAACCAACCATGGCAGTAGCATAGACCACAGATAGTTGAGAAAACAACCAAAGGAAGAAATCCTCTGCTCTGATTTGCCCAACCTCTGCCTTCTAGAAGGGCTCTGATAGAAAAGCCACATTTCCAGGTTCAGGATTCCCCTGAAAAGGCACCAAAGAGGCAATTGCAAAAACTGTTTTCCAGGCTGGTACTCATAAACCTGCAGAGAAGTGTATTTCATGGACAAAGCTGTGATGAGAGGGGATTGTTTGCTGCCAGACCACAGATCCTCAGTAGCAGTGCTACAGCCCAGGGCTCTAAAAGCCCACACAGAAATGGAAAATAAAAACCAGCCAAGAGAAGGAGAGCAGTTTCCCCCTTTTTGTGTCCTCCTTGTGAACTCTTCTGTGTTTTAACCATCAGGCCTTCATCCTGTTCATCTGGGGCACCTAAAACTGACAGGCTGTGGTTTGGGTTGGAAACACCTCCAATCCTGGAACCCTTCAACTCATCTGAGCACCCTTAGACAGGATGTTTGAGCTGCTCTGAAGTGGGGTTGGAGACTGTGTGTGTTCCTTGTATTTTGAGTAGATCTCACAGAGCCCCTGCAGACAATCCTCAAGCTTTCAAAGAAATGGAGAAAAAATCAGTGACTCTTCAGCTTGGGGCAATTTTTTTTCAACTCCACCTTCCCTGTAGGGCCAGTGGTGGTGACAGGCACACCCAAGGTGGCTTTGATTGACCTCACCCAGGGGCTGATAGCTGAGAACCTGTGCCAGCATGGGCTTCACAGGCTCTGAAAGCTCCTCCCAGCCCTTGTGCAGTTGCCATGGCAGCTGATCCTTTGAGGTCTCCTCCACGAGAGCATCACTGCTCAAAATGCCCAAAGTTCCCCTTGTCCATAGTAAAATGGGGCTTAAAACAATTCTTTACTTTTTGGGGATGCAGTGAAAATAAGTACATTAAAAGATATCCGGGGTTAGATATCAATACTGTCTAAACCAATTTAAACCAATTTAAATTTATAATCCAGACATCTTAAATAGAGTTGGTTGTCTAGACTAATTTTATAACCAATTAAAGGAAATAGGTGTTTTTCATCTGACCACAAATATTAGCCTATTTTGGACACCTGCTTTAGAAGGAGATGAATCATCCCCTTTGACCACACTGACTGATTCCCTCTAGGTCAGGAGCAGATCTACAGGTCAGTAGTTGAGGCGCTATGTCTATATTACATTATTTATAACCCTTCTTTGTAAAAAAAAATATGGTTTTGGTAAAGGAGGCCCTGGCTTGATACAGAAGTTTTATGTAACAAGGACATCTGGGCGGAGCGGTGGCTCCCCACGTCCCCAGGTCACTCCTTATCACCAAATTAACAAATTGCCGTATTGACTGACCAGTTCAATTGCGCTGACCGTTTATAACATCGTGATGTCCACGCCGTGTCTCCCCCCAGGTGCGCTCGGCCGCCAGGAAGCGGTGGCACCGCTGGCAGGACCACCACTCGCTGCGGGTGCGCGTGGCGCGGGCCATGTCCATCCCCACGTCCCCCACGCGGATCAGCTTCCACAGCATCAAACAGACCGCGGCCGTGTGACCCCGGGGACACCCCCCACCACCACCACCACCACCACCACCCCGTGGCCTTCAGACTTCTCCGGATTCCTCTCCCAGCCCCTCGAAGCCCCTCGCTGCAAACTCTCCTCCTTTGCCCTCGCTGGTCTCTCCTGGGTGAGGGGCCCGTCCTGTCTCGGCGGGCTCTCACCTCCCACGGCCGTGATGCTGCTTTGAGGCGACCGGGAAAACGCCTCTTGGAGTTGGTGGTGGCAAAACAGATTCGAAGAAGGAACAGGTTCAACCCTGACTGCCTCCTGTGGAAGTTCACAATGCAAAGTCTAAAACAGGACACTGGCAGGAGTAATCAATTTTTTTCTCCTTCCTTTCTTTTTTTTTTTTTTGTTTTTATTTCCCCTTTCGTATTGCGGTGAACAAAGACTGTTTTTAACACACTGCCCATCTCACCTGTACATTGATTCCCAATGATTTCAACAGTCTGGTGTATAATAGCCCATCCCTTTCTTGTTTTCTTTGTAAAAAGTTTCTTCTCTGCAAAACTGTCGTTTTGAGAACTTGTGGCAGCAAGAAAATGAATGTCTGAAAGGTGATGTGAAAAGCCTGAGTTTATCTGCCTTCCCCATTTCTCTCTTGGACAGACTGGGAATTGTCAGGGCATCGCTGGACTGTTCCACACAGGGCACTTTGCCTGGCAAGCACCATGCCCTGCTCTTACACAGATTTTCAAAGGACACGAGTAGCCCTAAATAGCTCTACAAAATACTCTCATTCCTCTTAGCCCCACGCTTCCAGCACAGTGCTAAGTGGAAAGCCTTTGAAAGTGGTTTTTTTTTCAGCTCAGAGGACTGGGATGGGGAAGGACAACTTTTCTGGGTTTAAAAAACACAAAAGAGAAGCACTGTAAAGATAATAATGATGAGAAGAGGATGTTTGTGTTCCGAGGATAATGCTACGTGCTGCACAAAGGTATCTATTGAGCATTTTGAACTAGAGCAGTTATATCTACCAGGCTTTTTATGTGATGTTCAAAAATACTGTATATTTTCAATAATAAACACTACTCTGGGTTGGTTTCAATAAAACCAAGCATCGTTTTCTTTACTCTGGAAAGGAAGACGACACCTGTCTTGGGAGTGGTTTTGCAGCTGAGATCAGGGAAGGAAATCCTGTTTGATAAGGAGCCAAGAAGAAGAACAACATTGTGATAAAATCCTGACAAGGATATAAATGCAAGAAGAATTGCCTCTCTTCTCAGCTTGTGGTCTTGCACTGGATCCCTGTCCCTCTGTGCTCTCTCCACTGGGCTTTGCCACAGCAGTAAGAAAAATGTTGTGCTATGTATTGTCCATCACCTGCATCTCAGCAGAGCTGGAGTAATTTGCTCTTTCCACTTCCATCAAGCTTGTTCTGAATTTTCTTCAGATGTTTTATAGGACTTTTCAGTACGAGCTCAATTTAAACCTCCAGATTTATGTTGCTCTAGTTTTCAGGGGCTAGAAAATCTCTTGGAAACCACTGTTATAAATCCCCTGCTTATGGGAGGGGAGGGAGGGATGTCTGTCCTAACAGCTCAGTCATATTTCAACTTTGAGCTTGCTGGCAATGAACAGCAAATTTAAATAAACAACATTTTGTAACTTTTCCCTCTCCTAATTCATTTGGATTCATGTGCTTCAAAGAGATAACAGAGGGAGGAAGGAGATGTGAGTGCCTGATGGGAGAGGACCAGGTCAGTGCTTTTGTTCATCACAGTAGCAATGCACAGCCCCTGGCATCTTGTGTTTGAAGGGAGGGATGCATCTGCAGGTTAGAAATATGTACAGTGAGAATCTCTGTGCTTGCTTTGGCTCTGGGCCATGCTGGGATGAAAAAGGGATTTGCAATGCAGCAGATTCTGTCAGAAATTGCAGGTTACTGGTGCTGCCAGGAGCGTAGCAGACATCCAGACATGGAGCAGGTCTGAGCAGAGAAGAAATTTGGCAGCACCAAATGAAGCAGTGAACTGATGGTTAAATCTGGGGTCCTTTAGAGCTTAGAGTTTACCTCAGTGAACCACTGGAATATATCAGTGGCACTCACTTTGTGCCATTGTTCACTTACAATAACATTCACTGAACATTTAAGACCAATAAACAGGTGAAGACAATTAAATTTGGTCTGTGTCTTAGTAAGTCAGGTGGGTGATCTCCCACTGCACCTGGTACCTACCCAAGGAAATTGTGCAGCTTGAAGAAAATAAAAAATAACCTTTTTGACTCTGCAAGCTCTCACCCACAGGACTTTGGAAGATGTTCACGGTTCACTTCCCTGACAGCAATGGTGCTGCTCCTGTCTCTGCTGCACTCTCTGGTCCCACAGGTGGAGAGCTAACATCTGTCACCAACAGCACTTGGCACATCCGAGCTGGGATGACAAAATGCTCACCTTTCCTGGGAACACCAGCCAAAGTAGCTGCTGATGCCATCCCAAGGCACAGGGCTGCTCAGAAATGGATTCATTTTGAGTTTAGCTCTTTGGAAATCAGCCCAGGAAAAACACCTGGGAGCAAAACAGATGAGCAAGAACTTCCATTTTCCCTGGGTAGCCCTTGATAAAAATGCTGGAGGTGAGCCACACACCCTCATGTTAAGAAAACAAACATTTTGGAATTTGCCCTGTGTGATGTTCACCTTGCCTTTTAACAGTGAATTAATGATTTGATGTCTGTCCAGGATACCTGTGAGCAGAGCTACTGAGACGTTCCCAAGATGTCTTGGGCAGCAAAGGGGAGTGAGTTCCTTGGCCACGTGTGCCCTTTCCTCATAGTGAGGACTTGGCTGAGGAGAAACACTGTGGAAAAGCACCCAGGGAGCTCATGGATGCTGAAATCAACCCAAACCAGGTGTGTGACCTGGCAGCCAAGGTCTGGGATGTTTTGAGGGAAATGATTATTCGCTTCTACTTTGCATTCCTTAGACCACAGCCAGATGCTGCTCCCAGTTTGGTGACCCCAGTACAGAAGATATGAACATAAGATCAGCCACAGGGACACCAAAGTGCTCAGGTCTGGAGCACTCTCCATGTGCAGAGATGCAAGAGGACTTGCTCCAGAACAAAGAAAGGATTTTGGATGGAGCTAACAACAGCCTGCCAGTACCTCAAGGCTGCTGACAGACCCAAGTCCTTCACAGTGGTTTGAGGCAGGAGGACAACAAGCAAACTGTAACAAAAAAAGGGCCAGATAAGATCCAAGGAAAAAGCTTTTCCTCATAAAGACAGTTTAGCAGTGGGAGAGGTTTCCCAGTGAGGGTGGGAAAATCTTTGGAGATTTTTCAAGATCCAAATGGATAAAGCCCTGAGCGACATTCTGAGCCTGCTGTGAGTAAGGGGTTTGGACTGGAGATTCCTGAGGTTCCTTACAACCTGGATTATCCCATCATCCTAGTACTGATATTGTCAGTCATGTTTCTAAGACAAGAGAAGAATGAACATGATCAAGGTTTGGCTGCTGCCTTTTTTCACGTACACCTCAGGGGTTTTGGAAACATGCTCATGCCTCCTCCCTTCAAAAGAAGCTTCTTCCTTTGCTGTCTCCTGGCAGGAAGGCAAAGATTAATAAAGCCACACCTCTTTAGGGAAAACTTTCCTCTTTACTTTTTGATGCCTTTTAAAGCCGTGTGTCCCTTTCAACAAAATAATCATTTATGGCCCAAATCTGGGATGATTCAGATGTAACTTTTTGGGTCAGCAAGAAGTCTCAGCTCAGCTGTGGCAGGAAAATGGTGCTGGATCTGTTGGACTGACAGCATCTGTGCACGTGTGTGTCTGTGTGTGTGTGTTTGTGCAGACGTGTGTCCGTGGCCTCTTGTGCATTTGAAGAAAAAGGATCAAATTATTCGGGATTTATAGCTGATTGTGTGGGAGGAAAACAAAGCTGCTTGTGTTCAGGGAGTCATTATGGAAATGAACAACTATGAGCTTGAAACAGGACTCTTCAAAGCTCTTCCAGGAAAATGTTTGCAGTGTTGAGCACTGCAGACCATGCCTGTGCCAACTGGTGTGGGGCTGCAAGTGTGAGCTGACTTTGGATCTGGACTAATTGCTTCCCTCTGGCACTATTTCAATCTTCTTTCCCCTCCTCCTCGGTAATAAATTCCCAGTTCCAGCTTGCAGTGGAGACAGCTGTGCTGCAGTTCCTGGGCTGCAGGAGTTCAGGGTTGGGTTTGGGTGCCATCACTGTGTGTGTACAGGACCCGAACACGGGGTATGGAATACACAGCTCCAGCTTCCAGCAGAGCATCACACCCCCGGGGATGTGCTCTGCAGTCAGAGAAGGTCGTGTGCTCAAGCAAATGGGTCTGGGGTGGAAAATGTGTTTGGAATGCTGAGGTGGGGTCACTCAGTGCAGAGCAGGAGGCTCCAGAGGAGGAGAAGGGACAGAGCCATGCTCTGAGCACCCTGGCCTCTGTCAGACTCTCTGTTTCATTGGTACCTTCTCCTGCAGAGAGCCACCACAAGGCTCTTCTCTTCATCCATGGGCAGAAAAAAAGAAATTCTGGGATTACAGCCCACTGACTGCTGAGTATCCCTACATGGAAAGGATATTGTAGGTTCGTGAGTGCGAAGGTTTCAAATTTTCAGAGATTAATTCAATCTATTCCTTTTCTCATGTATGTCTTCCACAGAGCTGGGAGAAGCATCTCAGGAGAAACTTTTGGAAAAGAGATAATACCTATAAATTTACTGATGGTAAAATACGTAGTTAAAACAAAAGCCTGGATAATCCTGTTGCGTTCTATGCTGGTTTCTTGAATTTCTGCACTTGCTAATTAGTGTAGGAAAAAGCAAATCCTTCTGGTTGGTGTAATTACCACAGAGCAGTGCTGTAGCGACCTTGTGCTCCGAGGGGCCAAAGCTTTAGAGAAGAACTCCTCAAACTTTAATGAGTTTCCCAGATGCTAACGAGCCAGCCAGCCTCCAGGAGGGCTCTGTGTGCCCAGCACTGTCCAAAGGCTGTGAAATGACCCTCCTGACACATCTCCCCTCTGCACCTGAGGGCTGCAGGGCTGCTGTCAGAGGCTGAGCCAGTTAATTGCACTCTGCTGATTGGCACCTGTCAAACGAGTGCTTCAGTCTGCTGAGGGGGGAAAATGCCAAATTGCTGCTGGTGAGGGCACAAGGGAGCAGCACCCTGCAGGGGGGTGTCCTCAGGGTCTGCAGGGCTCTGTTCATTACTGGCACGGTGCTAATGAGCTGCCCCATGCAGGCTGAGCAGGGAACCGTGGATAGCCTGGCTCATCCCAGTGCTGGCCACTGCACTTCCACAGCAGAAACCCTGCGTGTGTCCCACAGCTGGCTTGCCTGGCTTTGGTGCTTGACTCATTTTGGCCTTTGCTGGCTGCTGACTTCCAGCCCAGCAGGTCAGCCAGAGGCCAATGGATCAGCAGCCGTGGCAGCCCAGGGATGCTGGCACAGCAGGAGCAGGGATTGCTGCTTCCTAGCAAGACACAAAAGCTGACTCTGGGTGCAGCAAAGCAGTGCAGGCCACGGGGGCAGCCCAGGGGCTGGTGGGGCAGAGCTGAGGTTGCCGTGGTTTTGTGTCTCCCTGCAAGGTTCCTTGTCCAGCAGCCAGGCAGGGATTGGCCTCAGTTCTGTAAATCACAGGATAATTTGGGTTGGGAGGGACCTTTAAAGGCGATCTGGTCCAACACCCTGCACTGAGCAGGGACATCTTCAACCAGGCCAGGTTGGTCCGAGCCCTGAGTAGGTACCTGTGCTCAGGTACTTCAGAAAGGTCATCAAGTTGAAGGATTAAAGAATCCTTCTCTTTAACAAAAGGATTTTTATAAGTTTTTGGAGAAAAAAACCCAAACACAAACCACAGAATCACAGAATTACCCCTTTGGGTACACTTCTCTCAGAGCCTGCCCACAGAGCAGCTCACACAGTGTGGGCTCACTTAACCATCTGATCTTGAACAGTAATTGCTGTCATACACTGTTGTCTATAGAGCTGTACATAAATTAGGTTTCATTAATGTTCCAGTCTGAAACCTCCAGAAGTAGGAACCCACAGTGCTGAACTTTGGGATGCCTAGCTCCTAAACATTCTAATCTTATTTATGGCAAACCTCATCTCTCCCGTCCATCAAGAGGCTTGGTAGTCACTGAATTTGGGACCCCTGAAAAGCAACATACCCATCAGGATCTGGACTGAGACAAC
>JAWWMU010000106.1:3900108-3912026 GCA_035048155.1 Cinnycerthia olivascens
CCTAGGAAGCCCTTTCCATGGACAGAGGTTATGAGCAGTATCTGTCAGAGGGTTTGGATCCTTTCAAACATGCAGAGGAATATTCTCTGCATTCTGGACTCCAGCACCAAAGAGCCAAAATCTGGTAGGATCTGTGATCTTAGGTCACCTGTCCTTGTCCCCAGGCTCCTCACCAGCTTTATCATGGCTCTGCAAGGTTGCAGAAGAACTCAGAGCATTGCAGGGACCCATTTCTGTCTGGGCGAGGCACTCACAGCTGTGGACTGTCACAGACATTACTCTAAATAGTAAAGAACTGCATTCCCTGGGAGTGGGTGGCATTTGGTATGGAAACACTGAAATACAGAGTCTGAGCAAGCCTGACCTTCTGCAGAGTCACTTTTCCCCACTTTCACCACAGCAGTTTTGCCCGTGCAATGTAAAACCATGGCAGTTTGGGAGTGTCTGCTGCACTGCAATGACTCCACTTCCCTGCTCTCACAGAGAGAAATCATTTCTGTGTGAGGAGGAGATAGGGCAGGTGAGGTCACATTATGGTATTCATTATCTGCAGAAAACATGGCAGTGTTACCTGGGAGAAAACAAAAAAAAAAAACAAACAAACAAAAAAAAATCAAAACAAAAAACACAAGAAGTAACAATAATAATAATAATAATAATAATTTTTTTAAATAGTAAAAAAATAAAAAAGCCTCACTGAGATAATGCAGTCCTGGAGACAAGGCACACCAAGCCATGGAGTGTTGGCCTGGCCAGACACAGGTTTTGCCTTGCAGGTTGGGTGGGTTGAGAGAAAGAGCACAGGGTTTCCATCCATCAGCTGAACCCTGCTGCTGGAGCACCACATTCAGCCCTGACAGGCAGGGAAAGGCTGGAGCTGCCTGAACCAGCAGCAACAAGGCTTCTTTTTGATGACCAAGCTTGAATGGTTTAACTGGAAAAGCTGCCTCAAAAGTCAGTCCTTTCTACTGCTCTGCACACAAGATGTGTCCAGTTTGGCAGTGGGATCCTGCACGAGCATCCACAGCATCCAGCTGCTGGCACTGGCCCTGGGTAGAGCAGTGTCTTCTATTTAAGGGCCCCATGTTCCTTCTGTGGTCTGTAGAGAGCCAGTTAACATCACCAGGGGGCCAGAGCATGACTTATCTCACCTAAAAGAGGAATTTGAAAGAGGTTTTTAGGCCTCTCTAAGTGTCTGTTTCTCTCTGATAGAAATAAAGTGAGCTGAGGGGGACTGGTCTGGGTTTAGACAGAGACCCATTGAATCACAGAATAATTTGAGATGGAGGGAACCTGTAAAGGTCCCTTAAACCCTTTCGATGAGCAGAGACATCTTCAATGAGATGAAGTTACTGCAGCCCCATCCAGCCTGGCCTTGAATGATGGGGCAGCCACAGCTTCCCTGGGCAACTGTGCCAAAGCATCACCCCCCCATTGTAAAAATCCTCTTTCTAATACCTGCTCAAAGCTACCCTCTTTCAGTTTGAACCCATTCCATGTGTCCTGTCCCTCCATCCCTTGTCCCCAGTCCCTCTCCAGCTCTCCTGGAGCCCCTTCAGGCACTGAAATGGGTTTTGAGGTTTCCCTGGAGCTTCTCCTCTCCAGGTGAGCACCCCCAGCTCTCCCAGCCTGGCTCCAGATGGATGGATCTTTGTCAGATGGATCTTTTCTGATCTGATTTTCCCCAGCCCACACCACCTGCTCCAAACCCAGCTGAGGATCCCAGACATTTATTGAGGACAATTCTGTGGTAAAAGCAGCAGCCACCACCCCAGCATGGCCTGGTCTGGAACAGCCCAGCTGGTACACACAGGCAGCATGTGCCAGAAAACTGTGAATAACACCAATTTTCTTGCATCAAAATGTTTTTGCTGACTTCAGGCTACAAGAAAAGGAGGGGAAATAGTCTTGAAGGCTTCTTTTTGCCAGTTCAAGGTCCTGTTAAATATCTCCAGTTCACCAGCGCTATGATGCAGCCAAGAAACTGCTCCTGAAAACACATTTTCCCTGGAGCATCAACACACTGTAATCTAAATAAAGAGGGCAAGAGTTCTCAGCAAAAATCCCAGCCTCTTTAGGGCTGACACTATGTGCAATTTGAAATCCATTATCCACCAATCTACCAGCTGTGCTTCTTCCACCACTTTTTCCAACAAAAGTGTTATATCAAAGGCTGGCAGCTGTCATAATGCTTTGATCCATCTTCAAATTGCCATTCTGGATTTAATATGGCATTGTTAGCTGAGTCAAAGCAAGAGAAATGTCTCTAATTCCAGCATTTAACAACCTTTCTGTCTGCTAGCCCTCCTCAGCCATGGGAACAGGGGAATGTCTGTCTTGGATCTGTGCTCCTGTGCTTTGCACTGGCCTAATCTTTGTATTTCAGGCAGAGAAGTAAACCCACAGCACAAGCTCACCCCAACCTCTGAGACTGTTCCCTGACTTGTTTTTTAAAAATTAGATAAACAGATTTTAAAAAGGAGATAAACAGCTTGGACAAGAGAATTCAAAGTCAAGGAGCTGATGAAGACAGAGCCAACGTGCCTGAAATCACCCAGGAGCCCCCAAAACCCAGTTCAGGGGGATCTACAGTGCAGTGGCACCATTGCACCTTCCAGCAGTGATGGGTGTCTGTGTTTTCCATGACATTTTCCCTGTGGAGGAGGAATCAGGAGGCCAGAATTAGCTTTGAGGAAGCTTTGGCTCAATGTAACTCCATGCACTCAGGTGCACACCCACAGTTTGCAGGGCAATCCCAGCAGAAGCGTTTGGGATTCAACAAGTGACTCTTAACTGGAGCTTTCCAAAATTAGCAAACTCACTCCCCACCCACGGGGGCCATCCCTGCCCAAGCTGTGAGTGCTTTTTTTTGCAGTGTAGTAATTTTTGTGTCGCTTGCAACAGCTCCAACAGAGCGTGGAAAATCCTGCTTGTTCAAGTACCTCGTTCTGACGTATAAAAATAGACAGGATGTTTGTTATCCTTCCGTGTGAATGGGAACAGTGTAGGAAACAGGGAACATGAAAGGAAATTGTGGAGGAGCTGTGCTGTGCTTTAGTCCTTGGAACAGCCTGGGCTGGGGCACCAGCTGAGCTGACTGTGAAGCCCCAGCAGGACTGTGGACATCTCGTGGGAATCACAAGGGAAGAGTGGGTCAAGGTTGTGATTTCCTGGAAATCTCAAGGGAAGAATCTTCCTCAGGGATGTCCATGAGCCAGTCCCAAGGAAAGCACAGAAATCAGGGGATGAGGCCGTCACCCACTGAGGCTAAAGACTGGGTTTGTCTTGATGTTCTGCTGTTAAAAGACAGCAGGAATTTCAGGGGAAAGGGTTTACTGGCTCCTCTTTGGTTTATGCAGCAGACACATCACCCATTCAGTTGTCTGGAGTGAGTGCTAAACCTTCAGAATAGAACATAAACTAGGTTCTAAAAGGAATCAAAGTAAAAGGACTCAAATAAATGCATGAAGCTGCTGAGCACCAAGTGAAAATGCAAAATGCTCCACACAAATTACTTGTGTACAGAAACCAGCCATTCCTCTGTCCCTTCAGAAATGCCTCAGTGGGAACAAGCCATTCCCTATAAGCATCCCTTTCTCAAGCCAGACGTGTCATATTCCTGTGACTGTTTATTGCTGTTTATTGCCTCTGTGCAGACCCCAGGGCAAAGCAGGACAATCATGGAGTCCCTGCTCAGCCTGGTTTCACCTCACAGTGCTGCAGAATTGTCTTCTCCCGATCCTTCTCTTACATCTGCCAGGAGACAGCAGCTGCTCAAAGAATCCAGGAAATGCAATCTGAGAAAAGATCCATCCTACCCAGGTTGGTTTTGTGACATGAAAGCTTTGAGAAGCTTCTATTCCCAATGAGAAGCTTCTTAGTTCCCATTCTACCTCTGAGTCTGAAATCCTTGTTGGATTTGCAGAATCCAAGGGGCCATCAGATGCATTGGACTGGTGGGGACTGGAGTCTTCTGTTCTCTCCTCATTTTCTTGCAGACACAGGAGCCAAAGTTCTGCAAGTTCAGGCGAGGATTTGTCTTCCTGTTCCCAACTTTCATTGCCCCTTTTAGCCTCTCCAAAAAGACACCTGTAACTCCTCCTTAAGGATAATCCTAATTGGCATCTTCTCCAAACACCTTGACAAACTCACAAAGAGACCCCAGATCCCCAAGAAAGCACCAAAGATAAAATTCCACAACTCTAGGGACAGTTTTCCTCTCTGCAGACCAAAGAGCTCCATGAGCCACCCGCTGCTCTCCTGAGGGGTTATTGTTATCCACGAACCAGCACTGGGAAATTTCCTGTGTGGGTTGGAAACTGGCACTGCTGGCTCTGGGCAGGGTCAGTCAGTCTGTCTGTCTGTCTGTCTGACCCCCAGCTCAGCGTGCTACCCCTCATGTACATCCAGCATGGCTGTGATGTCTCTGCTGCCTGCCCCCCTGAGCCCTGACATCTCCCTCTGCCTTTGCAAGCCCTCTCACAAGCTGAGCTCCCCTGCAGGTCGTGCTGGCTCCAGCTTTTCCTCTTTCTAGAGAGCTGTTTCCTCCTCCACGTCCTCTCAGGCCTGCTGAGGAGCTCTCCAAGGAGTTTGCAATGTCAAAACAGCCTCGTAAATCAATTCTCTGCAGCTTTCCCAGGAATGAGCGCACAGGCGCCGCCATGTCCCTTGGAGCCATTTCCTACCATTCCCTTTAAGAGAATCCAAGCTGCTCCCTGGATTCTCAGCCCCCAAAAATTCCTCCAGTGTTTTTCTCATTGCATTTCAGAGCGCACAAGTAGGTGTTTGCAAACAAGCCCAGCCAAACACGAAGCCCCACACTCCCCCATCCTGACTCAACTCCAGCACCAGCGGGGAATTTGACAGGCTGTGCAATGCATTATCTCATCCCTGCAGCAGCTTTCACCCACGCCTTGTCCAATCAGGAACCACTTACCCCACTAAAAATGTCAAGCCAGACAGAAAAGGATGCTCAAAAATACCTCATTGCTTTACAGAACCTTATGCTGTTCATAACTCTTTTCAGAGAGGTTTTTTTTTTATTGTCTCAGCATATTGGCAGCTCACCCCTCCCTGTGACACTGGACAATCAGCTGGGCACTCAGCAGCAATGAAGGAACATTTCTGAAGTTGCCATCCCAGCCTTCAGGGCCTAATGGCTATTGGTACAAAGTGATACCTCACACTGACACAGCTGAAACCCACTAATAATCTCCTGCTGGAATATTGCTTTGTCACCCATCCAGCAGCAGAACTGCTGAGAAATTCTCTGCCAAAATAAATGCCACTGAGAACTCTACCTGTCCTTCCCTGGACTTTCCCGCACAGAGTGCCTTGAATAATAGAAAAAAAAAAGTGGCACCAGGAAAGGAAGAGACTCTCATGTAAAGCCCATCCCTGGCCTTATGATTGCAATGAGTCTTTTATAATGCCCAGGAAAGCCAACTGACACTGGAGAAGACAAGGAGGGAAGGAGGACCATATGTCTCACCTCTGTGGCTGTCAGCACATTTCTGACTTGTTAGAAAACCTGGTGCTCAGCCAAATGCTCTGTTGTCACTTTCCTGAGCAAGGCCCAGAGGGCACATCCTTGCACTCGCAGTCCTTGCCTGTGTGTGAGATCCACACTGACTCCACAGCAGCAAAATGCCCTCAAGAAGTGCAGTCAAAAGAGTGATGTGGTTTGGAGTTGCTTTGGTAGGAGTAACCCACTGAAAACCCCAGACCCTGCAGTCTGGAGGTGATGCTCTCAAACACAATTCTCAGAAATCTCTGTAGTGTCATTGTACCCTCTGTGCTCTAAATTTATCTCAGATTTCAGCACAGCACCAGCACAATAGGATGCCAAACACAGAATGTGTGTCCCCCTGAATTTTCATTCCAGGTTTGAGACAGGGTGTTAAAATGTGGCTGGTCTGCCACCCAGACTCTTCCAAATGCCAGGTGTCCCAGGGGGCAGCAAAAACCCACTGGCCTCTAGATGGTAAAAGGCATCCCCAGAATGCCCTTGCTGGTGCCTGGGAGAAATTCCTGTCATCCAGCTGTGCCAGAGAGTTTCCTAAAGCTTTCCATGAGATAATCCCACCCCAGAATCCTTAGGGAAAGGCAGAATTTGGTGCACCTGCCATGGTTTTACTGTAGAATGCCCCCATACCCCAATCATTTGGGACAGCAGCTTTGCTTTCCCTCGCTGGAGCTCCACGGCTTGGTGCCAAATATCTGCTCTGCCACCTCCCAGCCCCTGTCCTTCATGTGCAGTGTCCATCCTTCTGAGCAGCCTCCTACCTTCCCACCTGAACTGCTGAAAATTCTGGAGTCTGTAGGATCCCCAGGGATTTACCCTTTACCAGACCACAAATAAGTGCTATCCTGAAGCCCTTTCCATCTTGCTCACCACCTCAGTTAATAAACCCCATCAAAGCCCTCCCTCTTTCACCTTCTTCTACCCAAGTTACACAAACCTGCTCCAGCCACAGGTTCACAGCTGGATCAGTGCACAAAGCCTGAGCAAAATCCATGAGGTAAAGCCAAGCATCTGGTTTTTTATCCTTATGGCAGATCCAGGAGCCACAGCTGCTCTTTAGCCAGGGAAAACATCAAGGAATAAATCTCTGGCCAAAACAGCTTTCAAACCTGAGCTGAACTAAGGTGTGACATTGCCTGGACTGTGAGCTCTGGCTTTACCCCTTCAGCACAGCTAAAGTGCTTCCCACAACTCCAAACTGGCATTCAGACCCTGGAGGGGTCCCTGGCCTAGGCTGACCCTCTGTTAGCACAGCCAGTGCTTCCTAAGAAAACACTGACTAAAATTAGCAGTGGGAAATACAGAAGGGCAGTCATGAATATGGTTCGTAGGCCAAACAAAGAGTTGGAAGCAGAAATAACTTTTATTAAATTGACTGGTGGGTCTATAGAAAGTAAACAAACTGTTGAGTGTACAGGGTGTTTCCTCCAGAAGCAAAAGCCTCCAAGCTGCTATTCAGCCTTCAAAACTCAACGTGATTTTGAGCAATCACACACAGATTGTAACCAGTTGCTAAACCTGGCAGGAAAACAAGGCTTCCTTGTTGTCCTGAGTGCATATGGAATTCAGGATTCTTGCCAGGGAAGGGAGGATGTATGTCTGGGAGTGTGATGTGTTTGAGTGACGGGGAGAAAGCAGAATGTTTCGTGTTTATTTTTGTCTGGGGTCAGTGTTGTCTCAGAGGGAAGGCATCAGAAACTTGGGCAAACAAACAAAAAATAACCAGGTTTTCTGAAGGCTGGAGCTGCTCTTGTCTGCAGGTGCTGGGGGAAGCTCTTGTGGTCACTGGTCTCGTGAGCCATTTAGAGGTGTGAGGACACAAAGCCCTTGGCCCCATCTCTGCAAACCAGTGTGGGCTGGGAAAATCATAGGGAGAGTTCATTAAAACCGGGATTAAATACTCCAGCCTTAGGCTGAAGATATTTTTAGACTGAACTTTGTTTTGCTGTAGAATCTCCCAATCTTCTTAGCTTGATCCTTCCATCAGCTTGGAAAACACCAAAGGAGAAAAGACAAAGCAGAATCTCCCTGCAGAATCTCTAAGGCCACATCCATGCAGCTCTGCACTAGGCTGGACAGCTTAGACATACCCAGGACAAGGATGAAAGAACAATGAAATCCAAAACTGAGCAGCTGATCCCAACCTACACATCACAGAATCCCAAAATAACCAGGTTGGAAGGCACCTCAAGGATCATCTGATCCAATATTTCTTGGGAAAAGCACAATCCAGCGCCCTGTCCAAAAGAATCACAAGAGTGATTCCCAGTGCTGGGAATCCTCCACTTCCCTGAGAGATATTATTCCAGTGGCTGATAGCTCTCATTGAGAAAAATTTTCCTCTTGTGTCCAATTGGAATCTCCCCAGGAGTAACTTGTACCCATCACCCCTCATCTTTTCCATGTGGCTCCCTATAAAAAGTGAATCTCCATCTCTGCAGTCACCCTTTAAATGCTTTGAAACACCAAGAAGACCTTGATTCATTGCTTTGAGATCCATGGAAATGGACACAGTCCTGTGCTCCAAAATACCTGTGTACCTGAGCTCCAGACCCAGAAAGTCAGAATTATGAAGGAAAATAAATCAGCCTGGAAATGCTGAGCCCATACTGCCCCTGAGACCTGAGCTTCAGACCTAGGTGGTCTCTTTCTTTTCCTCCTCTGGAGACACAGAGTTTTCAGGTGTTCTGCCACCTTCCAGACTGCAACAGAGAAAAAGAAATCCATATTCACCTGCCTGTACAGGTTCTGGAAGCATCCTTTTGGCAGGCAAGGAAAAGTCCCAGGGTGATATTCAATCCCCAATGTAAAATTTAATCCCTATTCTTCAATTAATCACTTCATCTGCAATTAGGCTAAAGAAGGCTTATCAGCTGTGTGGGTCAGACCTCCCAGTTCCACTTCCATCTTCCAGGCTTCACCTTAATCAGACACAGAGAGTGATAAGGGCTGGTCTCCAAGGAAAGTCACTCATTTCTGTGGGGTAATTAGTGATCCCTGCAGTAAAAATGCTGTTGTACTTCCCCTCACAAGCTGATTGCTTCCAGTGGCTGTACTCCAGTAAACCAAATAAACCCCAGTCTGTTCATGAGTTCGCAGGATGGATTTTCAGAACTGTGAGTGTGCACGAGGCTCTTCTGTCTCACATTTACATTGTGCTGATCTCTGATGTGAAAACTTGACCACAGCATCACAGGACTGGAGAGGGCTCCACGTGGTGCCACGGGTTTATTTATTCATTTCTCTGGCACCTTCCAAGGTTCCTTTGCTGTGCTAAGAAAGCATCACACAGGAATGAGGAGAGCCCAGAGGCAGGAAGACTGCAAGACAGGCTCTGATAAATTGCAAGTGAGTAAATGAGGTGAAATGAGGTGAAATTATAGACACACGGTTCTTGAATATATAAAACTTCTCCAGGAATAACAAAAATAGTGTTGCAGTAACAATGTCAACACTGCCTCTCACACCATCACACCATCAGGGCTTTGGAGCTGGGATCAGTATCTTTTAGGAAAATTGCTGGTAGACTCCCAGCAGAGCTTATCTTTCCACTTTTCCAGAGCTGCTTTAGAGAATTGGAGGGAATGTCACCTTGTTAGGAGAAAATATTCCAGGGAAACTTCTAGGCTGCTCTGGAAAAGCATTTGTCCAGTATCCATGTCTCTGTATGGGGAGGAGAGGCTCAAAAGCAGAACAGAGCAGGTGAGGGATGCACCCTGCACAAATTGAGGAGCAGAGAGATCAGGGGACTGCTGGGGAGCTGCTGGGGAGCCACAGAATCCAAATTCTGGCTTCAAAGGGCAGGTGGCTCAGAGGAGAAGACAGCAGGCCCTGTGTGCATCTGTAGAGTGTCTCATGCCAGATATAATATATAATAATCGTGAGGTGTTCATCATCACTGGTGGTTTTAGGGATGGGTTGGTGACAATTTGTCTCTCTGGTTCATTTAGCACATAGAGTCTATTACATACATTCAGAACATACAACAATATATACATTTTTATGGGGGTGTTTTTATATTAAATACAGAAAACCTAAATATAATCACAACGAAAATTAACCTTAATTCCAGGACCACTACTGGCACTGGCAGAGGTGACAAGCACCTTGCTTGCTTGCTTGGCAATTGCAATTTCCAGCTGTCTGCTGAGTCTTCTACATCTCTGAGTCATCTTATAGAATATTATTGGCACACAAATTACTCTTTGAAATGCTCTTCATAGGCTGTCCAAGCCAAAACCAAGGGTGAATCCAACAGTGTCACTATTTAGGATGAAACTGCCTGGGTTGGAAGAGAGGACAGGGTGTCCCACTTCTGGGGCTTCTCTCCTGCTGTTGCAATTAAATTTATGTGAAAAGGCAATTTTAAAAAATCAGCCAACTGGAGTAGATTGCCAAGAGCATGGCAGTGCAGGTTGAAATATTTCAATGGCAATATCCTCTGCACAACTGAGCAACCACATTTGGGTAAATCCCCACGAGTTCTACCAAACCACACACAGCTCGTGAGAGTCTTTGCTGAGAACAGCTGGGAACACATCAGAGGGTTGAAGTCTGGGGTGAAAAATCCTGGAAAACTCCAAGTTACAGTTCCCCATGGGTCAGGTCAGCTTTTCCTTTCCCACACAATTCCCAGGCACCATTTGGAGGTTAGCCAGAGGTGGGACACATCCATGCACATCATGCCTGTGAACAGGCTACACCAAGATGATGTTCATCCCTTTTCTCAGAGACATGGAAGTTCTTGGACTCAGGAAAGAGTTAAATTAAGAGCTTGTTGCTTTTTTCAGCATATTTTTTTAAACACAGAGGATAATACCTGCAATCACGTAGCACAATTGGTGTTTTCTGCTAGTTAAGATTTTGCACAATAAGACTTCTTTGTTTGGGAAGTAAAAAAATTATTCTCTGCTTTAGGAAAAAGAAAAGAATAAGAAAAATAATATGTCTTCCATTTAGGCTTCTATTGAGAGAGATTATAATGAAAAAAACCCTCATTTTAAATGCAATCATTACATTCAGCTCATTTTAACTATTATGAACTGACACTAACAAGTGAGGAATGTGGCTCCTTTTCCATCCCTTTCTCCCTGTGCTTTTGTACTTCTGTCAAGGTCAGAGCAATTAAGCTTTACTCTTTCCACATGATCAGCTGGTCAGAAGCCCAGGAGAGGAACAGGCTGACCAGGCAGAATGTGATTCCAAAGGCAAGATGCTGAGGGGAGAGAGAAGAGAAGAAACACTCAGATGCCATTTCTTCAGATGAAATATTATGCTGGGAGACATTCAGCCCTTTCTCACTGCAGAAATGTGTGTGGAACCTGGTGAATTTTATGTTTGTTGCTTACTTTTAATGGCTAAGATTTTGATGAGCCCAGCATTGGCCTCCAGCACGCTGGAGCATTTATATTGTCTTCTCCAGAGCACTCAAGTTGAAGATTGTGACAGTGTGCAGAGTAAAGTGACAGAGTGGCTTATGACCAACATGGATTTCTCTCACCTGAGAGCAGTGGTCAGGTCCATGGTTCACCTTCCCAGCCCATGGAAACCTCGGGGTGATCTCTCTAGCCTTATTTTTGGGTGTTAAATGAGAGGATTTAGAGCCCTGCCTGGCTGCTCCAGGAGGTCACAGCTGACACCATTAGAAATCTCCAGCAGCTCTCATTAAGCTGACTGAATCATGCCCTTGTACTCCAGGGACAGGCACTTGGACACCTAATTCATGAATAAACTGAGTTTGGACTTTGAAATGTCTTTGCCTCCCCCACAAGTTGTCCTGTCACCTCCAAAGGCAGCCACCTCCACTCACCACCTGAGTCAGACACCTCCAGGACCAGTTGAGGTCATCAGAGAGAAACTGGCTCTTCTAGATCACAAATTACCTGCTCTGGGTTTGCATGAATGAGCTTTTCTTATGAATTTCTAATCCAGAAAATGTAAACTTATGAATGATTGTCTCTAGCTTCATGAAAATGACATTTTGTCTTCTCCTTCCCAGTTATCATCAATGGCAAACCCTTCTGAGATTTCTGTTCCCAATGGGAGGGTTCATGAGTGCCTTTTATCTAGGATTCTGTGTTCCTTGGCTCCACAGACCTGTAAATCACAAGATTTCCAACCCATTCTGTTTCTACATGGAGTAGGTGGCTCAGAGGTGACCAGAGAAAAGCCGGCGCCAGGTCAAGGTTGTGGAAAAATGGATTTAATAGGATTGTTTAGAAGGCACTCTGAGCTCTCCACTATAAAATGGAGGTAAGAGGAAAGCAGAACATTTCAGCCAGGGCTAGAACTCCCCTTCTGCCCCTTGATGGCCTTCAGCATTATATTGATCTCTCCTCTCCTCTCCTCTCCTTTCCTCTCCTCTCCTCTCCTCTCCTCTCCTCTCCTCTCCTCT
>JAWWMU010000106.1:3967254-3982018 GCA_035048155.1 Cinnycerthia olivascens
TCCGGTGCGCGCTCCCGCGCCCCGCGGGAGGGGAGCGCTGCGCCCCCGCGCGGCCGGAGCGGGGAAAGGCGGCACCCGCCGGCCCCGGGGGCACCCCCAGAGTGCGGCTGAACCCGGGGAGGGGGACACAGGGCACCCACAGAGTGCGGCTGTCCCCAAAGCGGAGGGGACACAGGGCACCCACAGAGTGCGGCTGTCCCCAAGGCGGGGGGACACAGGGCACCCCCAGAATGCAGCTGTCCCCAAAGTGGAGGGGACACAGGGCATCTCCAGAGTGCGGCTGTCCCCAAGGCGGGGGGACACAGGGCACCCCCAGAGTGCGGCTGTCCCCAAGGCGGGGGGACACAGGGCACCTCCAGAGTGCGGCTGTCCCCAAACGGAGGGAACACAGGGCACCCCCAGAGTGCGGCTGTCCCCAAACGGAGGGAACACAGGGCACCTCCAGAGTGCGGCTGTCCCCAAGGCGGGGGGACACAGGGCACCCCCAGAGTGCGGCTGTCCCCAAGGCGGGGGGACACCCCCGGGCAGCCCCTCCGGCTCACGCAGGAGTGTGCGTGTGTGGGAAGGCCTACACCCTGCCGAGTTGTGCGTGGGGACGGGCCACGCCAGCCCCACTCCCCCAGGTGACACATGTCACCCCAAAAGTGACCTGTCCTTGAGGCTGGGGGTCCCCCGCTGCCCCACAGCGGGTTTGTGTGCGGTGGGAGCGCTGCGCCTCCCGTGCGGTGCTTGGGGCAGGGTGGTACCTGCTCCCCCTCAGGTGACACATGACACCCCTAGAAGTGTCGCTGTCCCCATTGTCGCTGAGCATCCCCAGGCCCACACCAGGGCTCATGCTGTGTCCCTCTGCAGGGTGTGTGTGTGTGTGTGTGTGTGTGTGTGTGAGGCGGGGTGGCTCCTGTCCCCACCCGGGTGACATGTCACCCCAAAAGTGTGTCTGTCCTCGGTGTTAGGGATACCCCAGTGTCCCTGTGAATTAAAGAAATATGAACATTGCTCTAATATCGATGTCCATCTATTAATGGACAAAGACTCTCTAACAGTTTGGAGTTACAAAGTGTGTGTTTATTATGGCCTGGGCAGTGCGTGGGATATCTCCCTCATGCACACTGCGAAGTTTCATAGGTGATTACAAAGCTTTTATGGACAAAAATGCTGAATGTACAAAATACAAATACACATTCATACCCTTGTCATTTCCCCTTCTCCGCTTCGTATGTTAATTGGCAAGGAGGCAATTAAGCATGCGTGGTTTGTTTCCTGAAATGAGTCGGGGGTCTTTTTTATGAGAAATCAGTTAAAATTATGAAGTAAACTAAGTCTTCCTCGCTCTGACATTTTTACCTTTTCTGGTATTCGTGACAAACGAATCCTTGGTAGAGTTTGTAGCTTCTTGCCTTCAATTTGTTTCCTACTATGGGGAAGCTGGCTGTTGTCCATAAAATTGACAAGCAATGAGTTACTGAATCTGAGATATCTTATCTGGATCTGGCTTCTGTTGGGAAAAGCTTATCTGTCTTTTTAGCTAACACAGCATCTACTCGAACTGTAATCTTAATCTTTCTAAAATCCTTAATTCCTCAAAATTAACTTCTCACCTGAGCATCCCCGCAGCAGGGCTCTGTGCCGGCCGCCCTCACCCTCCGCTCGGTGTCCCCCTGTCCCAGCGCCACATGTCCCCAGCCTCGGGGCGAAGGGGGATCGCGGGGGGCTGAGGGCGGGCTGTTGTTTTTCCGATAACCTCAGCGCTTGAGCTCCAAAGGCTTTGTAGCTTTTGGGCTCGGCGCTGTTTTGCTTTGCGCTGATCCTCGGCCGTCCCTCGCTGCCCGCGGGCTGCGCACGGTGGGTTTAGGGCCGCGGGCAGGGGGCCAAGGGCTGCTGTCCCCAAGCTGGGGGGGTCTTCCCTGGGGGCCAGGCCAAGCAAGCCCACGTCAGGCAGAGGAGAACTTCCCATCCCCAGGAGTTAAACCCTCCGTGGAAGAGAACCCAAACACTGGTTACATAAAAGAAGATTTAAGGCAAATTAAAAAAAAAAAAAAAAATTAAAAAAAAAATACATTTCCCACACACGCTTTCCCCACTGCCCTCCTCCTCCTCACCCTCTCCCCTTCTCCCTCTCCCACTCCCGGAGCCGGGAGCATCGGCACTGATGCAAGGTTGGCGTAATTGGAGAATTCAGGCTGCTATTTTGTACCTGTCTGTTTATTTGAGAGACAGCCTCAACCTCCTAATGAACGCGTCTGAATATTTATCTGCCGCTCCTGAATGGTGCATTTGTGTTTCAAATGCTTAACTGTTATTTTTATTTAGCTGCAAATTGCTGTTTTTATATCGCTGGCGTACCTGCTTGGAAATTGCTCAAGCATGAGGTTAATGCCGAGTTGTTTTCTATTTCTGAATTCTTTTTTAATTAATCCTGTGCTGATAAGAGTGTAAGGACTGGCTCTGCAGTCCCCTTCTAAGCTTGTCATGGAGCTAAGATGTGAAGATTGTGGAATCAGCCTTATAAGGAATTGGCTCACGTGGATGAATGAGGAATCCCAGCCAGCTGGGATGGCAGAGGAAATATGGGCAGAACCCCGGGAGATGGGAAACCCCAGTGACCTGGGGCAGCTCTGTTCTCCCATGCTACACTTGAAGGTACCTGTACCAAGCAGCAACATTTCTCAAAAATCTCTTTTTTCCCTCCTCCAGAGGCTTGGTCCCCAGGGCAGCACACTGCAGGATGGAGATGGGCCAGACTGGTGCCTTGAGCCTTTTACCCTGGATAAAATCCTGCCTTGCACAGGGTGCTGAGCCCAGCAATGCCTCTCCTTGGAAAAAAAAAACAAAACCAAAAAACATGCCTGGGACCAGTTCCCAGCATTGTCACCAGCTGGTAAGGGGCAACCTCAACACGAGGGCCAAAAATACCTCCTCCCTGCCCATCCCCAAGTAATGCAGCACTTTACAAAAAGGACTTTAGGAAGCATCTGGCTGACAGCACCTATGGAGCAAGACCTGTCCTTGTGAATAAATCCTTCTTGGTGTATTTGACTGCCCGCATTCTGGGCTAGCACAACGTTTGGGCTGTGCAGTCAACTTGAACTTCTAAAGTTGTGTTGGGGGTTTTTTTTAGATAAAAGGACAAAACAATAAAAGAAGAAAAAGCAGGGAAGGAAAAGGAGGGTGAACACATTTTTTGGAGCAAGGTTAGAGGTGGGTGAGTGGGAGAACACAAGGAAACCCCAAATGCCCCTTTTGTGATGGTACTGCTGAAGATGGAGAGTGTTGGAGTCCTTGGATCCAAGGCACACTGCTGGATCCTTGTCAGGTTGGGCAGGATGGCAACAAAATCAGGCAGGGTTTTGCACCCAGCCAAAGCTGACACCAGAGAGCATGAGCAAACTGGACCCCCAGAACTGGGTCACATCTGGGATTGGTTGGGCCTGATTTCAGCGTGAAGGTCTTTGTGCATCCTCTGCCAGTGTGGGCACAAACCCACGGTGTACCTGTGCCATCTTCCCCACGCTCTTGGGTTCTGGGGTGCTGCCAGACTGCCCTGACCCACTCCATGATGACCTCTGTGTCTGGTGCTGGTTTGCCAAGAGCACCCATTGCTGGCATCATCTTTGACACCCCTCAGGTGTCACCCCTGGGCACACCATGGCCACTGGCTGACATCTCACAACTGCCCAGGGCCCAGCTTTCCCTCTCCTCTTAAATCTGATTGCAGCTCTGCGCCTCTTTGCACCTGATAAACATCCTGGTGGGGGCTGTTTGAATATGTCCATGTTAGTTTTCTGCTCTTTACCCCTCGAAAGGACCCCAAGGGGCAGGATGGGATCTAGGAAGTGCATTACTCCATGTTCTTCTGGGGTGGCCTTTGAAAAGCCATCTCCGTTTCCTTCCCTGGGTATGAAATGAAACTCTGTCACCCCCAAAAGAAAGGGGAGCTCCCAGCACAAGAGGGGAGATTTACTGCATAATGGAATTTGCAGCAAGATACAAAGGAGGGGGGGGGGGTGTCAGGCCTCGCCCCCCCTTTTCAGCTTGCAAACTTCTGGGTGCAGAAACAGAGAGGTGCCAGCATCCCTGAAAGATCTGAGTGGTGTTAAAGACATATAAGAAGGAAGAGAACAAACGTGGCTGTGTCCCTCCCGCAGCTCTCCGTGGGGACCAGCAGCAGTGGGGGAGCAACGAGACCACAAAATGGGAGGCAGAGGGAGCCTGCAGTGAATGGGGGGGGGGATGGAGAGGAGAGCCCTGCTCCTGCCACAGCGTATTTCTCTTAATGGAGGGAAAGGAGGAGAAACCCTCCGCAGAGGTGTAAGGAGGGGGAAAGGTGCAGGAAGGGGAGGGGGAGAGAGCCACAGGCAGGAGTCCATGGCTGCTGGGATCGGCGCGGCTCCCGAGTTCCAAACACATTCACGCTCCGCCGCCTTTACATCTCTCCGCGTTTTCCCGGCAGATGCTCCGGCCCCGAAAAAGGAAACCCCCAAACCCGAAGGCGATTCCCCCGCACGCAGAGGGATGCCGAGGGGCGGGGGGTGTCGGAGGGCTCTGGGCTGCGTTCGGGGGGTTCCCTGGGCCGGTCCCGGTGCCGCTAGATGGCAGGCGGCCCCGCCGCGCTCCCGCTCCCGATCCCGCTCCCGCTCCGCTCCCGCCGCATCCCGGCCCCGCCGCGGGGCCCCCCGGCATCCCCGCTGAGCTTGCGAGCAGCGCCCGGGACAGGCTTTCCGTGCCGGCATCCCTTGGAAAACCGAGGGGCACCCGAGCCAAAGGCTCTTTCGCAATGCGGGGCGACGGCGGGGACAGTCCTCAGAGGTTCCGACGCCTTCCCGAGACAAAATCCTGCCTTGCCCTTCCCTCCCGCCTGCGCTTGTGGTTCCCTTCTGGTTTTCTTTCCTCTTTTATTTTCCCTTATCCCTCTCCAAAGGGCTGCCTAGCTAGCTTTTCCCTAGCTCATTTCAAGCGTCAGAGTTGCAAAATCAGACAGATGCACCCTCTGAACGCAGGCTGAGCTGCAGTAATGTGCACACAAGGTCCGAGCTGATTTCCCAGCACGGGGGGATTTTTAGACTGGCAGTAAACTAAGCAGGGCCTGAAGCAGTCTAATAAATAGCTTCACCTGGCTTTACAGCACTGCATTTTTTCAGCCTTTGAAACAGCGTGGCTGCATCCAGCCCGCTCCTAGGGCACAGCCCCCAGCTCCTGCCTTCCCCCAAGGAAAAATGGTGAGAGAAATACCTGGCTCTCATCCAAACCCATGGCACAGAGCATGCAGATAACCACGGGATAAATCCCTAGGCCCTGTTGTCATCTCTGGGGATCAGGTTGGCTACAACAACCACCTCTGCTCTTTTTGATGCATCCCTCCTCCTGTGAGACATTCCAAGGGGGATGCTGCTCTGCCCCATGGCTATCGGCAGGGAAGGATGTTCTGAGGGTCCATCTGCATGTGGAGCTTCCACGTGCTTTACTCTCATCACCCCTGTGCTGGATACGAAGAATTGGAATATTTGGTGTGCGTGTGTGAGAGACACTCTGGATGTTACTGAAACTCACCCCCTCCTGGGACAGGGCTTTTTTTAGACTGAAATAGGAAGCACAAACCTCACCCTGAGCTTCCTCTAGGGTTTGGTTCTTCCTAGAGGTTTCTCCTTACTGGAAATTTCTTTTCTGCACCTCTGGCCTGCACCCAGCCAAATGCTTAAGCAGAGGTTTAGCTTCAAACCTGCATTACCACAATGTCTTCTTGGATGGATTGGATTGCCTTGGGAAGGTTTGTGCCTCTCCATGCTCCTGCTGTGAGATGACGGCGGTGGAAAGCAGGAGTGTCAGCTTGCTTTGCTTGTGCATCAACCACAAAACTGACCCTGTGTGCAGGAAGAGAGTTATCAAATCTGTGAGGGTGTGGGAATGCTGCACGTGAAGATTTGGGGTCCCCAGGCACGAGCACCTGCAGCCTTGATGTCTGCACCTCAGCCCATCCTCATCCTCTCTGCTCTGCTCACCAGGGGATGGTCAGGTACTGCTTCAATTGCCAGTAGTGCCAGTGAATATTTGATACTGGCTGAAATGGCAAAGCAAAAACACAGCTGCTGTCACCAACAGGGACTCAAAAATTTGTTTCCATATCAGTGAGAAGCCACAGCACCCATTCTCCAGGGACTGGGACCACCAAAGAAGTCTGATCCCTTTGGATCACACCCTCCCAACACCTTGGACCCTGATGATCTCCCAGGTCTGGCTGTGTAAGAGCTCTGATGGAAATTCATTATGATTTCTCGACCCTTCCCCTGCCATGAATTTAAATTCTTCAAACCCTAATGCAAGGAATTGAAGCGCATATTGATTAAGGGCCTTTTATGGATGTCTTGCAGAGCATATTAAAAATTATTTAAAACTTGCATTCCAATATTAATGACTCTTGTCTCCAGCACTTCGCAGCAATTCAGTCTTGACTTTTAATTGAAAATCCTTAGTTAAGACAAATTCTTACAGCCAGGGAAGATGAAGGGCTCCTCCAGGTAACGTGCCATGGAGAGGCTTTCAACCTCAAGGTTCCCAAGTGCCTGTGAAATTCTAGAGAGGAGTCTCTGTCCTTCAAGTGGGCAGGTGTGGGTTGTTCTCTGAGGATCCAGGTCTTTTGGCTTCCACTCTAGGTGCTGTAGAGCAGATGTTTCACTGCTCCATCACTCAAAGCGATGACATGGGGAAGATTAATAACCTCCTTCCAAAGGGCAGTCACTGCATCCATGTGCAGAAAAATGTGGCACTTCAAGGCTGGTGGTGCTCTTACATCCCATTCCCAAAAACACCAGTGAATATCCATGAGCCAAACAAATCTGAGCCAATTACTGCTGTCACCAGGTCAAACACCCCAAGCCTCTTTAGCCATGCTTTCTTCTGCCTCTGCATCTGGTCCCAGGGGGCTTCTTCCCAGCCATGAAGCCTGGGTCTGAAAGGGCAGCTTAGCTTGAAAACACCCCCAGAGAGGATGGGGCATTTTGTAGAAGGAGCAGCAAGAGGTGTCACCTTGGGGACTGTCAGCACCTTGGTGGAGACAGCACTTAATTTAATATTTACTGGTTCAATGGTGGCTGATAAAGGAGTCAGGAGTCTGCATTGGGGTTTGGTGTAGGAAACCAAGATCTTGCATGTTATAGAGCCTTGAATTAGCATTATCTTCCTGCTCCATGCCTGGAGCCTTCAACATGACAGGGAAAGGGGCTTTGTCTTTGCATTCCCTTTGCCTCCAAGGAGAAACAAGCCCTCAATAAATGCATCTCTGAATGTGCCTCCTCTGAAAGGAAATCAATATTTTCCATCCCATCTCTGGTGGGACAGGATGTTGAACAGCAATCAGTGGTCTGGAGCCAGGGGAGCTCCAAGACCACAGGGATTTCCAGGTCACATCAGCACAGGACAGGAGAGTCCCCCCCGTACATCAGAGGGGACCTCTGACCACAACAGCAAGGAATCAGTACTGCCCACAACCTGCTGTGACTCTGGTTTAAAAAAACCTTTCTCCGTCTGCTGGTTTCATGCTAAATGATTGTTTGACTTTTTTATGGCTGCATGTAAAACATGAACCAGCTGGGACCTCAAGTGCCTCTCTCCACCATGAGTGGCTTTCCTATAAGTCCCATCAAAGCCACCCATCACCAGACACGACCCCAGGGACTCAGTTGTCCCTTCAGCCCATCACATGTGCAGTACAGCTGCACTTCTCATGCATGGGGGAGTTGGAACTGGATGATCTTAATGGTCCCTCCCAACCCAAACCACCCTGTGACTCTGATTTACATCCTGAGAGGAGCCACAACCACCAGCACCATCCAGGTGGGGAATAACCATTACCCCAAGGAAGGATATAAAGAGAAAATATTTTGCCAGATGCTGCAATTTTTTTTCCTTAAATATTCATTCTGTTCCTTCTCTGGTTTTAGTTTCTTGATGCCATCCTTGTCCCATCTCCTCCTGAAGAGATAGAAATAAGCAAAATTTTGCTTTCATATCCAAAAAAAGTCCGTGCCTCCTTTCCTCTCAGGTGGTAAAAGTGCTGCTCCATAACTGACTGTGCCATTGTGGTGTTTTACAGGGTAATGGAGTCCACTCGTGTTTCCAAGGATTTTTATTGCTCTTGTTGCTGATTTTTCCTTGTGAGTCATGCAGTTATTGGCTTGATTCTCTGGATCAAGTGCTTGGCTGGAAACCGTGGGGTTCATCAGACTGCAAACCAAGCATTTGCCCTTGTGATGTCCAGGAGTTAAAAATCATGAGCTAAACTTTCAAAACTCGAGCTGAGGCATCTTCCATGCCCAATGTCCACATATTGGCCCAATTATTTCAGATTTTTAACCAACAGTAAGAGCTATAAACTCCAAGGGTAGGCAGGATTGCTTCACCTATGCCTTGACTGTCCTAAGGAGTGTGTTTGGTGCTGTAATTTGGTGTATGAAGAGGACCTTGCCAAAGACCAGCCAGACTTTCCAAATTGTGGTGTTTTGTGCACATGGAGAGAACTGAACATAGCCCTTGTGAGAGAGTCCTTCAAATAACCAACACATCCTTCTCCTCCCCAGCCTCCAGTGCCCACAGATGACAATGGCATTACCAAAGGACTTCCAGCAGGCAGTGAGTTATGATTAAAATGGTGGTAATTTATAATAAATGGAGCATTCAGATGGAAAAGTCCAGTTAATTCTCCTGACTGTGCCCCAGGGTGGCTGTGTGCTCAGGGACACTCTCCTCTCTCTGTTGTAGCTCAGCACTGTACATCATCTTCCAAAATCATGATGAAGTGACTTTGGCTTTGCTTTGAGACAAGGGTTTTATTGTTCAAGGAGAAAGCAAGACTCTGGCCTCTTCCCATACCCCTTCCATTTTTTGGTTGGTTTTTTGTTTTGGTTTTTGGTCTTTTAATTTGAATGGAAGGCTGGAGTTGCTTTTCTACACACAAAATGAGGATGCTGGTGGTGAGCTTTGCAGAGGTGGTACATTTTATGTCCAAGCAGTCCCAGATCTCAAAAACCTGGGCCAAGATGCTTCTTTCCTTATCCCTCAAGTGCTCAGCAGCAGGAGGTGGTTGCTGGGATGGAAATAACCTGGAAGTGAAGGACCACTTGGAGGATGCCACAGCTAAAGCTGAAGAAAACCTCCAAAACATCACGTGATGCTTTCACCCTGGGATTCTGAGGGTTTTTTTCAAAGTCTGATGTGTTTCCTGCATTACTGTAATATTAGGCTTCTTCAAAACTGAAACCTATACAAGGATCTCACCTTAGCCCCATGAAAATACTCAACCCATACACTCCTTACCACTTAGGGCAACTCAGAAGACAGAAGTGAAGTGTTGTAACTTGAACTCATCTCTAATTATCTGGAATTTGTTCACACTAAATCAAACAGAGTGAAACGTCCTACAAGCATAGTCTATAATTCAAGACTCTGTTGATTTCTCTCCTAGACTACAGTGACATCAGTAAATAACAAAAGACTGTATCCTGTCAAAAAAATCAAGGGGGAGATTTCTGAGGAACTGGGCAAATGCTCTTTAAGGGACATGAAAACAGCAGCAGCCTGCCATCACCCTGTGAGAAAAATAGAGTGAAAGCACATGAGATTTAACTCATTAGAAATGTGGGTTTAATACAGATTTGTGTTTTCATATTGTAGCATCTGGAGTTTCCAAGGAGTGTGACCACATCCTCCTTGGATTCAGCAAGCCTTTAAGAGTGAACCACAAAGGAAGCACAGAAATTACTTATTTAGGGACAAAGAAAATCTTTTGTTTTCTGTTATTTTACACAATGCCATTCTGACAGAACCCCACTTATTCTGGACCTGTGTTATGGAAGCAGATCCTCCTTGTGCCAAAGGACATATCCCAGTCTTCCATCTTTAGAACATATTCCATTCCCCTGCCTTTAAAACGAGGTAATAATATTTTCCTAACACAATAATATTGTGGTTTTATACTCCTACAGCATCTGAATGTGGCAGAACAAGGAGACCAGACCTCACCTGTTTTTTTTTTCTCTTCAAGCTAGTGACAGACCATATCAGGGCATCCTTGATTTTCCATTTCTCAGCCTCCAGCAGCACCTGTCAGCAGCCCATCTGTTGGAGAGAAAACCCATTTGGCTCTGCTCTGTAGTTATTTAAGGAGAGGGACGACAAATGCTTACATCATTCAGGAGCCTGACTCCTGGGGGAAACCATCAGCTTTTGATTCTTAGCCACACCATACTTGAGCACTGCCTGGTGGCACAAAGCTGCTGGGAATGGAATGTGTTCCCATGCTCCCATGGCTGTGTTTTTTTCCCACATTCCAAGTTCAGCAGTGCCCTGTGGGGACAGTGGCCCTCAGAAGTGGCCTCTCCCCTTGAGACAGGGGTGGAGATGAAGACCAAGTCTTTGTGCTGGACCAGACGGTCAGGAGGAAGCAACACCAGCAGGATCAGCAGCTTTTTTCCTAGAGGATGATGAATCAAAGCCAACAAGCTCCTGGCTTCTGCCCTGGTGTCCAGTCCAGGAAAAGAGAGAGAATTGGAGGCGTCTGGGTTGGGCCATGAATGTGGGAAGATCTCTGAAGGAGGGAGAGCCTTGAAAGCAGGAAAGTGAAGCTCAGAGGGATGTGCTGAACTCACTCTAGACTGGGTGGGGCAGAAAACCAAAACATGAATCAGCTCCTGAGCACTGGAAAGATGCTGGTCTTGGCCATTTGGAGTTGGCTGCCACTGACTCTTCTCATTGCCAGTCTGTCCAGCACAAGCTGGACAGGATGTGCCTGGCAAAGGGCCTGCTGAAGGGGATGAAATCACCATGCTGAGGCTGCCTGAAACTTCCTACACCTCTTTCTGGAGTGGGAGCACCATTGGTGATTTCTCAGGTGTCTTCCCCTCTCCCAGCTCTCCACTCTCCTGGGAAGGGTAGGGCAGCTGAATTGTGTGTTCAGTTAGTAAAGGAAGATGGACCATTATACTGGTCATTGCTTTTTCCCTGATGGATGTAAAGAGCATAAAGGGCTGGAGCAATGAACCACAGCTCAGGAGAACCAAAACCACCACAGGCTTCTGTGGCTCTCTCCCTGTTCCGGAGGAACCCAGAAGAATCAATCAGGAAGGACAATCAGCACAATCATGGGATGGGGAGACAGCAGATGGAGATGGACCAGAGGAGGGGTGGCCTGGAGGGACAGAGAGCTGAATCCATGAAAGCCAGGAAGCTCTGCCTGGCTCCCAACAGGAACCTGGAGAAAATCAAGGAACAAGATCTTCCTGCAAGTCCTGTCCCATTTCTCCACAGGGGCTGTCCTGGGCTCTTTGCTCAGACCTACTAGCTCTGCCCCATTTTTCTTTGTGTAGGTGAGTTGAGTTGCTCACAAGTCCAGCATGTGGAGTGTTCTTCAGTGAGTTTCATAGGAAGGAGCACAAGCCAGGGCAGTCTTGCCCTGATTATGAGCAGAGAGTTTCATTGTAGGTTGATCCTGATGTAGGTTACAAAGAGTAGGGAAGTATGGCCATAGGTCAGGAAAGGTTGGGTGAGTATCCAGCAGAAAAGGACAAACTCAAGGCAGTTTGCATGGAATTCCAGAGTTATTTTGAGATTTGGAGCACAAAGAGGAGAAAGATGGATAAAGAACTTGAGGAAGATGAGCCTTGACCTGCTGCAGGGCATCCCAGCAGGGAGGTTAGAAGAGCAGCAGAGAGAGCTCATGGTAGGTAATCTCTCAAACAGTGCGAAATCTTTAGAAATAATAAAACAGTCACTTTATATCAGGTTAAGTATCTGGTTCTTGTAATCCTGCTGTTTACATCTGGCCCTAAAACTCAAATTACTGCTCTGTCTGATGCTGATGGCTTTAGGTGTCTTGAAAATCTCACTTATCTTCTACAGTATAATTGGTCTAAAACATGTTTTCCTAGTTTTTCTGGTGCCAGCGCCAGTCAGAGTTCCAAGTTTTGTAACCTTCTTGTTTACACTGCCTCAAGCAAATCAGAGTCAAGCCTCTAGATGTTGTGGCGAAAGGCAACAAATTCTTCCTTCAGTCTTTTTTTTTTTCTGCCTTTTCCACCCCATCCCTGACAGGGGAAGCACTGTTCTTTCCGTGCTCCTTGGTTCTGTGTTCGAAGCAGTCACAGAAAAAGTGACAATTAGGAAAGAAAGAACCTTCAGTATCAGCTTTGGCAGGCACAACACATCCCACTGCTGAGCTGCAGCAAGGCAAAGCAGCTGCCTGCCTGGGTCAGATGGAGATTTTGCTGCCTTGTATTGTGGGATCTCCCCAGAGAGCCTGGTGCTCTGCCATGCTGCAGAGGCAGTGAAAACCCAAGAGTAAAGTCAAGCAATGCACGTTTATATCAGTCCTGCAAGGAGCAGGCAGTTGGACTTGTTGATCCTTGTTATTTTTTACTTTTAGGGTGCTGAGACCCTGGCACGGGGTGCCCAGAGAAGCTGTGGCTGCCCCTGGATCCCTGGAAGTGTTCAAGGCCAGGCTGGATGGGGCTTGGAGTAACCTGGAAGAGTGGAAGGTGTCCTTGTCCATGGCAGGGGGTTGGAACACAAAGATCTTAAAGGTCCTTCCAACCCAAACCATTCTAGGATCCTTCTGGGACCCTTCCAACCTGAGATATTCTGTGATTTCAGGACACTCAATAGCAATTCAGAAAACAATGGTGATTAGAAGCAAACAAGAAGGTTAAATAAGTTAATATTTGGGAGATCAAGTAACCTGGGACAGGGTGAGAGATATCAGCTTTGTCATTCCCATATTATTGTGCTCTAATAAAATGATTTAAAGGTTGCTAAGCAATGTCAGTGTTTTTCCCCCAAACTGAAGGAGCATAATAGAAGCAAATGAGTTCACTGCAGTAGATCTGAACTTATATCAAATTTAAATATATATATATAATCATTGCTACTGAAGATTTCTCTTTCTTAAAGCATTCCAGGCAGCTGAAAAATCAAATGAAAACCAAGATCCTTATTTCACATCATTCTGGATCAGCCAAGGTGGACCTGCAACCCCTTCTCCAGGTCTTACCTGGCCCTGGTTCAGTGTCCAAGGCTGCTGCTAAACGCTGCATGAAGCCCTATTTTCCTTCCTTTTTCAATCTAGGGAAGATGAATCAAAATCTCCACCCCAGATGATAAAAAAGAAAATCTTATCAAAGCATGACTTCATGAAGGCCAAGGCAGACAAAGAGAGTGGGAAGAAGGAGAAGATAATTTCCTAAACCATTAAACAAGCCTCATTTTCCCACACTATCACTTCTCCCTCCTTATTTTTATGAGGCAGCAACCAGCCCCACATCACCTCTGTGTTTTGTGGGTGAGCAGGGAGGGTTCTGGGTCTGAAGGTCCCTCTGGAGCTCACTGCTAGTCCCTTCTGTCCCTGCTGGTCACCTCTCTCATTTCCTCGAGACACTCTCTGGTGCCTCCACAGCACCACAATTCTAGAGAGGACCTATAATCAGCATTTTCATTTTCATGCCACGAAAGGGAGAATTTCCCAAACAAGACTTTTGGGACTATGATAGAGTGACCTAAGAAGTCTGGGAGCGACACAACAAACAGCAGATGCCAGAGGATAAGAGATGAGGACTCGAAATTGTCCTGTTAATCTCACAGGGACACAAAAAGGAGACTGAGGTGCTCAGCAGAAAATGTAGGACAGGAGCCATCAGCACTTACTGGGGGTTTCACCTGTCTCCTCCAGGTGAGGACCAGCCAGCACTGGAGACATGGAATAATGTGGAGCTGGTGCTGCCAGCTCCCTGCAGCTCATCCGTGCAGTTCATCCCTCCAGATTTCCCAGTATTTGTTCTCCTGTTCTGGGAAGAGTGGAGAGCTGCAAGAGGCCCAGCTCACAGGGATGTTTAGAGAAAGGAGAGACCATTGTGTGAAAGGCTTTGGTATTTCAGGGTTTGTTTTCCTTCTGGCACGGAACAAAACACCGCCATGTCAAAACCCTCTGCAGGGCAAAACAGAGCAACAACAACAAAAAAACAAAACAAACAAACCAAAGGAATATCAAGTAGTGGCATTTTGGACTGTGGAAGTGTTTCTCTTAGTTTGGGGGCTTTTCAATCTCAAGATCTACTGTTGTAGCTATTTCAGGATTCCTTTTCTTTTCTTTTTTTTTTTTTTTTTAAGGGTAAAAAGAAATAAAGGAAAATAAAAGCCATGCCAGAGTAGAGAAGAGAAGCCTTTCCTGTGCCAGAGTCTAACCCTGCCTCGGTGGGTTTTCTTTGCAGTGACAACAGGATCAAAGTGTTCTCTCTCTCTCTACCCTAGATGGGATGCAGAGCTGCAAAGGATCCTCCAAGTTTTAAGCAGGAAAACTTGGGAACGGGCAGTGCAGCCACCCTGTGCGACATCAGCAGAGCTATTTTTCACCAGCTTTCCTTGAGCAGAAGGACTCGGGCCAAGCAGTCCAGAAGTTTTAGAAAGGTGGGACATCAGAGTCGGTTCCCAGCAACAGAACTGGGGGAAAGCCGCTGCTCTGGGCGGTGTTTTGGGCCAAAGTGCTTTCGCTCGAGGGCTCCAAGCCCAGCCTCCTCGCTGGCTCTCGTGGCTCCTCGAGCTTTCAGCCCCTGGGACTGTTTTGTGGGTGGCTGGGTGAGTTTCCCGGAGCGCAGCCCCGGGTGCCGATGCTTTCCCTGGCGACAGAGAGCAGCTCGCCACCGGCTCTGCCTCTCGCCACCGGCTCTGCCTCTCGCCACCGGCTCTGCCTCTCGCCACCGGCTCTGCCTCTCGCCACCGGCTCTGCCTC